>JABWTJ010000673.1:282555-440253 GCA_016801875.1 Solanum sitiens
CCCTCTAGAGGTATCCGACAAGGTGATCCTAACTCACCATATATTTTTATTCTATGCATAGAACTTCTTTCCAGATACATAAATCACCAAGTAGATATTCTTAATTGGGATCCTATCACCCTTAATAAGAATGGCCCTCTATTTTCCCATCGTTTCTTCGCCGATGATCTTACCCTCATGGCCAGGGCTAATACAAAATTTGTGGATAGTATTCATCAAGCTCTAACCATCTTCTGTCAACTTTCAGGCCATAAGATTAATTATTCAAAATCTAAGGCTATATTCTCTAATAACTATAGCGCAACATTTCGTGAAGAGGTTTTCCATATCTTAGGAATTAAGAGCTCTAATAATTTTGGTAGGCATCTGGGTTTTCCTATTTTCCATAAAAAACCCAAACACCATGATTTCCAATACATTATTGATAATATGAATCGTAAGATTTCTTACTGGAAAATTAATTTCCTCAACTATGTGGGTCGCATTACTTTAGCTAGAGCCACGCTCAACGCCATTCCTGCTTATTCCATGCAATACTTATCCCTACCAAAAAAAACTTGCCATGCGATTGACAAAATCCAACGAGATTTTATCTGGGGTACCACCAACAATCATAAAAAAATGCACTATATTGGTTGGGATACGATTACTAACCCAATTAATCTCGGTGGTTTGGGACTCCATAAGGCTATAAACAAAAATAAGGCCCAACTAACTTGTTTACCTTGGAGAATCATCTCTAACCCTCATTCAATTTTGGAGAAGGCCTTAACAGATAAATATAAACCTAAAGCTGCCCGATCAACCCATTCTTTTATTTGGAAAACTATCCTAATGGGAAGTACTATTTGCGCAAAGGGTTTGGCTTAGAATCTAGGCTCAGGTAAGTCCCTGAATCTTTAGAATTCCAGATGGATCCCTAATTCCCCTCTTCTCAGATTGCTGGCTAATGGCCCCCTCACTCGTCAGGAAAGTAATCTCACAGTTGCTAACTTCTGGAATGGAAATTCATGGAACTGGAATAGTATTTCGTTTACCTTTGAAAACGACACCATAGCCTGGGTAAATTCCATTGTTCCATCAAGCGGTCCCTCCATTTCTAACATACCCAACTGGTCACTTAATCAAAATGGCCTTTTTCCTACCAAATCAACATATCATATCATTGATTCTTCTACATGCTCTTCTAGCCACTACAACTTCTCTTGGATATGGTCTCTCAAAACACTCAACAAAATTAAGTTCTTCTTGTGGATGTGCTCTCATGATAGACTCCCCACCAAATCCTACCTTATATAGGCATCGACTTGCACACCAGCTGTTCTATTTGTCAACAGGCAGAAGAGTCGACTACTCACATCCTTTTTGAATGTTATAATGCTAAAAAATTCTGGCTTAACTTGGGCCTGAATCTCCATTTTATTAGCATCCACCACCAGCACTGGCTACATATCATCAACAGACTTAAAATCCCCCTCTACCAAAAGCATATTGACTGGGCAGAGTTCTACCCTTTTGCCCTTTGGCATATCTGGATCACTAGGAATCATAATACTTTCAATCAAGTTAAAATTTCTATCAAACCTCATCTTATTTTTATGAGAGCTCAAGAATATAAGCTATCAACCTACATCAATCGGAGACGGCTGTGTTTAAGGAAATTAATGTTAGATGGCATAAACCTCCAATAAATTACTATAAACTAACATTGATGGGACTTTTAAAAATTCCACAATCATGGTGGCATAGGGGGAGTGATTCGAAATTCGACTGGAAATTGGGTCATTGGTTTCTCCAAAAAGATCCATGCAACAAACTACACTATGACAGAAACCATGGCCCTTCAGGAGCGACTTCATTTAGCTGTCAAATACAACCTCGTTCCGATTGAAGTGGAAACTGATGCAACTGAGGTAATATCTCTCCTAGATAAACCACAACCTATTTTTCATTAGTTATTTTATCATGCAGGCAACTATTGACGAAATTGGGGAATCCAGCACTACGACATAGCTTCCGCCAAGGAAACACAGTTGCTGACCTTTTGGCGACCCAAGGATGCAATCTACCAGTCTTCAATAATATACACATTTTGCCAGCGCCAAATCCTACAGTACTTAAGAAGCTAGAAGCTGATAAAGAAGGTGTTATTGTTAAAAAGTGGGTTTCTATAACTACTAGTAATAATCTTATTAAGTTAGGTAATCTAAGTATCATCCACTCTGATGTATCCAATCACTCTACTGGCAGTGATCCTATGACTACTGTAACAGATTCTAATATATAATATATATAATTATCTTTATTACCAAAAAAAAAACTGTGTTTGGCTTTTCAACTATATAACAATAAAATCTTTACAAATAAAAAAAATGAAAAATATAATAAAGGGACACGTTTTTTGTCCCTAAAAAATCTCTTTTTTTTTATGGTTCTTCCTATACTATCTCCCCTCAATATTTTTACTTCTGTTATTAACATATTTATATTATAGTGAATGGCTAATTATGTGGAGTCCTTTTAGGATATGCTTAGGAATCCTATTCGAAAAACAAGTTTGATTTCCCCTATAAATTAAGGGTTTTCCTTCATTGTAAATCAGATCAATAAATCTTGAATATACTTCAAGATGAATAGACAATCTTTTTCTTCTCCCTACTTTATTCTTCTTCTTGTTTATATAGTTTCATAGCACGTTATCAACACGATTGTTCTATTCTTAAAGAAATATGATAGAAGACAGGAAGAGTGCAAAAAGATCTTGCATAAGCTATACAATAAGGTTCTCATATCTGTAAGGTATGATTTATCTTTATTTTATTAGTTATAATTATTTATGTAACAGATCTGGAGTTACCATTTGGAGTAAGTATTTAAAGAGACCTGTCGACTTTTTATACGTTTTATTTTAACCGATTGAGAAGAGAATTCCTTAGTTTATTTTAATAATTAAATGAGCACAATTTAGTGAAAGGTATATTTCTAACCTTTATATGAGGTATGCGATCTATTAAGCTATATCTATTAACTTCTAATGTTGATTATAATAAATCAATAATCTTAATTTTGTGTATAATTTATAATGTACGATCTATGATCATCAAAAGTGACAAAATTACAATTATTTTGAAGACTTGAGGTTGAGCCTCATTGTGGGTAAGATGATGAATTTAAATTTTATCTCACCAAAAGAATAAGACGATGGATTTAAGTCCAATCGCACCAAGAGCGTAAGACATTGGGGTAAAGTCCTCGTGCACCATGATGAGAAGATATTAGGTTCAAGTTCCATCGATTTATGGCCTAAGACACTTTTATATGAACAAGACATTGAATTTGAGTTTTAATGCACCATATTGATGTATAATAATGATTAAAGAAAAACTAGTATTTTTTTTATGAGAAGTCATGAAATTTACTATCTTTGATCTATTCTTAAATGTGGTAGTAGTGCATAATATGTCTGAAAGAAGACATGTGATTGAATAATGCACATAAATATGAAATAAGGTACTAAAACTATCATAATTTAATGTGCTCACATTTTTGTGTTCCATTCATGAAGAATGAGAACTTTTGATAAATGCTTAAAATATAGATCCATTCTCTAAAGGGAATGAGGTGTAAGCCACCATGCTAGGCGTGAGAAAGATTGCGACCTTTGATCAATGATGTGGTATCACCACAACTGTCTTTTAGAAGACATGTATTATAAAAAAGTTTCATGCTTTATCTTCAGACTTGTATTGGACAAGAATTACTGCAATTAAGGCACATTCTATAGTAAATAAGTTTACTAATTTTAATATTGTCTTAATTTGACATGATTGTCTGGGACATCAGTAGTCTATAATGTTTAGAAGAATTATGAAAAATTAAAATGAACATCCATTGAACAACGTAAAAATTCTTTTAAATGGTGAATTTTCTTTTACGGCTTGTTAGCAAGGCAAACTAATTGTGAGACCATCATAAACGAATGTTGAGATTAAATTTCTTGCGTTCTAGGAACATATACAGATATTTGTGGACCTATTCATTCACCTAGTGGATTGCTTAGATACTTAATGGTCCTAATATATGTTTCTTTATTATGGTTTAATGTGTGCCTATTGTTATCTCGCAACTTGATGTTTGCAAAAATATCGGCATAATTTATATGATTACGTGCACAGTTTTCTGATAATCACATTGTACGTTCAGTGATGGGATCACGAATCAACTCTAGAAAGGGTAGAATAATTAAGAAGAAATAAAACTAAAAATTACTCTCGGAGTAATAAATTAAAATTTACTCATATAATAGTAAATTAGAAATTTACTAAAACAAAAGGCATATGTCATAGTAAACTTAGAGCTTACAAGTACTAATAATTTTATTAGTTGACTTGAATAATTTGGTCATCTCAAAGATGTGCATATTGAGTAATAGACATACATGGAAGAACTAGAAGATTATTTAAGAATTTTTTATGTTGCTTGTTCTAGTGATAAGTTGATTGGATCAACTAAAGTTGAGAGTAAATCCCTAAATTTTTAAAAGTATAAAAGGTGAATATGGACCCGTTCACCTATTATGTGATATGCTAAAGCGATGCATCTATAAGATAATCACATGTGTGTTTGTTGTCAACTTGCAGTTAGACATTCACATAATTGTTTGTGCAAGATAAGAGTACAACTTTCAGAATATGTAATCATGATTATTTATCTTGACAATATTGACAAATATTCAAGATGATGTGACATTAAATGTCTAAGATAGATAGTGAAATTATTTCCTATGAAAATAAAGCTCCATATGTTGATTTGAAATATGATACCACATACAAAAGTAGTTGTACGCATCAGACCAATAAATTATGATCAAATTTTCTTTCAATTAATTTATGGTCTGGGTCTAAATATTTTTCATCTGATTATTTTGATATGTAGTACATAATCAATGAATATACAATGATTCACAAAGATAAATTCTCCAAAAGATTGAGATATATGTTAGTTTATCTAACATAAGGGGGATGTTAGAAGCAACACAAGAGCTATAAATACTCCCATTGAATGTCTCTTAAGGATAGAGCCTACGACATGCATGAAGCATTATAGACTAATCAATTCTCTTAAGGATAGAGCCTACGACATGCATGAAGCATGATATACTAATCAATTCTAAATAAAATAATCCTTGAAAAAGGGGAGATCAAAGAATCAAAATGATCATAATAAGGAGACGATGTGCTCTTGGAGATCCTACGACATAACAATTTATGCAACCTCATGAGAGGGGTAGCTACCTAAAAATAATGAAGTGATGAGATCTCAATAAGTTATTTCGTATTATGAATCAATACAAAATGGTATATCGTTGACGATATCTTGATACAATAGCACACAATATTGTAAAAAAGTTTATAATGATATAAATTCTACGACTATAAAAGTATGTTGGCGTAAAAATAATTATCAAGTGAAAAGTGAAATGATGCATCTTGGTAAGCGTAAAACTTATTTGACTTGCAATCTAGGCACTAGAAAATGGTATGCATTTAACATTAAATGTTGTCACTTGATAAAATTGATATGAAAATATCCGTTGGGTTCAAAATCTAAAGCATATACAAGGTTTTGGAAAGCTTGTTATCATCTTCATAAGGATTAAATAGATTCAAAATGCATAGAGCATACACAAGTATTATTATGCAAGTTAATGACTACAATTGTAACTCTTCGAAGTGTTTTCAAAAGGCAATAAATAGATTATTTTTTGAAAGAAGTTGAAGTAAGAAACTTGCAGAAATATTTGATCCTGAAGGGAATATTCATAAAAGAAGGTAGAAGGAAGAATATTTCGTCAACGTTTTTCTACACTCATGAGCTCCCTAGAATCGTGATATCAATATGCAACAAGTTTGTTCAAGTAATACTATACTTGATTTATTCACCAAGTCTCTACCAATTACAACTTTCAAAAAGATGGTGCACAAGCTTGGAAAATGAATATCCAAGTCTTTGAATTGATGTTCTCATTAGGGGAGTTAATACGTGATGTACTCTTTTTTCCTCACAAGGTTTTGTCCCATTGGGTTTTCCTTTTAAGGTTTTTAATGAGGCATTCATAATTAATGTGTATTACTAGATATGTTTACTCTTTTTCCTTCACTAGATTTTTTCCCACTGGATTTTATCTAGTAAAGGTTTAACGACGCACATGATCTACCGACATTCAAGGGGGGAGTGTTATAAACATATTTGTATTATAGTGAATGTCTAATTATGTGGAGTACTTTTAGGATATGGTTAGAAATCCTACTTGGGACCAAGTTAGATTTTCCCTATAAATAAAGGGCTTTTCCTTCATTATAATTCAGATCCATGAATCGTGAATATAATTAAAGATGAATAAGAAGTATTTTCTCTTCTCCCTACTTTATTCTTCTTCTTGTTTATATAGTTTCATAACAACTTCCTATTTTTCTCTTCTTTTCTTATCTTTTTCCTAAAATATTGAATAAGAAGATTCTCTTTTTCTCTCTCAACTTCTTGTTTCTGAAAATTTTCTCCCTCCTTTTCTAATTTCTCTCTCTTCACTCGTTTATTTCTCCATTCCCTTATTTAAATCATTTTTTTACAGCAGTTTTCCTAAAATTTTATTTGTTTTTTTTTATGTCCCTTCATTCTTTTATTTAAATCATTTTTACACTAATCTAGGTTGGAACATATAACAAAAATTAACTTTATCATCAAAGTTCGAATTTATTTTTTTAAAATTCATTTGGTTATGATTTGGTATAATTCATTATTAAGCTAAAATTGATTTAGATTAATTTGAACTTTTATATTGTGCCCCATGAAAATTTATTTGATGATACTCAAAAGTTGGTACATACTTGATCGTTTAGATTATGGGGTTATATATTATAGGATTGTAACATATAACTAAAATAAATTTTACTATCAATTATAAATATCTTTTATAGTTATAAATTAACATATCATCAAAAAATTATTCATTTCATACATCAAAATACATACACTATGACATATTGCAACTTAAAATCATCAAATCACAATTATTTTTAAACCAACAAATTCACCAATTATTTTTTAATTTTATAGTTATTAAAATTTGAATTTGACACAAAGGTTACACCACAATGTACATCATGTAAATTAACTTGATGATACTAAAAAGTTGACACATACTTGATTAGATTATAGTGTTATGCATGGTAGAGTTTGAACATATAACTAAAATCAACCTTACCATCAATTATAGATCAATTTCTTTTATAATTCTTAATCAACATATCACCAAAAATTAGTCACGTCATCCATCAAATTTAAATCAAAATATTACCAATATTTTAACTATATCATCCATAAAAATATATAAACTAAAATATATCATAGTTAGAAACCAAAAAATCATCAATTATTGTAGTAGATCAGCCATCAAAGCATATTTCGATATATATCATCATTTAAAATAACATATCATCAATAGTTGTACCAAATCGATCACCAAAATGTATACACTAATTTTTTTGTGTTTAAAAATTATTTTGATAATTTATGGACTACATGATACAAATCATATTCACTATGATCATGCGGATCTTCTTTGAATTAACAATTGTAATTTTTTCTCCTTACCTTTTTTTTTTGTCGATTTGAAGGTAATAATGAGAGAATTTGCACTAACATCTTTCTCATTACCTTTCTTTTGGCGAATTAGTTGTAACAGAGAAAGAAATCTCACAATTGATACCATGAATTGTTCTTTCATATTCACTTTTAGGGAATAGAGTGAATGCATTCAACTCAAAACGTAATTTAGAACATACAATGGGGCTATTAATATTGTGTTGAAGCCTTCACCTAAGACTTTTTATACTAGAATTCATGGATTAAAAACAAGAACAAAAATAACTTCTGTTCCCGAATTAGAGGTGATTTTTGTTTTAAAAAACAAGAATATAAAAGAATAAAATAGTATCAAGAATGATTATTTTACCTAGATATTAACAATGAAAGAAATGAGAGACTAATAAGAGAGAGAGAAACATATGTGAGAATATTATTGTGATTGAGATGAATAATGGAGAGAGGGAGAAAAAAGATCTTGTTATGAGATCCCAAAAAATAAGCACACTAACCCAAATTAAAAAAAAGGTGTACTAATTTAAATTGTCATATTTATAATTAAAAACATAGTTTTGTAAATAAAAAAGAGTTTATTTTATTGTAACAACTGAGTGCCTTCATTATAGAAAATCCAACAGAGAAAAAATTTGGGTTAGAAAACTTTTTCGTAGTAACTTGAAATTTTTCAACATAGTCCAGATTTGGACGAAATCGGAGTCATTAAAGTCTAGAGAAATTTGGTAACAATTGGATGATCTAATTATAAATTTGATCACATGAGTAGATAATTAAGACATTAAGAAACACATATGACTTTATGGAATTGAATTCGGTGAGTAGAACTCCCAAAATTGATCTTAGCGTGAACATGTAGTTTTTGAGTGTCGTTGGTTGAAGGTTGTATAATGAGGTTCAAGGAATTATTAAAATAGCTTACTGTTTCTGTGTAAGCCGTTGAGGGGGGATTTCTGCCGCCAAGGCGGGACCATTGTAGCGAGTTGAGTGTTTCCATGGTAGGGCAGGTGCGATTTAAAGTCGAAAATAAACCCCAAAATATTTTATTCTGCAATTTTTGAACTTGAGAGATAAAGAACAAACCCAGGGGTTTTCTTGATAGTTTTCCACGATTCTTGAGGCTAAGGGCAATATTTTAACTTTTCGAATCCAATTTTTGGTCTGCAGAACGTATTGTAATGGGTAATTATCGATGGGGGAGGATTTTGATCTGGAAATTATAGTGGAGAAAGTTCTAACCTAGGTATTGGGATCAAATGTTAGACCTAGAATTGATATTATTTTTTATAATCCGGGTAATTAGGTGTTTTTTATTGATCCTCGCGCTATTATGATTGTTTGTAGATCAAGAACAAACGAAACGAATTCAGGAAGGGAACAATCAAGTTTCTTAAGGGATTTAAGTTTGTTTAGAGGTAGATGATGATTGTGATTTCATGATTGTGTGATATATGTTCGTTCTTGCTTCATTCTAATATGTGTATGTATGTGAATGTTGCATTATTGTTCACACTATTTGTAAATGAGATAGATGAATGATGAATGCCATGAATCATTACTTGATTGTATGATTATGAGAATCGCTCGTGATTGTGATTGTGATTGTGATTGTGATTGTGATTGTGGCTTATTGAATGGATCGGGTGTTGCGTTCCTACACACTCACTTGGATCGGTTGCCACGTTCCGACATAATCATTGAATCGGGTACAACATTCCGATATGCTAAAAATTTGGCTTTGAATTTCATGAGAGGACCATTTAGTCCGCTATGCCCGCCTCTACAGGTAATTACTTAGGAACTCTAACTCATAATTTGATTCCAGATACCCAGGGAGTGGCGCCTTTAAAGGGTGGCAAACTATCTTTTGATCGTACTTGCTACAATTGTGGAGAACCTAGACATATGAGGAGATATTATCTCCACCCGCATGTGTTGAATTTTATGCGGTAGATGTCTAGAGCAGTGGTACCCGCAGGAAATGGTAATAATTGTAAAGGACGTCCACAAGGTGGGCGAGGAGGAAATTAGCTAGGCCACAGAGGTAGGGGAAATGATAATGCAGGCAGAGGTTTAGTGCAATGAGGCAAAGAAGTCGCCCGTCACGATGATAGGGCTCAACATTACGCCTTTCCAGGTAAGAATTATTAGGTTTTATTTGCCCTGATTTCTTACCATAAATAGGTTTTCCTTTTAGGAAAAGGTTTTGGATTGCTTGTAGGAAAAGGTTTAGAACTCTACAAATAGAGGCTTGTTCCTTCTAACTTAATCAGCATTCACAATGTAGTCTTAAGGGCTTTGGGAGTTTTGGTTAGGGGGAGAAATTGTGGGTCACAAGCTTGATACGTTATCACTTGTGTGAACCTATCATGTATTCTGAGTGAATTGGTTGAGGTTGTTTCCCTCTGTATTTTGTACTCTCATATGGGATTGCTCATCTCCTTTGTGGACGTAGGTCGATTGACCAAACCACGTTAAATCTTTATGTCTTTCGGTGTATTTCTCGTTTGTCTTCTTACTAGTGGTCTTTCAAGGTTTGCTTTGCTAACTTCCAAATTTACACCTGCTTATTTTCGGTCCTAACAAGTGGTATCAGATCCAGATTCAATGATGGAGTCTTGTTCAGTGGTTCTAAAATCGATGATTGAATCAGGTTAGAAAGAGGTGTTCATCTTGACGGGTGTAGTTCTAGTAGCAACCATTTTGACAGTAATGAAGATTTTTGTTGGAAAAATTGTTTCACAGAGATTCTCTGTTTTGAGACATAAATTTTGCAAAGGAGATTATGGAGAGGAGAAGCAAGTTGTTGAAGATTAAGTGAAGAAGGTGGACAAATTTATTTTGTCAGAAATTCAGGCCAAGGGGGAGATTTGTTGGGTTTTATTTGCCCTGATTTCTTACCATAAATAGGTTTTCCTTTTAGGAAAAGGTTTTGAATTGACTAGTCCTTTTTCTAGTAGGAAAAGGTTTAGGACTCTATAAATAGAGGCTTGTTCCTTCTAACTTAATCAACATTCACAATGTAGTCTTAATGGCTTTGAGAGTTTTGGTTAGGGGGAGAAATTGTGGGTCACAAGCTTGATACATTATCACTTGTGTGAACCTCTCATGTATTCTGAGTGAATTGGTTGAGGTTATTTCCCTCTGTATTTTGTACTCTCAAATTTATAGTGGATTGCTCATCTCCTTTGTGGACGTAGGTCGATTGACCGAACCACGTTAAGTCTTTATTTCTTTTGGTATATTTCTCGTTTCACTTCTTACTAGTGGTTTTTCAAGGTTTGCTCTGCTAACTTCCGCGTTTACACCTGCTTATTTCCGGTCCTAACAAGAATGAATCAGAGGCTTCTGATGCAGTGATCACAAGTACTATTCTTGTTTGTGATCGGATGACTAATGTATTATTTGATCCAGGTTCTACTTATTCTTATGTATTCATGAGATTTACCACATAATTTTCTATGGTTTGTGATATACTTAATTCCCCCATCCATGTTTCTACCCCAGTTGGAAAGTTTGTCATAGTTACCCATGTCTATCGTGCTTGTCCTATTTTATTTATGGGTTTTTAGACTTGGGATGATTTGGTTGTTGGATATGACTGACTTTGAAATAATCTTAGGCATGACTTAGTTTTCCCCCTATTATGTTGTACTTAATTGTAATACTAAGTTTGTAACTCTAGAAATGTCGAGAAGGGAAAAGTTAGAGTGGGAAAAGGTGTACAAGCCTAAGAAAGTTAAGATCATATTCTCCATTCGAGCTAGAAAATTGGTGGGGCAGGGTTGTTTAGCTTATTTGGCTCATATTCGGGATGTTGAGTTTGAGTCTCCATCTATTGAGTCTATTCTTTTGGTGTTAGAATTTAGAGAAGTATTTTCTAGTGATTTGCCTGGTATGCCTCCGGATAGGGATATAAATTTCTGCATTGATTTTGAAACTGATACCCGCCCCTTAGGGTACTCCAGTTTTGTTTTTTAAGAAAAATCATGGTAGTATGAGAATGCATACAGATTACCAACAATTGGATAGATTCACTATTCAAAATAAGTACCCTTTGCCTCAAATAGATGATCTTTTTGACCAATTGTAAGGTTCATCAGTTTTCTGCAAGATTGACCTAAGTTCTGGCTACCATCAGTTAAAACTTAGGAATGAGGATGTGCCAAAGAAGGTATTTAGAACTCGCTATGGGTACTATAAGTTTCTAGTTATGTCTTTTGGATTGCCTGATGCGCCCACCGCTTTTATGAGTTTAATGAATGGGGTGTCCGAGTCATTTCTTGATTCATTCGTCATAGTATTTGCTGATGATATTTTGGGCTATTAGAAAAATGAGGAAGAGAATGTCAACCAGCTTCGTATTGGTTTGGGTGTTCTTAGGAAAAAAAGGTTGTATGCTAAATTTTTAAGTGTCAATTTCGGTTGACTGCGGTTGATTTTTTGGGCATGTAGTTTCAAAAAAAGGGGTAATGGAAGATCCCCAAAATATTGAGGCGGTTGAAATTTGGGTTCAGATTAGATTAGCGACGAAAGTTAAGAGTTTAGTGGGGCTCGTTGGCTATTATCGTCGGTTTATGAAGACCTTTGCTTCTATTGCCACTCACTTGACAAATTTGACCAAAAAGGAGATACCATTTGAATGGACTAAAAATGTGAGGATAGCTTTCAAAAGCTCAAGACTCTCTTGACCACAACACCTATCCTAACACTACCAGTCGAAGGTAAAGATTTATTGTTTTTTGTGATGCTTCACATTCTGGTTTGGGTGTTGTGTTGATGCAAGATAAGAATGTTATTTACTATGGCTCACGTCAATTGAAGGTTCATGAGAGGAATTATCCTACACATGATTCGTAGTTGACATAGGTAGTGTTTGCTCTTAAGATCTGGCTGCATTACGTCTATGGTGTTAAGTGTGAGGTGTTTACTGATGATCATTGTTTGCAGCATGTGTTCACTCAAAAGGATCTGAATTTCAGACAACGAAGGTGGATGGAATTACTTAAATATTATGATGTCACCATTCAACACTATCCGAACAAGGCTAATGTAATGGCAAATGCTTTGAGTCAAAGGGCGGTAAGTATGGATAGTTTAGCTTTCTTGAGTGTAACTATACGAACTTTGGCTAATGAAATTCATACCTGGAGTCTAAATTCATGCAATTGGTCCTCTTAGAAAAAGGTAGGATATTAGCTAGCATTAAAGTAAGGGTCACATTTATGGAAGCTATAGATCAAGGCCAAGCAATTTGAGAATAAAAAATTGAATGAACTTAAGAAGAAAACAACGATTGGTAAGGCACAAGAGATCACTCTTGATGCGGAAGGTGTGCTTAGTTTTAAAGGAAGGATATGTGTTCCTCGATTTTATGACTTGATTCAGAAATTGTTGATAAAACCCTATGGATATTCCATTTATCTGGGTATAACCAAGATGTACCGAGATTTGAAGGGAATATATTGGTAGACGGGCATAAATAGCAGAGTTTGAGGCTAAGGGTAAACATTGTCAACAACTGAATTATGAACATCAAAGGCCTGCAGGTTTTCTTCAAAGAATGCCAATTCTGAAATGGAAGTCGTAAAAAATAGTCGTGGATTTTGTGGTTGGTGTTTTTAAGACTTTGAGAAAATTTGATTCTATTTGGGTAGTGGTTGATAGATTGACTAAGTTAGCTCATTTTATTTCGGTAAGAATATATTATAATGCTAAACAATTGGCTAAGGTTTAGTTGAAAGAAATAGTGAGGTTTCAAGGGGTGCCTCTTTCTATCATCTCAGATCGTAGTACGCAGTTTACCTCTAAGTTTTGGAGAAAATTACATGATGAATTGGGCACAAAACTCACTTTTAGTACCACTTTCCATCCACAAATGAACGGGCAATTGGAAAAGACTCTTCAAGTGTTAGAATACATGTTCAGGGCATGTGTGATTGACTTTGGTGGGCATTGAGATAAGTTCTTACCCTTGTGTGATTTCTCTTATAATAATAGTTATCCTTCCAACATTGATATGGCATCATTTGAGGCATTATGTGGGAGGAGATGTAGATCACCCATAGTATGGTTCGAGAATGGAGATGTGAAACCTTTGGGGTCAATTTAATGAAGCACGCTTAAGAGAAGGTGAAGGGTATTCAAACTAAGCTCTTAGCAGCCCACAGAAGAGTAAAGAATTATGCAAACCATAAGGTGAGAGACATGACATTTCAGGCTGGTGAGAATGTTCTTCTTAAGGTATCGCCAATGAAAGGGGTGATGAGATTTGACAAGAAAGGCAAGCTAAGTCTGCGATACGTTGGTACTTTTAAGGTTCTTAAATATGTAGGTCCGATAGCGTATAGATTGGATTTACCTCCTAACGTATCAAGAATTCATCCGATATTTCATGTGTCCATGTTGAAGAGATATCATGGGGACGAGAATTATATCATTAAGTGGGACTGAATTGTGTTAGACAAAACCTCCAATGTGAGGAGGAATCAATTGCAATTCTTGATCGTGATGTCCAGAAGTTGAAGACCAATGAGATTAAGTCCATGAAAGTTCAATAGAAGCATAGTCTAGTTGAGAAAGGTACTCGGGAAACCGATAAGGACATGTGATACAAGTACCCCAAATGTTTGTCGATTTAGTAACTACTCTATTCCTTTCTTAGCCTATTTTTCCTAAGTTGGTCACTATGGGATGAGTGATAGGTAAATTTTTATCTATTGTAACAACCGAGTTCCGTCGTTATAGAAAATCCAATGGAAATTTTTTTTGGGTTGGAAAACTTTTTCATAGTAACTTGGAATTTTTCAACTTAGTCCAGTTTTGGATGAAATTGGAGTCATTAAAGTCTAGGTAGATCTGATAACACTTGAATGATCTGATTATGAATTTGATCACATAGGTAGACAACTAAGATGTTAAGGAATGCGTATCAATTTAAGAAATTCAATTCGGGTGAGTAGAAGACCCAAAATTGATCTTAGCGTGAATGGGTAGTTTCTGAATGTTGTTGGTTGAAGGTGTGTTGTGAAATGGGGGTCTAGGAATTATTAAAATATCTCAATGCTTTCGTGCAAGCCGTTGAGGCGAGATTTCTTCCGCAAGGGCGGGGCCGCTATAGCGGGGTGAGTGCCGCCATGGCGGGGCCACAGACGCGACTTAAATTCAGAAATAAACCCCAAAACATTTTATTTTGCAATTTTCTAACTTGAGAGCTAAGGAACAAACCCCAAGGGTTTTCTTGACAGTTTTCCACCATTCTTGAGACTAAAGGTAAGATTTTAACTTCCCGAATCCATTTTTTTGATCCGTAGAACGTAATCTAACGGGTAATTATCGATGTGGGAGGGTTTTAATAAGGAAATTTTGGTGGAGGAATCCCTAATCTAGGTATGGGGATCAAGGTTTTGACGTATGATTGATACTATTATTTATAATCTAGATAATTAGGTGTTGTTTATTGATCCTCGCACTATTATAATTGTTAGTAGACCAAGAACAGGTAGAGCAAATCCGGACAGAACAAAATCAAGTTTTTTAGGGGATTCAAGTTTCTTTTGAGGCAAGTGATGGTTGTGATTTCATGACTGTGTGATATATGTTCATTCTTGCTTCTGTAAAATATGTGTAGTATGTAAATGTTGCATTATTAATCACACTAGTTTTTAATGAGATAGATGAATGATGAATTTCATGAACAATGCATTAATTATATAATTATGAAAATATACTTGTGATCGTAATTGTGGCTTGTTGAATGAATCGGGTGTTGCATTCCGACACACTAACTTAAGATCGGTGTCCACGTTCCCACATAATTATGGGATCGGTTGCCACATTTTGACATAATCATTGGATCGGGTACCACGTTCCGGTATGCTAATATCTTGGGTTTGGGTTCCATGAGAGTACCATTGACTTGACATAAATGTATAACTGACGCTTGTGAAATGCTTCGTTGTTATTCAATGTTATTGATATTGTATATATTCAGTATATGCATGTGGTTTTATTGTTGTAATGACTTATGTATGTTGCACTTGTGGGATACCTGTGTGATCCTACCATTACACTGTGGTTGTGTACTGATACTACACTTGCTCTTTCTTTGTTGAGTAAATGACATCGTCAAACAGCTATTGACAGACCTCGTTTACAATATCAGCGATCATCGTTCAAATTCATGAGGTGAGCCAGTTCTTCTGGGTTTCCATGAGTTCTTCTTGCGTTTATGTCCATATTTTGGACTTAGACTAGTTCATTAGATATTCTTATGTTTAGTTGGGTTGTAATCATTTTCGTTTAGACTTTCGGTTCATTGTTAGAATTTTGGTACATTGACTTTCAGGTTCTAGGCATTTAATTCCGCAATTTGTTGTTAGATCTTGTAGAAGTTTATGGGAACTTCAGTCTTAGTCATTTAGCCCTGCTTTCGTAACTTTAAATGCTTGGGTTCGTATTAATTAGTTACTATTAATGGTTCTCCCACCAGAGGTGTCGCGTGGGTGTCAATCACGACTCTATGAGTCATGACATTTATATTGTAAATTAAAGCCTTAAACACAATATCCTTGTAATATTTCCTATTATAAATGGTTATAACATAAGAAAAAAGTTTTATTAGATACTCAAATAAAGAATTTAAAACTAAATAAGAATTTGGTGGATTTTTCTATGACTCGAATTTTAATCCATCTCAATCCAAGTAACTTGACTCGTCTATTTATTAACTCAATTCAATTTAATGTGCTCAAATTTAGTTTAATCCACCTATTTGATTAGATTGTTCAAAAACCAAATTGAAATCGATTACGAACCGAATAAAGTTATTAGTTCATCGATAATGGGTTATTGGTTTAGTGGTTTCGGTAAGGGTTTCAATTTTTTTATTGGGTTATTGCTTCTTAACGGATCGAGTTTTTTCTTTAACGGATTATCGATAACACCATATTAAATTAAATAATTATATTTATACCATTTAATATATCATTAAACTTGTTGACTTAGAATTTAGTCTCATACTTTTATTTTTGATTGTTTCAAACTCTTAGTTATTCTAAAATATGAGTGTCTTTGCTTTTGAGCAAAATGCAATTTGTCAACTCATGTGCATGATTCATTTGATTTGACTTCTTGTCTCTGAGTGATTTCAATGAATTTTTTATATCAAATCTTAACGGTGAAACCGATTGGCCAATATCTTAATCAACAATAAGTCGAACTGATAAATCTCAAAAATAAACCAAACTAATCAATATACCACGGTACATGTGATACTCTTAATTTTCATAATTTAAAGAAATAGCAGTAAACAATTTTAATTATCAATAAATAATAAAAGTTTGTCGATTATACCATTTATTAATAAATTATAAAAAAAATGCCAGCTACAAACTAATGGAGGATCAACAAGGAATTAATATCCTAACTTATTCTTTTTTTTGCTCCTAATAAAGGAAAAGTAATGATTAGTATTTAGAGGCACTTTAACATTCTGACCAGAAGATGAAATAAAATGATGATTTTTTTATTTTTTATGGAACGGATATGACATGATAAAACTTTTATTTACGGGAAAACACTTGCTTAATTATTAATGCAATGTGGTTAACTGAATAAATGAGTAAAAAGATGCATAAAATTTAATGTATACAATCAGAGCCAGCTATTAATGAAATTTCATTTATATTAACAATCATGTGAATAAGCTATTAACAAAACCTCATTAACGATAGTCATGTAATCTCTTATATTATAAGCCTACTACCCAGACACACCTAATTCATATAACTTAAGAATTCAGACTTGATTTTTTTTTTAAAAATAAAATCTTATGCAATTATTTTATATACATTCATTTTAATTATTATTATTTTAACTGATTTAAAAGGTTAGGTTGCTTGTATAGATGAGAATAATATCTTGATTAAGTTTATAACTATTTATTTGTAATTAAAGTAATTAATTTAATTAATTATTTTTAGTAGTGGTAAATGTGAATTGGGACCCAATTGAGTGAGAACAAAATCTGTAACAAAAATACTTTAGGCACTGTTTTTTGTTTTGAAGCCAGTAACAACATTTTGGCTTATGATTATATTTTTTTTTATTCATTGCAAATGAATCATCCTTTTTTCTATCTACTTTTATCTTTTTTCTTTTTGCCATCCTTCTCTATATTCTTTTCATATTCAATCCCTCATTTCTCCTTTTTACACTTTGCCCTTATAAGAAAAAAAATTCTATAAATAGGCATAACATAGTTAAATTATACAGATCACCTGAAAAAGAAAAAAATGAATGAAGGCGGTGGGAATGACCATGGTTTATATGATGATGTCTGGTCATACCTGAACTTGAATGACTATCAAGTTGGGAGTGGAGAGACGTTTGAGGGTGACAAGGTTCTAGATCCGACTAGGTCGGATGCTTGTCAGCCGTTGACAACAGTTAATGAAGTGAGTATTGATGCTGCCAAAAAGAGAAGTCCACCCAACCGAGAAAAAATGGTAAGGGCATTGCTGAACCAACGTCTGGTGTCGATAGAGGCGGAGGTAAAGGAGAATCTAAGCACAAGATACACAAATAGACGGAGAGAGAAAGGAGAAAGAAGATGCGAACCTTGTTTGAGACTCTTCATGATTTGGTTCCTAATCTCCCCCCCTAAGGTAAAAAAGAAGTTCTTTCAATGACTTACCTTATATTTTATTTTTCGATATCTTATCGATCAAAAGGAAAATAATTCAATAAATTTAATGATTATCTGAAACGATTTTTTTTTGTCATTTTTCTTTTATTGTCTTCCACAACCTTAATTAGTAATCATAATCAACTAATCAAGAATTATTCGAAAAATGAATATGAGTTTTTCTTAAAATCAAATTGGAACTTGGAAAATCATTTGAAAAGTTACTCACCATACGTGATAGTTCCATTTTTTCCAACTTTCTAAATTGAGTATATAAATTTTAGGAGAATTTTTTTAGGAAGCTTACTGAAGAAGACATGATTCTCTCTCTCTCTCTCTCTCTCTCTCTCTCTCTCTCTCTCTCTCTCTCTCTTTATATATATATATATATATATATATATATATATATATATATATATATATATATATATATATATATATATATATATATATCATGTGGAAGTTCAATTAAAAATTGACAAAAATGAAAGAAATATTATTTAATGTTTCAAAACAAACTAAAATAAAAATAAAAATTAGAAAGACTATTTATAATAGACAACTTGAATAAATTTATTTGGTGATATACATATTTCCCTTATTTCTAATTTGTATATATCTACCTGTTAATTCCAAAATAGAATAATAAGATGCGTTTTTCACCAAAAAAGTGAAGGGTAAAACAATATAGAACTTCCGATTTTTTCGCATATATAGTTATACAAAAAAAAAAATCTCCACAAATTTATTTATTTTTTCTCTTCTAGCATAAGAATATGAAGTTGTTAATATTATTATAGTTATATTCTGAATTTGTCAAAAAGAACATTTTCTTAACCCGTATAATTATATGATCTTTAATTTATTGAAGTAATTAATAAGTATTAATTTTTATATCAATTTAATTTATATACATTAACTATATAAATGATCATTATGCTTGTAGTGGCGTATTTTCACTTGTTATTACCGATAAAATTTACTTATTTTGTCATATTAATTACAACCAATAACACCTTGTATGTAAATCACCTTATTACAATTAGCTTTACAAGAAGGATAGATTGGTCAGATGCGTAATATACATGGTTTGAAGATTATAGATTCCAAATTTAAGTCTTTTTTGTAATTTTTACTTATTAAATTATTTTTTTCAAGACACTAATAAATGACTTGAAACTTATTTATTTGTATATAGTATTCCCTTGACTTCTTCGTGTGTGTTTACTCCCCTTAATGAGTGAATATCCTGACTTCGTCTCTGAAGTAGAAATTTAATTAATTTCATATTTTTTTATATGTAGGTTGATCACTCTACAATAGTTGGTGAAGCAGTGAACCACATCCGAAAACTGCAGAATACTTTCAAAAAACTTGAAAGTCAAAAGCTAGAAAGGCTAGAAGAATATAGCATAAGGTTGATGAGTTCACAAAAAGTTGACAATAGTTGGGAGAAATATGTGGGTGATCAAGGATCAACCAACAATTCAACTGTTATTACCACCAACAACTCATGGTGCTAGTCCCCTTATTCCAACATGTTTTATGACATGGATTTCACCAAATGTGATACTGAATGTTTGTGGTGAGGATGCACATATTAGTGTGTGTTTTCCTAAGAATCCAAAGTTATTTACCATTATTTGTTATGTTTTGGAGAAACATAAAATTGACATTCTGTCTGCTCAAGTTTCATCTGATCAATTCAGAAGCATGTTCATGATCCAAGCTCATGTAAGTCCTTTAATTTTTGTAGTGTATTATATGTTGGTAAATCTGAACATTGTGAACTAGGTTTTTTTAGTTAGCATACTCTCCAATTTATTTTACGTGTCTTTGTTTGATTTGTCACTAAATATTGAAGAATGACACGCGTTGAGAAATTATTTTGAATTGGGTATTTGAAAAATATATAGTTATTTTTTTCTTTTATAAGTTTTGAGTCTAATCAAACATTTATATTCACATGAAATGAAGTATATATCTATCTTTTTTATTTATATAGAAATGGCTCCTCCCACCTAGTCTCACCCTGAGGTTAAAATTCTCTATTTGTTACTACATATAGTTTAGTCGTATATTATATATGTTTAGAAATTAGTTAACTTGTTTTACCTAAGTCGAGTGTCGAATAGAAATTATATGGGTAAACATGAGTACATATTCCCCTCTTCATACCCCAGGTGTAAAATTTTATTGAGTATATTATTGTTGTTGTTATTATTATTGTTTGGTTCTAAAAATGTTTGATGTATATTCAGGCAAAAGGTGGAAGTGAGTTAGCTCAATTCTCCGAAGCATTCATAGCGGAAGACATGTACAAGCAAGCTGCAATTGAGATAATGACATTGACAACCCCCAAATGATCAATATCTATTTACTTTTGATGTTCATCCATTGGAAGATGAACGGTTATCGCCGCATAAACATGTTTACTTTTATAGTTCATCTGGTAGAGGATGAACAGCTGTGTCCGAAAAGGATATATTATTTACTTTTATAGTTCATTTGATAGAGGATGAACTGTTGTGGTCGTAAGACTATTTTATTTTCTTTTACATTTTATGATGAACGTTTGTCTCCATGTTGGAGAAATGAAAACCATGGAAAGTTTCTTCCAATGAATTTATAACTATAAAAAATCTTGGTTTGGCATATGTTTATTTGTTTTCTTTAAGGGCATTTTTGGTATGGATGGATGTTTATCGATTCCCATAATCAAGTTCTACTTTTCCAACTCTCACCTATTTTTTTATAAATATAAAAGAACGAACCATTTTTTTTTAAAAAAATACATCGCAGGATTAATTTTATTTTACTTCTTAGAATTCAAATATGTCGAGAATAAAACATGTACCATATATTTTTTTATTATTATTTTTCTTAAAATTTAAGGCATATTAATAAAATTTAATTTTAACATTAGAGCGCTTATAGTATTTTTGAGCCACTCCCGATACTTTTACAATCACTTTGTAATATTTTTCTAAATTATGTGTAAATATTCTTGAGACAGTTTCTTTTTTACCTATCGAATAACATAAATAAACAAGAAACTGAAATTACTCATTTTTACTCTCTACCAAACAAACCCTAAGAGATGAAAAATATCATGTTCCTTAACTTTACTAAAACACAAAGGCATCACTTTAAGAAAGTTATTTAAATATTTTTATGTAAAGACGAATTATCCTTTGACTCGATCGATCTTTAATTGAAGTATAGCACTATGAAAATTAATCTTTCATCAGCCAAATCCAACATATAAAGGTCAAAAGAGATGGTAAGAGTCATTATATTTAGTTTACTCCTGCTAGAGGATGTGTGTCGTTCATCGTAAGGAAATTCTATTTACTTTTAAAGTTTATATGATAAAAATAGAGGTATGTCATCGTAAAGATCATTATATTTATTTTGACAGTTCATCCAGTGGAGCATGAATGCCTTGTCTTCGTAAAGGTCGTTAGTTTTATTTTCGCCATTCATTCAGTGAAAGATGAACATCTATCACCATATGTAAAGACCATCATATTTACTTTTAAAGTTCATCCGATAGAGGATGCATGCTTGTCGTTGAAAGGCTATGACATTTACTTTTAAATTCGTCTAGATGATGAACACCTGTTGTTGTAATTGTCATTATACTTACTTTTGCAGTTCATTCAATTGAGGATGAACATCAATTATCATATGTAAAGATAATCATATTTACTAATTAATGATAAAATAATGATATTATTGGATCAGAGAGTCAAGTTTTGACACGGTATTATTGGATTGGAGTGTCACGTTCCAACACGGTATTCTCGAATCAGAGTGTCACGTTCCGACATAGTATTGGATCATAGTATCACGTTTCGACACGATGTTATTGGATCGGAGTGTCACGTTCTGACATGGTATTCTTGGATCAAAGTGTCATGTTTCAATACGATATAATTGAATTGATATGTCACGTTCCGATACAGTAATATTAAAGGAAAAACATATTTAATTAACTGAATGTACTTAATCTCAAAGAATTCAATGCCCAAAATGGTTTGGTTTGGAGGAATGAGTTCTCATGTGTGATCTTTATATTGTTGACTTTTTATGTACTTACTTTAGTGTTGTTGACACTGGTTCATGTTGTTTGTTGCTCGCCACCTGCTAAGTGTCATAGTTAATTTTATAGTGTTATTCATTACATATTAGTTTCTGTTTTGGGTCGGCTGATGATATCTACTCAAAACATATTAGCCCTACTTGTGTTTTTCTTTGTTTTACTTTAGTAAAGTGCAGTGAGTGTACCAGAGAGCTTCATTCACCCTGAGCTCTAGTCAGTCTCCAGCATATCAGATTTCAGGGTGAGCTATTCATTCAAGCTCGTATTGGAACCTCTTGATCATGACATTATGTCCTTAGTTTTTTCGGAAATAAACTATTTTATTCATTTGTTTTGATGTCTTTGATACTCTTAGTCTTAGTATTTGAAGATTAGATGTCCTTGATGTGATAACTTCAGGTTTTGGGAATAACATATAGTAGACTTTAATGGATTTGTGTTTCTTATACTAATAAGATTTAATCTCCCGCATTATGGTCAGTATTTTGTAAGTTAAATGGTAAATATAAATTGGAGTTGAATTCATTGGTTCGATACCTAGGAGTTAAGTGTGGGTGTCACTCATGACTCAGTTTGGGTCGTGACAATAGTACACTACATCAAATTTCCTTACTCCTAAACCCAATCTCTTGTCCACAGTGAAGTCCACCTAAGCATGTTTAATCACCTACGCTACCTCTACTTCTCGCCATTACAACACACGAACAGCCCTTGGTATCCATTACTCGCCCTTGCACACCTTGTCTTTCCACTATACCCAACAAGTTCACTCAACACAAGGAACAACAAATATTAGCTGACATAACATATATCCACCAAGTGCAATATATATAAGTCAATACAACAATATCTTCACATGCATATATAGAACATATACGATATCATCAGCATGAAAAATAACACCGCATTTCACATTCCTCAAGCTACACAATTATGTCACATCATTAGTCCTCTCATTAAACTCAAACCCAAATTGTTAGCATATCGCAACGTGGTACCCAATCCAATAATTACGCCGGAACATTGAAATTGATCCAAGTTAGTTATGCCGGAACATGGTAACCGATCTAAGTTAGTTACGTCGGAACATGGCAACCGATCCAAGTTACTTATATCAAAACGTGGTAACTGATCCAAGTTAGTTATGTCAGAACATGGCAACCTATTTAATCAACACACCACAATTACACTTACAAGTACATTCTCAAATTCATTAACTTTACTCATGATTCATGACATTCATCATTCATATATTCTCGTTTACAACAAGTATAATCAACAGTGAAACATTCATATACCTACATGTATCATAATGAAGCAAGAAAAAACATTCATCACACAATCATAGAATCACAATCATCACTTATGAACTATTCATCAATACATATCATGTAACCCTTAATTCAACCAGACTCAACCCTAATTCATCATCTAAGGATTCTTTATAGGGTTTAAATCATTAATAATTCGGTGCACAAAGCCCTACACAAAAATTCTACCATGAATTTACATATATTACGTAGTGAGCACAGATTTAAAATACTCAATTCACAAAAACCTAGCCTACATGGGCGCCAAAAAGCTACATGGAGTTATTGACTTCAATTCCTATTTCCCGGGCTTTGTGATGGTGATTTTGGTCAAGAACCCACAAGATATCACCATCCTCAGGCTAAAATCTCTCTCTCCCTTCGTCTCAAACCTGCAACACCTTTTTGTGGTTTTCTAAGCTATTTTATGACTTATTTAGGTATTTTAGGAAGAAGGAGAAAATAGAATTTTGCGTAATTTACGTTCTGCCTTGCCCATCTCGCCATGGCACCAGCTTACCCCAACCTAGGGGCAATAGGCCTGCTCTGGTAGGACAATGACTTTGAAGTTTTCCCATATATTTGTTTATCCTAAATAACGACGGTTCAGGTCGTTACCATAGATACCAATTTACCCTTCGTTCGTCCCCGAATGACTAGTGCACGGATCATCACGTACCTTACCTTGCAGTATTTTTAATAAGCAACTCGGTAAATATGAAATCAATGGGGGGATGGCTTTTTATTCTCAAGCATGCTTTACGATAGATACTATACCTTAAGAGATCGGTCAGGGATATGAAGCAATGTTCGAAGAAAAGTTACGTCCCAAATTAAACAGCCTAACCCCGCTATGGTGGCAGCCTTGCTGCTAAGGCAAAGCCGTTGTGGCGAGGGATCTCCCTCTATATCGTGAGGTCGGGAAACTGTATAGGGGGAAATGATATTCTCCCCATTTGTTCCTATTCCTTTAAAAATTTCCCCCAAAAATCTTTTCAACTCGCTTCGTACCGAACGTCAATTTCAAGCGAATCTTCTTGTTTCAATACACTCATTATTTTAGTATTTGATAAACTATTGTGGTATGACGATTAAAAGATAGAGATTAGACGCTGTTTGGGTCAGTATTCAAAACTAAAAGTAGGTTGTTTGTGTTATTAGATAAACGTAGCATGGACATTTCCTTACGTCTCCACGACGTCGCTGGCATAAGGATTTCGTAGAAATTTTATTGAATCGATACCAAAAAGGTTGGGAGAAGTTGAAAAGTCTTTTTGCTTAAAACACGAATTTGAGGGGTATTTAAGATTTATTTTTCCAAAATAATTTATTATTCATGTTATATGGTAGTTTATACACTCTGATCTACTACAATTATATCGAAAATGAATGTTTTGGGATGAAGGGTCGCCATTATCGCGCCTGTTGTTCATCCCAAATGAAGGCCTAACTGGCAAATTTTATCCCGCTATGGAGGCCTCCTTCATCCCGCTGTGGTGAGATTTAGACCGATGTGGAGGGACTCATGGGACCAGTAGCCTATGACTCTCATTCATGATTTTTCCATCTTCCATTTTCCCTCCTTAAATGTCTATTTCTAGTGCGTTCTAACATATTTTTTCAGTCCCTTGCAAGCTTTCTAATGAAAGATCAGAATGAATAAAACTTACCCTTATCCGATTCCTTGATGTCGCGAGTCAGGAATAACATCATGACTACTGCAATACGGGGTTCTTCTGCAAAAGGGATTTTGTGCTACTCAAGCTTGAGGAGAAGGCGCCTGCTTTTAATGCTTTCCTGATAGAGTTCAGATGGGCTTAACTGACTGAGGCTACCCCGATGCACACTCTAGTTGGGTGAGGGATTTCTATGCTATCCTGCCTACTTTGCGATGGGATGACTCTCACCCCGTCATCTGTATCAAGGGAGTTGACATTGCTCTAAACGCCACTGCCATCAATGAGGCTCTAGAGGCACCAGAGGTCTCAAATGTTGGGGAAGAGGCCAAGTGATGGAGATGGATCTAGAGTGACTGACAGACACTCTAGCCAAGCCTGAGCGTCTAGATCAGGTTTACTAGGCTACTATTGAGAGTACTACTAGCACGGATGGGTCACCTGATGTTAAGAGGTGGCTACACTTTGTGACTCTTAGGATCCGCCCATCGGTCAACCTCACTCACGTGAACTTTCCCCAGACCTTGGTGGTGGATTGCGCCATACAAGATATAGATCTAAATATGGGGGCGCAGATTATCTCCGAGTGGGGGCTGTTCTACAGGGGTAACAAGAAGGTGTTCTTTCTTCCTGGTCTGATCACTGTTCTGTTCAAGCGGGTTGGAGTGCCGCTTATTGACGCTGACCTAGTACTTTCTATGGATCACATCCTTCACCGTCTTTTGGTTAGATAAGGTTCTACTTCTATGAGCAATAGGAGAAGGACTGACAAGGATAGCAAAATTCATGCGGCAGCAGGGTCGAACGAGGAGGGAGGCGACGGTACTCGTACCCTACTTTTAGTGTCACAAGTAGAGGAGGACTTGACAACTATGCGAAGGAAGATGGGGTGCCCTATTACTCCCACCACTATGGTCCCCCCAGTACTGCCCTAAAGCTTGAGATGCTCTGACGGAAGCTGCTCTAGGAGAGGAGGAAGAACCTAGCGAAGGACCATTTGATGGTTATAATATGAAAGACTTTGAATATCATGTTCATTTGTATCACCCCTGGGCAGGAGATTCCAAGATCATAGGAGGGAGATTTCCCTTAGTTTTTGAGTTTGGCGGAGGCCATGACCAACCTAGTGCCCTCGGAGGAGCTAGACTCTAGCACCAACACATCTCGGTACGATGGTTCATGATTTGTTTATTCCCTTCTTGGGCTTGTAAATTGGACAAAACTAAATTCTCTTTGCTTTTCCTTAACCTCTTTGTAAGCACGTGGATGCTTGTTTTGTATCTGATGCAACCTTATATTTACTCTTAAGGTTTTAAAATCTATTAGTGTCACGCCTTAAGCCTACACCCTGGGCGGGACTGGCACATGGTGACCATTGCTGTCCTCGAGCGGACCCTTGACATGACTTATTTAACTCAGCGAAAGATAAAAATCATACTTATAATGATAAAGAACTTATCTCAACTGCATAACAAAATAACTGGGAATGTCTTTAAAGGTTTAAACATTCAACATGGACAAAATTGCAATCCAAGTCTTTAACATAAGAATGAAAAGGTAAAGACTACTAAACTACTAACTGTCTCTGAAGCCTCTAAAATGACTGAGATGAATGTTGGGACAAACCCCACAATATTTTATTGAACTAACTAGAAAGAAATATAAGATGTCCTCCGGAATGCAATGATGCTCACCAACTGACTCTAGGGTGCTCAGCTAGATGAATGGTGTGCTGGATGTCGATCCTCGTTATTTCCGTCTGCATTATGATAAGATGCAGGCCAGCTTGCATCTGTAAATTTAATGTATGAGTATGCGCCTTTACATGAAGCAAAATAAGGTCTTGGTCTTGCTTCTGTTTCACCTCTGACACTAATGGTGACTCATCCCCATTGGTCACCACTATACCTCCTTCTGTGGAATCCATAAGTATGACTCCCAAACGTGCAAGTTTGTGCATATCTTTAGCTAACTCCCTCTTTTCTTCTTCAACATGGGATGTACTTCCCATGGATAACCTGCTTAAGGTATTAGCAACCACGTTAGCCTTATCTGGGTGGTAAATAATACTCATATCGTAATCCTTGAGTAATTCCAACCACCTCCTCTGTCTGAGGTTGAGTTCTTTCTGAGTGAACACATATTGGAGGATCTTTTGATCAGTGAATATCTCGACATGAACACCATACAAGTAGTGGCACCATATCTTCAAAGCAAAAACTACTGCATCCAATTCTAAGTCATAAGTTGGATAATTCCTCTCATGAATCTTCAATTGCCTGGAGGCGTAAGCTATAACCTTTCCATTCTGCATCAACACACATCGCAAACCAACCCTTGATGCATCACAATACACCACAAAGCCTTGAGTACCTTCCGATAAAGTTAAAAATGGAGCAATAGTCAACCTCTTTTTCAACTACTGAAAGCTTTTCTCACAAGCTTCAGACCATTGAAACTTAACTGTCTTTTGAGTTAACTGTAAAAGGAGACCAGATAGATGAGACTCCTATACAAATCTTTTGTAGTAGCCAGCCAAACCAAAGATACTCCTTATATCGGTTGGAGACGTGGGTCTGGGCCAACTCTGAACTGCTTCTATCTTTTGGTTATCAACTCTTATCCCAACATCAGAAACTATGTGGCCCAAGAATTCCATAGACTTAATCCAAAACTCATACTTTGAGAACTTGACATATAACTATTTATCTCTCAAAGTCCAAAGAACTATCCGGAGGTGGCTAGCATGGTCTTTTTCATTCCATGAATAAATCAGTATGTCATTGATGAAGATGATGGAAAACAGATCGAAGTAAGGTTTGAAGACTCTGTTTATAAGATCCATGAATGATGCAGGTGAATTTGTCAAACCAAAGGACATAACCAGAAACTCATAGTGCCCATATCTGGTTCTAAAAGTTGTCTTTGGAATGTTAGATTCCCTAACTTTCAACTGATGGTAGCTTGATTTGAGATCAATTTTTGAGAAACAAGAATCACTCTGAAGCTGGCCGAAAAGATCATCTATCCTTGGAAGAGGATATTTATTCTTGATGGTCACCTTATTTAATTGGCACTAGTCAACACACATCATAAGGGAACCATATTTCTTCCTTACAAAAAAGACCGGAGCGCTCCAAGGTGAGACACTTGGTCGAATGAAACTTTTATCTAACAGATCTTTCAATTGTTCTTTTAACTCTTTGAACTCTACTAGTGCCATTCTGTATGGAGGAATAAAGATAGGACGAGTATCTGGAATGATGTCTATGCCGAAGTCTATTTCCCTTTTAGGAGAGACTCCGGGTAGATCATCAGGAAAGACTTCTGGAAACTCTTTCACTAACTTGAGTCATTAAATTGGACTAAGTGATAGATACACCCCTTTGAAACTAACTTTCTCGCCTTAAGGTACGAAATAAAATGACTCTTAGGCACTGCTGAACTACTAATCCACTATATGACTGACTCATTAGGAATCTGGAACTTGACAACTCGAGTTCTACAATCTATTGACGCATAACAGGCATGAAGTTAGTCCATACCTAGAATTACATCAAATTCTACCATGTCTAACTCTACTAAATCAGTCATGGTGTTATTGTAATTGATGGAAATTGGACAATCATGATAGACTCAAACTAATTTACAACATAAGGAGTTACAAAATATAAACTTTCTCCTGGGTCTAACAAAGCATAAATACCAATAATAAAGACTTTGATCATACCCGTGACAACATATGGAGAGTTCTCTTGCTCCTGGCGGCTAGTGATTGCATAGAGACAGTTTGTCCCTCCGCCAGTACCAGAGCGACTCCTCTTGGTGTAGCCCTATCTAGTGGAGCAATTAATGAAGATTAGGCTCTATTGCCTGGATTTCCACCTCCCTGCTTATTCTTGGGACACTCTTTCATGTAGTGCCCTCTTGACCTCATATGAAACAACCCGACATGCCATCACGACACTTAGCGAAATGGTTTCTACCACACCTACCACGTGCAGGAGCCTAAATACCTCCTTGTGCCACACTACTTTGGGACTGGGATGGTCTAGACTTAAAGTTCTGCTAATTTTAGCCATTATACTCATTTTCTGTTTTGGGCGCATGTGCACTAGCAGACAATGTTGCATGTCCCTTTTATTTTTGAAATTGTGGTCGACTTGAACCACCCTTATGTTGACCAGACTCATTCCCAATTTTAGCTTTCTTGTTCCTGTACTCCTCTCTGTCTCTCAGCTTTTCTTCTTCAACTAGTTGCACATAGAACATTAACCTTGAACTGTCCATGTCCACAATTAACATTGTCCATGTCCATAATTAACATTGTCCATGTCCACAATTTACATTGCAGCCCTACCTTCCTTGCTTGAAGCACGACCCAAGCCAACAACAAACAAGCTCATCCTGCTTCTCATATCCTTAACCATCTCCGGAGCATGAGAGACAATTGGGTAAACTTTAACCCATACTCATGAACACTCAAAGAGTACTGTTTCAAAGTGATTAACTCCCGTACCTTTTCTTCCTTCAGTTACCAGGGAAAGAAACGCCCCAAGAAGGCTTCCTCAAAGCATGCACAACTTGGAGGTGGTGCATCCTCATCTCTGTCCTCCTTCAACTGATCGAACCAAGTCCTAGCCACATTCTTGAGTTTGTATGCAGCTAGCTCAACCCTTTCAGTGTCAACCACATCCATCATATCAAACACCTTATTCAATTCTTCCATAAAGTTTTCCGGATCCTCAGTAGTTCTTGAACTGGTGAAGCATGGAGGATTCATTCTTAGGAACTCACGAATCGTCGAGGTTTCAGCCTCTTCATGTCGAGATCTTCTCTGTTGACCAACCTGGTTAGTCACCGCTTGTCTTAACATCCGAATAGCCTCACGGAACTCAACATTGGTGACCTCTCCTTGAGGTTGCACGTTTGGTCCATTAGGTACCTCCGGCTCCTCTATATTTTTCATGGCTGAATGATCGCGAATTGCTCTTCGTGGAGGCATGATGATCTGAAACACGCGCAAGCACGAATTAGAGGGAAATTTTTTAGTGATAAACTCTAACGCACGAAGTGAGTATGAAAAAAGTGAGAAATTCCTAAATGTTGTAGCCTTCTAATCATAGATGTGGCGCACTTCACACCAATGACTAAGACTCTACAAACACGACTTCATAGACTCCCTAGGGCTCTTGAACTCTGTGCTCTAATACCAAGTTTTTCACGCCCCGAGCCTACACCCTATGCGAGACAGGCACTCGGTGACCATTGCTGGCCTCGAGCGAACCCTTGGCCTGGCTTACTTAACTCAACAGAAGATAAAAATCATACTTATAATGATAAAAGAACTTATATCAACTGCATAACAAAATAACTGGGAATGTCTTTAAAGGTTTAAGCATTAAACATGGCCAAAATGTCAATCCAAGTCTTTAACATAAGAATGAAAAGGTAAATACTACTGAACTACTAACTATCTATGAAGCCTCTAAACTGACTGAGATGAATATTGGGACAAACCCCACAACATTCTATTGAACTAACTAGAAAGCAATATAAGATGTCATCGGAATGCAAGGAGAACTGACTCTGGTGTGTTCAGCTGGATAAACAGTGCTCGATCCTCATTACATGCATCTGCATCATGATACGATGCAGGCCAACTGATAACAGTATATTGTGAATCTGCGAGTATGTGAGTTGGAATGCTAAACGACACTTATTTAAAATATGCAGTTTAAAAGTAATTGCAATATAAAGAAAAGCTGACTGAAACATGTTGTAACTCTGAATGTATACAAGTATACAAATAATATATGAGATGTATGTAAAAATACAATACTTCTGTGGGAGCTTCTCTAATCGACAACCATCACTTAAGTGCTATAGTGATGATACAACGTTACTCGACCCTAGCTACCCGCCACCCTAACCTTGCCAGAGTATAGGACCTGAATTGCCTAATGGATCCACTAGCATACTGTGGAAAGGGTTCATCTAAAAAGTATGACCCTCTTCTACCCATGATGGCTACATGGTCTTCATTGATACTTGAGTTGATATGAACTCGCATCCCCACATCGGTGCTTAATACTACTCCCAAAATATATTGGCTCTTATGTTTTTTTTTAAAACATACTGATTTTGTGGTTTGAGATTAGTTCTCAAAACTTAGCTTTAATATCTCTCTTGGAAATCATAGTTTCCCTGCTTGCTTCATTTCATAAAGCTATTACTTCTATTCGAAAACTAGCCCAGGCTCTTTACTTGTTTAAAATGTGAAAACATTTGTAACTCTTAGGGATTACTTAGTACCCTTATAACTCTTGAGAATGAACTCAAGTATTTACTCTTGCTTAAATTGTGACTTGAGTCTTAAAATAAAGTTAAAAAGGTTTGTTAAAGACTCTTGGAAACTTTAAGAACTCACTTTGACTTACTCCTTAACTTTTAGACTTGACAATTTACTTCTTTGACTTTGATCTTAACTTTCCATGAATTGGATTATGGATTCAAGGATCATGATATCATGTTTATGGATGATTTCATGATGTTTATATGTACTTTAGAGTGTTCGAATTAACCAAGAAATGTGGGTACATCACTTAGGAACCAGTACAAAAAGATAGGGAAAAAATAGGAACTCCAGGTGACCCTGGCGCTCTGAGAGGCGCGAGGCTCCAGATCCTGAAGGACAGACACTGTCCTCAGGCGCTCTGTCTGGTGGGGCGCGCCATATCCTGACGGACAAAGTCCGTCCTAAGGGGCTCTAGTAAGCGCGACGCTCCAGGGCCTGTCAGACGTGTTTGCCGACTTTTCTTCTCCAATTTTCAACTCTAAACCTCCCAAACTATTATAGATCTTCCCCCAAACACTTAGGATCACTAATATTCTCAATACCTAATAGTTTAGACTCGTAAAAAAGCCCGGAAACACGAATCAGAACCACTTAAGGTACAATACAACTCTACCAACAAGATCTCAACAATTGTTCATCAAGAACTTCAAGATTCACCATTCAATCAATACAAAACTTGATGAATTAAGCATATCAGTGTGGTTGAACGAACCCAACATAGAAAGATCTCAGATGCCTCGATAAGGATCACCCCTGACGAATTCCACTAGCGAAACCTTAGCGTTCTTGAAGAATTCTTGATCTTCCTCTTTTCTTCTCTCTTATCCCTAGACCTAAGCTTTCTCAACTTTTCTAAAACTTAATTGGGACTTGGTTTTACCCTTAATAAACCCTTAAAATGAATTAGGCAATACTAGGGTGAAAAGACTACTTTACCTTACTAAAATCCGAATTGGACTTTCCTCATTCCAACAACCCAATTTTCAAAAGACATATCTCCCTCATATGACATTGAAAATGCACAAACCCGATGCCGTTGGAAAGATATTTCCAAGGTCTTTCCAACCATATAAAGAACATACACTAACTCCTACTTATCTGGGAGTTATAACCGTTTGAAAATGACAAAAACTCACTTTTTAAACGCACTTCTTAGTTATTTCAAGTTATGAGATGTTACAATTAGCTTTTGTTGTTGAATACTGTTTAAAGTTTTCGGGTTTGTACGGATGATTTGGAAAAAACAGGGGATGTAGGATGAGGTTCTGCCTTGCCTCATCCCACTCAGGTGGTCATGCCTTGGTGGAAATAATCCCGTCCTAGCGCTCAAAACGGAAATATAATCTGGACAAGATCTTTCTGAGGTTTTTTGCTTTTAAAAAAAATTCTAAGGTTCCCCACTTTACCCTAAAAATTTAGAGTACTCCACATATTAGGGAAAATCATAGTCTAACCCGAGTTAATACGATGATACACGAATCCATCCGTTCCCGTTAATTAGCTCCACAACCCATACACCCCCAAGATATACCAAAACATGCACATAAATTTTACATAAACACAAGACACGTTCAGATCTTCTTCACAAACCACCTGGTAGTTTATTTAACTCTCTTATTGATTTCTAATCAGGACCTTCTTCTCACAACGAGTTCCACGATACTCGAGTATTTCCATATTGCTTAATTTTAACCAATTGGCCAACACATTGCACATAACAAGTTTCAGGCACACATTTATCGTACACACAATAACATCATCACTTTCAACAAAGTCAACTTTACATTCGCAGTTAATTCAATCAACAAGAAGCACATATTCACAGTTTCTAAGATACAACACACATACAATTTCCATTTATTAGTTAGTTCATTCCATATGCCTTTTATAGCCCCTAAGGCTAGATGCCAATATGAAACTTCCTAGAATGCTTGCTACATTCGTGAAAATTGGACTCAACTCATACCACAAGAGAAACTTGAACGAGAGGAGAGAATTAGTGGACTAATTTCCTAGAATGCTTGCTACATTCGTGAAAATTGTCAGCACACCAATCTATAGGAGTCTAGTCCATATTTTGCTCTTGTACAGGGAGACCGATAACCTAGGCTCTGATATCAATTTGTCACGACCCAACCCATTAGGCCATGTGGGCACATACTCAAATGCCTAAGTGGGAAAACCCTCATATCTCAACAGTTAAAAATATCAGAAAATTAAAGAAAACAAAGATAAATATAATAATATGATTTTATGAATAAAAAGCTTAGACACATATTAGTTAAAAGCTGTAAAATAATTTAACAACTCCTATGGATCTGGTCTAAACAGGTACAAGAGCTACTAAGTGTACAACTAGACAAGATAAATAAAAGACACAACTTCTACCTTGCGGAAGGAAGAATAGAAGTTGCTGGAGAATTTCTTCGTCATCGCCCTATGAAACATCACCAACCTGCATCCAGACTATATAAAAAAAGACATAGCAAGAGTAGTATCAGTACAACCACACATACTGGTAGGCATCATCGCTCAATTTACACTACCACCTCTTACTAACAACCATATCCTCAATCAAGCCACTCACTAGCTTATTAAAACATCCTAAGTCATTCTAACACGTTGTTAAATCCCCAAATGAACCCACAAGCATTCCAACTAACCATTCATTTTGTACCCTTAATTCCTCGTCACATTACTCAACTAGGGGTGTTCACGGGTTGGTTTGGATAGGTATTTGATCAAAACCAAAACCAAACTAACTTAATCGGTTTTATAATTATCAAAATCAAACCAAACCAAATATAATATATATTTATCAGTTTGGTTTTTATCGATTTTGGATCTGTTTGGGTTGGTTATTCGGTTATTAACCATAGATAAAATTAAAAGAAACAATTCATTCAAAACCTGAAAATAGTGACAACAATTCATTTAAAACGAAAACAGTTAGAATGGATGACATTAGAGAGCTTTCAATCATTGAATTTACTTTGAATAAAGCTTCAAAATTCATTATTTTGGCCTAGAAGAAAGAGAAAGTGATATTTTCTATCTTATAAATAATTGTCATAGACACACACATATACATAAAATCAATAAGATAAATATAAATAAATTATGTTGGTCATTATATCTTTCATAAGTAAATTAAAAATAAATTTTGATGAAAACACATATGATATCTTTAAAATTGTTTATAAAAATAATATATTATGTATGTATATTAATAAAATATATGTATATAATATATCAGTTTGGTTATTTCTTTGATTTTTTTTGAACAAAATCATAACCAACCCATATACTATCGGTTTTTAAAAATCTAATACCAAACCACACCTAAGCCAAATAAAATTAATTTATTTAATCGGTTTGGTTTAATTCTTCGATTTGGATCAGTTTTTATCCAAATCGTGAACACCCTTATACTCAACCAAGGTCACATAGTACACTACATCAAACTTCCTTAACCCTAAACCCAATCTCTTTGTCCTAGGTGAAATACACCTAAGCATGTTTCATCACCTACGCTGTCTCTACTTCTCGCCATTACAACACATGAACAACCATTGATATCCATTACTTGCTCCTTGAAAACCTTGTCCTTCCACTATACCCAACAAGTTCGCTCAAAACAACGAACAACGAATGTAAGCCGACGTAACATATATCCACCAAGTGAAACATATATAAGTCAATACAAAAATATCTTCATATGAATATGTAAAACATATATTATTCATCAACATGAAAAACAACAACACATTTCACATTCCTCAAGCCACACAATTATGTCACATCATTGATCCTCTCATGGTATCTAAACCCAGTTAGCATACCGGAATGTGGCACCCAATCCAATAGTTATGCTGGAACGTGGCAATCGATCCAAGTTATTTATGTCAGAACGTGGAAACCGATCCAAGTTACTTATGCTGGAACGTGGCAACCAATCCAATAAACAAACAACAATCACAATCACAAGTACGTTCTCAAATTCATAACTTTAGTCATGATTCATGGAATTCATCATTCATATATCCTCGTTTACAACATGTGTTATCAACAAAGCAACATTAATATACATACATGTAACATAATGAAGCAAGAACAAACATATATCACACAATAATAGAATCACAACCATCACCTATGAACTATTAGTTAACACATTCAACAATACTCAACCCTAATTCATCATCTAAGGCTTATTTCTAGGGTTTAAATCATAAATCATTTTGTGAACGAAGCCCCAGGCATGAATTCTACCATCGATTTACATACATTAATTACGCTGTGAGCACAGATTGAAACTACTCAATTCATAAAAACCTAGCCTACATGGGTGCTTAGCAGCTGCACGGAGTTATTGACTTTGATTCCTGTTTCCTGGTCTTTGTGACGGTAAATTTGGTCAAGAGTCCACAGGATATCACCATCCTCCCGCTAGAAATCTCTCTATCCCTTCTTCTCAAGCTTGCAATAGCTTTTTGGGATTTTCTAAGGTGTTTAACGACTTATTTAGGTATTTTATGAAGAAGGAGAAAATAAGATTTTGCATAACTTACATTCTGCCTCGCCTATCCCGCCTTAGAGCCAGCTTACCCCGCCCTGGCGCCGCCGCCCTAGCGGCAACAGGCCCGCTCTGGTGGGACAATGGCCTAGATTTTTTTCAGACATTTATTTCTTTTAAATAATGACGGTTTGGGTCGTTATACACAGTTATCGAAACATTCAAGTATATTTTTTCCAAAAATAAAGTAAAATTTGGCATTAAGAAGAAAAAGACAAAAAGGTAAACAGACAAAGAATAATGATTACAATTTTACAACAAATACAAGCATAGAGACTAGAGAGAGGCCAAAAAATACTCAAAAAATGAACAACTAAAACAACTCATATATTATGACAAACTCCTATTTGCAACTTCATATCCATTATGTAATAGACAACTATTCTCTTCCATCGTCATTACTTCCTTTTCATTTTTTTTTGATATTCAATATTTATTTTGAGTCAATACATTTAAATTTGTAGTTGGATATTTTATGTGTGAAAAACTTAAGAACTTGTACTTAACTAATAAAATATTTTGCGGGGGAAAAACATAAATATACAATTTAAGTACCTCAATAAATCCTATATAACAATAGTGTGACTCTTCACTAACATAGAAATAGAATCATTACAAAACAAAACAACATTAAAATAAGAAAATAAAAACCTGTAAATTAGAAAACAAATAAACGTAGGATTCTACACAAAATAAGATTTGAATTCCTCCTTTTTGTTATTTACCTTCCAAAAAATATCACTCACTTATAAGTTAATGCTTCTCTCTCTCCTCAAAATCTATCAATTGTTAGTTAATATATATGTTTTTTACCATAGCTAATTTTGAAAAAGGTTTAACAATCTAATCTCTATTTTAAATTATGAGGAAATTTCACATATAGCCACAAGAATAAACTTGATTAGACTCCTTCGCTATAGCTTGCATATTTACGGGCTACAACTACAATTTAAATGACTATGGGCCAGTATATTTGTATAATTCGTGATTATGTGGTATTTTATACCAAACAAAAATTTCAATTTTTGCAAAAGAGTAATGACCGTAATTTCGATCAGTTAGGAAAAGGTAAACAATCCCTTAATTCATGGAATAATATCTCTTTAGACTTTCATATTGAATATGACTTTCCTTACTTCGGTAAATGTATGACTTGATTTTTATTTTTTATTGTATAAATTAGTAATTGATTGATTCAATTCATTGATTATGGTAGTTTGCGTGGAATTAGTGTTTGTACAAAATTAACTATTTATGTCCGTAATTGTATAAACGCATTCTTCAAAGGTGGTTTGTATAGGTATAACTTTTATATGTATAATTCTGTTTTATTTTTGTGGAATCACTTTTTGTATATGTATAATTGATTGATCACTGTAGTTTATGTGGAATTAATGTCTGCATAAACTATCTATTTACATTGGTAATTAAATAAAATGAGAAGTGACAACTGCTTATATTTGTATATTTTGTATATGTATAATTCACATAATTCTTTTTTTTTTGTGGAATTAATATTTGTATATAATAGATTGATAACTATTTTTTCGGTGAAATTATTGTTTGTATCACTGAGCTAATTTTTTTGTAATGAAAATTGATTTGTACTTAAGTGTTTGTATATATATATAATTCACAACTGATTTATACTTATATATTCGTCGTAATACCTCTAATAGCTATTTTGGATGTTTCTTCATCCATAATTTTAATCGTGTATAACTATATATCTGAAAAATCATACAAAATTACAGTCATATACAAATAAAAAAAAATAGAATGAACCCGTCCGAAAAAGAAACTTAAACCGCATAAGAGTTGCCCTAAAAATAGGAAGCACGATTTGAGAGAGAAGAATTGAAATTTTCAAATCTTAAAATCAATTTATGTTAAGGAATTTAATTAGAAAATGAGGTAAATGATTGTTAAAAAAGAGAACGAATCATTTCTATATATGGAAAGGGACAACATATACGCTTATACAAATCAAAAAAAGTCTGCAGCGTAATTATAACCAAAATGTGGTGGTGAATGGTATTTAAAATAAACATAGCTATAATGACTAATTAACTAGTATAAGTTTGCTTAACCGCGTAATATTTCCTTAATTATTTTGAAAATAACATTTTTTTCTACATAATTTTCAAAATGATGTCTTTTTTATAAATGTCAATTTTACTTTTATCAAAGGGAAAATACTTAAGTATACAAATTAAGTTTCTTAATTACCACTATATGGAAATAGTTTTTATCTACCTATATAACAATAATTTTTTCTAGAAGTTATGTTTTAATATTAATAAAAAGTAAAATTTAACAAAAAAAAGTGTATTCATGCTCCACAATTTATTGTATTCCCCATTTTTCTCAAATCTCATGATTTACTCAAATTAGTTATAAATATTAAATTCTATCAATAAAAAGTTTCATAACAAATATGTAAATCTCTTTCTATTCATTCTGATCGACTGTTCAATCATAGATACCAACAATTATTGAATCCTAATTCAAACATAAAGGACATTGGGGCACGTCAGGGATTAGTGATAATTCAATATTGAATTGGTACTTTTTTAATCGTGTAATTGAAAAACATGATTGTTGTAGTTGTTATTCACCAATTCCGTGATTTGATTTTATTATTAATTTTTTTGTTTTTTATATGATTTTGAAATTTGGAATAGAAATAATATTTAGTGATCATATGTTTTTGCAGTCGATTTGGTAAAATTATTTTTTTATTTATCAAAATTATGGTCTGCGTATTCATTGTACTCCTGGTTTTTTGTATGTCATTCAGTGTAGGTTTTATTGTGCATGATTATGGTGAACGTATTGATAATATAATGGTACATAATGATGGTTTAAAAACCATATTTACGTTAAATATCACTTTTAAAAAGTAAATGTTGTCTATCAGGAGTTGTTTAAATAATGGTGTAATATAGGTTGTTGTTGATATTCACCAATTTCGAGTACTGTTTTTTTTAAATTAATTATTTAGATTATTGTAGGGTTTTGAGATTCAAAATAGAAATAATTTAGTGATTATCTAAGTTGTTTATTTGGTTAATTTAATCATTTTTAATTATCACAATGATGGACTGCATTCAGAGTTGGTTTTATTTGGTGAAATTTAATCGTTTTAATTTATTTTGTGTACTACTATTTTTTTGTGTCATTCGGAGTGGGGTTTATTGTTGTACATAAAGATGGTGAACATATTGATTATGTTTTAGTACATAATGATGGTGTAAACACCATATTTGAGTTAAATATATCTTACCAACAAAAACATGCTTTAAGACATAATAAATAATTTGAAAAACATTGAATTGAACATTCTCTTTGACGATATTCACAACGAATAATTTCTAATATTTTGGTATGAAACAGGTAGATACATTGATATAATGTTGAAGGTGTGATATATGATGCAAACACCAAATATGACGGTTTAATTACCATTATTGCTTTCCAATTAGGTGTGGACACTACAATCTTTCATTTAGAATTGACACCCGCTCACACACTCACTATGTCTATATACGTCAAATTTTTTAGCCTTTCAAAATATGTCATGAGTGGTCCATCTCCACAAATAAAGATTCATAACGATATGAGTTCAAATTTATTTATATAAATAAATGCAATTCAGATTTATTTTCAAAATATCCATTATGTGTAATATGTATGGATAGAGTTATGGAAGCCACTGATTACCAAATTGGGGTCCAAACAATAAAGAAAGATATAATCAGATCTAATACATTATGTGTTCGGGTAGAACCAATTTTAGATGAGTGTATTGACGGACATTAAAGAACTTAGATGTAACATCTCGTTATTTGAAATAGTAAGGAAGAACCTAAGAACTGGAAATAGTAATTTTTGGAAATAATGAAAAAATCTGAATAATTGTTGAAGTTAGGAAAAGTTGTTTTTTGGTCAACTTCAAACGGCCTAACTCCTAGTTCAAGATGATTTATGTGTACTAACAAATATGGTTGGAAAGCTCTTGGAATAATCTTTCTAACGCCGTTGAGTTTGCGCTATTTCGAGTTTGTATGAGTAAGTTATGCCCTTTTGAAGTTGGGTTGTTGGGTTATGAAAAGTTTAAATCCGGATTTTTGAAGGGTAAATTAGTCTTTTTCTTACCTAATTATTCTAATTCATTTTTAAGAGTTTAATTGGGGTAAATTTTGGTTTTAGCCTGTTTTAGATAAGTGAATTTCATGCTAGAGCTTGGAGAAAAGAGAAAAGAGGAGAAAGGAGAAAAACGTTCAAGATTCGTCGAGATTAGCTTTTGGATTTCATCGAGGGTGATTCCTACAAAGGTATGTGAGATCACATAGCGTTGAGTTAGTTCACCCAAGCGCCAATCATGATTTATTTCAGTGAATATAAGCTCTTGAAAGCTTAGAAATTGAATTATTGATGGGTTTGTTGAACTAATATTAAAGTCTTGATTGGTTGAAATTGTTGAGGAGTTGTTTGATCCGAATCTATGATTCTAGGTTTGGTTTTGAGTAGAATCTGATGTACTTTGAATATTTAATCGATTCTAAGTGTTTGGGGAAAGAACCCATGGAGTTTAGAGGGTTTAGAGTTGAAAAATGAAGAAGAAATTTCGTCGGGCAAATCAGGATAGTGATGGTGCGTCGCCGAGCTAGTTCCCAGTTTTAGAAAAAATGGTTTCGCATCGCGGAGTGGTGACGGACCGTTCTTCCTCAAAAGTTATTTTGAAAACCAAAATTTAAATGCTTCTCCGCGTCACAGACTCACCCTCAAATATCGATTTTCGATCTTTTCTCATGTTTAGCTATCTAAAATCATTCCTAAACATCATGAGATCATTCCTATCACAAATTATGATCCTTGAATCCATAATTCAATGCAAGTAAAGTTAAGAGTTAATTCAAGAAGTTAAGATTCAAGTCAAGAAGTCTAGATAAGTTCTTAAAGTTTTCAAAAGTCTTTCACAAACATTTTAACTTTGTTTTAAGAGTTAAGTTTCAAAGTTAAGCAAGAGTTCAAATTTGAAGTTCATTTCTTCAAAGAAGTATATGGGAACTAAGTATTCCCAAGAATTTTAAAATGTTTTCACATTTAAAAAAGAATGAAACATATTAACTTTGTTTTAAGAGTTAAGTTGGGTGAAAAGGCTGAAATTGATGATACTTTCCCTGATGAGCATGTATTGGCCGCTTCTAAAGACTTGATTCCATGGTTCGCTGATTTTGCGAATTAATTGGATAGTGATATCGTCCCATCGGACTTGTCCTTTCATCAAAGGAAAAAGTTCATGCATGATGTGAAAAAGTTCTTTTGGGATGAGCCATATTTATATAGGATTTGTGCCGATGGGCTTATTCGGCGTTGTGTGCCGGAAGTTGAGATGTTGAGTGTTTTAGAGGCATGACACTCCTTGCCTGTGGGTGGGCATCATAGTGGTATCCGGACAGCCCATAAAATCATGCAATGTGGCTACTATTGGCCAACCATCCACCAAGATGCTCATGAGTTCACCAAGGCATGTGATAGGTGCCAAAGATATGGAGGTGTTTTTAGACTGCAAGAACTCCCTTTAAATCCCATTCTTGTATTTGAGTTATTTGACGTGTGGGGTATTGACTTTATGGGCCCCTTTGTGAGTTCTCATGGGATGAAATATATTCTTGTGGCAGTTGATTATGTGTCAAAATGGGTGGAAGTCATTGCACTTGCAAATAATGAAGGGAAGAGTGTCACCGCGTTCTTGAAAAAGAACATATTTTCTAGATTTGGCACCCCAAGGGCCATTATTAGTGATGGGAGATCCCACTTTTGCAACAAGTTGTTCAAAGGGTTGTTGGAGAAATATGGGGTTCGCCACAATTTGGCCAAGCCGTACCATCCTCAGACTAGTGGGAAAGTTGAGGTGTCAAACAGGGAAATCAAGCAGATTCTGGCAAAAACGGTGAATGTGAGTAGAACGGATTGGTCAAGGAGGCTTGATGATGCTCTTTGGGCCTACCGGACAGCATACAAGACGCCCATAGGTATGTCTCCATACTGGGGATGAGTCATCATTAGTTTTAGAAGTAAAAGGAAAGAAAGACCAAGATTCCATTTTTCTTGAATTGAAGGCAAATGTTCATAAGCAAAAAGTAATGGCTTTTGAACAATGGGGAGATAGTGTATTGAGATATCAAGGTAGATTGTCTGTACCAATGGTAGATGGACTCTAGAAAGGATCATGGAGCAAGATCATATCTCCAGATATTCCATTCATCCGAGTTCCATAAAGATGTATCGTGAATTGAAAGAGGTTTATTGGTGCATTAGCATGAAAAGGGGCATTACTGAACTTGTTGCTAAGTGTCCACATTGCCAACAAGTTAAAGTAGAGCATCAAAGGTCTGATGGTTTGACTCAAAATATAGAACTTCCGAAATGGAAGTAGGAGATGATTAATATCGATTTCATCACAATTTTACCAAGGTCTCGCAGACAGCACAATTATATTTGGGTGATTGTCGATAGAATGACAAAATCAGACACTTTTTATCGGTAAAGACTACTCATTCGGCACAAGATTATGCTAAGTTGTATATTCAAGAGGTGTTTAGACTTCATGGGGTGCTAGTTTCAATTTTTTCATATAGAAGTGCACAATTTACTTCAAAAATTTATTTATCATTTCAGAAAGGTTTGGGCTCAAAGGTGAACTTAAGTAATGTCTTTCATCCTCACACAGGCAAGAAAAGTGCACTATTCAGACCTTAAAGGATATGTTAAGGGTATGTGTGATCGATTTCAAAGGTAATTGGGTTTATCACCTACCTCTCATTGAGTTATCTTACAAGAATAGTTACCATTCTAAAATCCTCCATATGAAGCTCTTTATGGGAAAAGATGAAGATCTCCTATTGTATGGTTTGAAGTTGGTGAAACATGGTTGATAGGACCAAATTTAGTCCATCAAGCCATGGAAAAGGCGAAAATGATTCAAGAGAGGTTGAAAACAGCACAAAGTCATTACAAATCCTACATTGATGTTAGGAGAAGGGAGTAAGAGTTTGAAGTAGATGATTGGGTATGTCTAAAAGTTTCACCCATGAAGGGTATTATGAGGTTTGTTAAGAAGGGGAAGCTTAGTCGCTGGTATATTAGATCTTATCAAATATCCAAGACGATTTGCAATGTAGCTTATGAGTTGGAGCTAGCACAAGACTTAGTTGCGGTTCAACCGATGTTTAACATCTCCATGTTGAAGAAATGCATGGTGATCCCTCATTTATCATACATACGGAAAATATTGGGATCAAGGATAGCTTATCTTATGATGAGATCCCCATTCAGATTCTAGATTGCCAAGTTCGCAAGTTGAGAACAAAAGAGGTAGCATCAGTCAAAGTCCTTTGGAGGAACCAATTTATTGAGGAAGATACTTTGGACGCTGAGGAGGATATGAAAAAGAGATATCCACATCTCTTTGAGTACGTAGAAAATGCAGGTCAAGGTACTAATTCTCTTCTTCGTACCCTTCAAATTATGAGTGAACATGTTGTTTGTTTGGATTTGCTTGAGGGGTGTTTGAACTCGATGTCACCGCCCTTAGCCTAATTTGAGTAATCTCATTCAAGGATGAATGTTTCCAAGGGGGAGATATTGTAACATCTCACAATTTGAGATATCTAGGAAGAAGCTAAGAACTAGAAATAGTCATTTTTGGAAATAATGAAAAATCTGAAAACTTTTTGAAGTTAGGAAAATTGGATTTTTAGTCAACTTCAAACGGTCATAACTCCTAGCTCAGGATGAGTTAGGTGTACTTCCAGATAAAGTTGGAAAACTTTTGGAATAATATTTCCAACGCCGCTGAGTTTTTGCTATTCCAAGTTCGTATGAGTAAGTTATGCCCTTTGGAAGTTGGGTTGTCACATTAAGGAAAGTCAAAAATCCAGATTTTTGAAGGGTAAATTAGTCTTTTCCTTACCTAATTATTTAATTCATTTTTAGGAGTTTAATTGGGGTAAAGTCTAATTTTAGTCAGTTTTAGAAAAGTGAATTTCACGCTAGAGCTTGGAGAAAAGAGAAAATAGGAGAAAGGAAAAGAACGTGCAAGATTAGTCAAAATTTGCTTATGGATTTCTTCTAGGGTGATCCTTACAAAGGTATGTAAGATCACCTAGAGTTGGGTTAGTTCACCCATGCGCCAATCATGATTTATTTTAGCGAATTTATGTTCTTAAAAGCTTAGCAATTGAATTCTTGATGGGTTTGTCAAAGTTATATTAAATTCTTGATTCGTTGAAATTGTTGAGGAGTTGTTTGATCCAAATCCATGATTTTAGGGTTTTTTAGCAGAATCTAATTTAGTTTGACCATTTAATCAATTCTAAGTGTTTGGGGATAGAACGCATGGAGTTTAGAGGGTTTAGAGCAGAAAACGAAGAAGAAATTTGATCGGGCAAATCTGGGCAGTGATAGGGCGTCATGGAGCTAGTTCCCAATTTTGGGGAAAATGATTTCGTATCGCAGATTTGTCACGGACCCTTCTGCCTCAAAAGTTATTTTAAAACCAAAATTTAAATGCTTCTTCACGTCGTGGACCCACCCTCAGATATCGAATTTTTTATATTTTCTCATGTTTAGCTATCTAAAATCATTCCTAAACATCATCAGATAAGTCCTATCACAAATCATGATTCTTGCATCCATAATTCAATTAAAAGAAAGTTAAGAGTCAAGTCAAACATTAAGTCAAGATAAGTTCTTAAAGTTTTCAAAGTCTTTCACAAACGTTTTAACTTTGTTTTTAGACTTGAGTTTCAAAGTTAATCAAAGAGTTCAGATTTGAAGTTCATTTTTCAAAGAAATATATGGGAACTAAGTATTCCCTATAACGGAAACTGAGATTTCCAAAGAGTCTTTGATCTAGTTTCCAGAAAAATGTATTTGCTTTAATGATAAAGCAAGAGGGGAAACTTTGATTTCCAAGGTAGCATTTGAGTTATGGCTTTTAGCACTAATCTCAAATCACAGAAGGAAGTATGTTTTTAAAATATAAGAGCTAATATAATATATTTGGGAGTAGTTTTGAGCACCGGTACGGGGGAGAGTTCAGAAAACTCACAACCCTCATAAACCATGTAGCCACCATAGGTAGAAAAGTTTCATACTTTTTAGATGATTCTTCTAGTGCTTTTTAGCATAGATTAGTGAATCTACTTAGTAGTTCAGGTTCTATACTCATGTCAAGGTACAGGACGGACCTAGCAATATGAGGCAAAATGTTGTATCATCACTATAGCTCTTAAATAATGGTTGTCTGTTAGAGTAACTCCCACAGAAGTGATTGTATTCTGATATACACAGTTTATTTGTATTTTTACATACATCTCAGAGTTATATTGTATCTTTGCATACATACAAAGTTGACATCATGTTTTAAACAACTTTTTTTTAAGTTGCTCTTGTTTTAAAACTACTTTATATTGAAATGAGTTCAGTCATGTTAAGTTCAATTGAGCCATCTAAGTTCTTCCCATTCCTTTTAAGCCTATGTTGTGTTTAGCATTCCAACTTACATACTCGTACATTCAATGTACTAATGCTAGTTGATCTGCATCTTATTATGATGCAAACACAGGTAACTAAGATCAGCATCCAGTGCATTGTTGATCCAGTGAGCAATTTGAAGTATGTGGTGAGCTTCTTTACATCCCTAAGGAATACTTTTATTGCTTTCAGTTCATTAGTATGTCGTGGGGCTTGTTCCAACATCCATCTGAGTTGTTTTAGAGGCTTCATAGATAGTCAGATAGTTAGTTATGAGTCTTTTATCTTTGTATTTCAGATGTTTTGCTATAAGACTTGAGTAGCCATTTTGGCTTTTTGAATGCTTTCCTTAAAGACATTTTAAGATTTTTCATACATTATTTATTTAAGGTTATTTCTAAAGTTTACGGTAACTTCTGCTGAGTAAGTAACTCACGCCAAGGATTCGCTTGGGACCAACAGTGGTCTTCGAGTGCAAATCTCGTTCAGGGTGTAAGCTCGGGGCATGACCTGAGATAATCTTAAATCCTCAACACGATTTTGTGGCAAAAGATCAAGTTTATCTCAATAAGCAAATTATAACTGAATTTATGAAAAGATATGCATTTTCAAGGGAGTTTACTTTCAGTGATAAAAGGTCATGGACTACAAGATTCATGTTTTTGTATATTAAATATGAAATGTTATTATACTATTTCAACAACCTAACATGCCTATTGTGATTGTATATTGACATTTATTATCTAAAATGTCATTGGATAATTGTTCATGAAATTTTAAATCATTGCGGTTAAATAAGTCTGATTTATTCAACGTGAGAAAATTCGGCGAGACAAAACGTGTCCATTGTAGGACAAGTTTCATACAAACCAACAGTCTAACTGTAGTATGCTTGGTTCAATGTTAGTTTAAAAGTTTGTTGACGCAAAAACTATTCAAACAGCAACTGACATACGGGCAGACATAATACAAACACATGAATTTCATTATCATACATGCAAGCATGGAGAGAGAAAACAAAGGCAGTCAAGGCATTGAGAGGTGATCCTGCGGAATCATATGGGAAAATACCAATGTATTTATATATATTGGAAACAACATATCCAGGGACTATTGTGAATTTTAAAACAAAATGATGAAAATCTTTTTTATATTCATTTACATCACTTGATACGGGTATTAGAAGATGAGAATATTTTCGACCAATAGTTGTAGTAGATGGGACATATGTGAAATCAACATACGAAGGAATAATGTTAATAGCTAGCACATTCGAACCATGAGGTATGTTTAATATTTTGTTAAAATAAACAATGCAAACTTACAAATATTTTGTACACTTTACATTTGTAACGACTTGTTTCCTTCGTTATAAAAGAGCAACTGGGGAAAATTTGAGTCCGAAAATGTTTTTCATAGTATTTGAATTTTCTCAATCTAATCCATATTTGGACAAAATCGTAGTCATTAAGGTGTAGGACATCTGGTAAAAATCAAATGAGTTAATTATTATTTGATTTTATAAGTAGTTAGATGACTCATTGAGAAATCTGTGCGACTTAACAGAATTGAATTGGGGGTGAGAAGAACTCTCGAAATCGATCTTAGTGTAAAGGGTATTTTTCAAGTGTCGTTGGTTAGAGGTATGCTGTGAAATGGGGGTCTTGGAATTATTGAAATATCTCACTGGTTCTATAACATCTCGCAACTAAAAAGAACTTGAAAGGAGTTAAAAATACGGAAATACTTATTTTTGGAAAGTATAAGGAAATCTAGAAATTTTTAAGTTGGTTGAACTTTAGTTTTCGATCCACTTTAAACGGTCATAATTCCTAGGTCATGAGGATTTAGGTGTAGTTCCAGATATGGTTGGAAAGCCCTTGGAATGATCTTTCTAACGTCACCAAGTTTGCACGATTTTGAGTTTGAATCAGTGAGTTGCGCTCTTTGGAAGTTGGGCTGTTGGAGTTAAGAAAATGTCCAAATCTGGATTTTTAAGGGGTGGTTTTGTATTTTCCTAACCATATTAATTTATTTCATTTTTATTAATTATGTTAGGGGACTAAGCTGAATTAGATCAGTTTACATTTCTACCAAAAGATTTAGTGTTTAGAGATAAGAGGAGAAAAGAGAAGAGCGTTCAAGATTCGCCAAGATCGTCGAAGTAACTTGTGGATTTCGGGGGGGAGGGGGGTGATCCGTAAAAAGGTATATGAGTCTATCTCAATGATGGGTTCTTTTACCCACGTGCCAAGCATGTTGTATTCAGCATGATTTCATCCTAAAAAGATTGGATTTTGAATGTTCTTGAATGTTGTTCTTGAATTGCTTTCGTTCTTGAACATGAGCTGGAGTTTTTGAATTTCTAGAGGTATAAAGTGTTATTTCTTGAGTTCATTGGGTTAGATACTTGTGTATATTATGTGGGTACATGAAATATAAGTGAATTTTAGAAAGAAATCGAATTAGAATGATTTAAGATCAGAAAACAAGTTGAAAAATTCATCAGGCATATTTGGGGAGGATCAGGCGCGGCGCGCCCCATCTGCACAAGAGGGTCTGGAGCGGCACGCCTGCAGTGCACCCAAATGAAGCCTTTGAACTTTGGGGTGGGATCGGCGCACCCCAGACGCGCCCGAATCGGTATTTTTTCAACCAGTTTTCATAAATCAGTTCGCTTAAGCCTTTCTAAAGTGTTTTGACACTTTCTAATGATTCTAACTACTCTAAATGACTTCTAAACATATAGAAATCATCCAGAAACCTGAAATTACAATCTTGAATCCATAACTTCAAATTCAAGGAAATTTAATAAGAGCCAAGTCTAGAAAGTTCTTAGTCTTTTCAAGAAGTCTTTTACAAATGTTTTTAACTTTGTTTTAAGACTTAAAGATCAAGTTGAGTAAAGAGTAAAGATAAGGAGAAGAAGTTCATTTCAAGTTTCATAAGACTTTCACAAATGTTTTAACTTCATTTTAAGACTTAAGTTGAGTTAAGTTCAAAGTAAACTGAAATCTTTTCTTCAAAGAAGTATATGGGGACTAAGTATTCCCAAAGGAGTATAAAATGTTTTCACATTTAAATAAGGATGGAAACTGAGATTTCCAAAGAGTCTTCGGACTAGTTTTCAGAAAAGAGTAATAGCATTCTAAATAAAGCAAACAGGGAAACTGAGATTTCCAAGATAGCCTTTGAGCTAAGTTTTGAGCACTAATCTCAAACCACATAAGTAAGTATGTTTTAAAAACATAAGAGCTAATGTAATGATATTTTTGGGAGTAGTATTGAGCACCGATATGGGGTAGAGTTCATATAACTCCCATCCCCCATTAACCATGTAGCCACCATTGGTAAAAAAAGGGGGTCATACTTTTTCGATTATTCCTTTAGTGCTTTTTAGAATAGACTAGTAGATTCTCTTAGTAGTTTAGGTTTTATACCAATAGGAAGGTATAGGACGGCCCTGACAACATGAGGCAAAACGTTATAGCATTACTATAGCTCTTAAGTGATGATTGTCGGTTAGACAAACTCCCGTACATACATCTCAGAGTTATATTGTATCTTTGCGTACATAAAGAGTTGGTATCATATTTTAAACTATTTTTCTTTATATTGCACTTATTTTAATTGCTTTATATTGAAATGAGTTTAGCCTTATAGAGTTAGTTGAGTCAGGTAAGTTCTTCAGATTCTCCTTTCAATTCTAAATTAGTACTGTTTAGCATTCCAACTTGCATACTCGTACATTCAATGTACTAATGCCAGCTGGCCTGCATTGTATCATGATGTAGACGTAGGTAACAAGGATCATCATTCAGCGCACCGTTGATTTAGTTGAGCACCTATAGAGTCGATGGTGAGCCTCCTTGCATTTTGGAGGACTCTTTTTACTTGTTTTCTAATTTAGTCATTGGGATGTTGTGGGTTTTCCCCAACATTCATCTCAGTTTTAGAGGCTTCATCAATAGACAGTCAGATGTTAGTTCTTTGAGTCTTTCAGTACTATTCCTTATTGTTAAGACTTGGGTTGCCAGTTTTGGCCATGTTTGAATATTTCAGTTTTATATACACTCAGTATTTACATTTTCTTCAATTCAGTTAAGTTTATGGTTATTGTCTTCCGCTGAGATAAGTAAGTCAGGCCAAGGGTACGCTTGAGGCCATCAATGGTCTTCATCGAGTGTCGGCCACACCTAAGGTGTAGGCTCAAGGCGTGACAGGTTCGTGCAAGCTGCCTTGGAGGGGGGTTTGCCACTGTAGCGGGGTTGATGCCGCTACGGCAGGCCCGACGGGACTTAAATTCGTAAACAAACTCTTATAAGCTTTATTTGGCACTTTTCAATTTTTAGAGCTAAGGAACGAACCCCGGGTGACTCTTAGGAGTTTTACAACATTCATGAGGCTATAGGTAAGTTTTTCACTCGTCAAATCTGTTTTTTTATTCATAAAACGTAATAGAATGGGTAATTATCGATGGGGGAGGGTTTTGATATACATCCTGTGGTGGAAACAACCCTATTTTGATACTTGGGATCATGGTTTTAATCTAGGATTCATAGAATTGTTAGTAATTCGGGAATTAGTTATTTTTAATTGATTCTCATATTATAATAATTGTTTGTAGACCAAGAACAAGCAGAACGAATACAAAAAAGAAAGGATCAAATTTCTTAGTGTTTCAAGCTTGTTTCAAGGTAGGTGATGATTGTGGTTATATGATTGTGTGATGTATGTTGGTTCTTACTTCATTATTATACTTTTATGTATATGAATATTGCATTATTGATCACACTTGTTGTAAATAAAATAGATGAATTATGATTGTCATGTTATCATGACATAAATGTATGATCTTAAGGATATACTTGTTATTGTAATTGTGGTGTGTTGAATGGATCGGTTACCATATTTCGGCATAACTAACTTGGATCAATTGTCACGCTCCGACATAAATATGAGATTGGTTTCCACGTTTCATCATAATTATTGGATTGGGTACCACGTTCCGTTATGCTAACTGTTTGAGTTTGGGCTCCATGTGAGGACCAATGATTTGATATGAAATGTGAAGTTGTCCGTTGTTCATAATTGTTATAATATTGTGTATGTTGATATATATGCATGTGATTATAATGTTATCTTGACTTGCTTATGTCGCACTCAGTGAGATAGTCGTGTGATCCTACCAATACGTTGTAGTTGCGTACTAATACTCTACTTGCTCTTATTTTTGTTGAGTACAGGTCATTTTCAAGCGGCTACTGACAGATCTCGCTTAGGAAATCAGTGATCGACGTTTGAATTCAAGGGTGAGACATTTCTTCTGGGCTGCCATGAGTTCTCCTTTCGTTTATGTTCACCATTTTCGGACTTGGACATTTGTTCTAGTTAGTTGATTAGTTTATTAGATTGGGGTTGCATCCCTTCTTATTTAAACTTGTTGAACTTTAGTTGTTTTAGTATATTGACTTTCAGGTTCTAGGTTATTTCTTCCGCATTGTTTAGTTATTTATTGTTAGACTTTTGTTAGAGTTTATGGGAACTCTATTTCTTTCCTTAGTATTTAAATTGTTTTCGTAACTTAAATGTCTTAGTTTTTAGATTAGTTTCTTTGTTTGGATTTTAGTAATGATTCTCCCACCGGATGATTAGTGTGGGTGTCAATCACGACGGTATGGTTCATGACAACATGTATCACTCTTGGTATTTTTTTCGTTTGTCGTACAACATTGTGAGTCTATAAGTTCTCATTTTGTCTTACAAATCTGTACAATCACTCTTCTTGTTGAATGTTAAATCAGTCAAAACATTGAGGGGTCGTTTGTTACAAAGATCAATAATTGAGGGATTAGTAATGCAAGGATTGGTAATATTGGAATTAGTAATGCAGGGATTAGTTTTATCAAGTGTTTGGTTCATTGTTTCTTACCTAGTTTTGTGTGTCGTTTGAAACTCTACAAAAAAATTGTTTTCAATTATACCCTTCAGTTAGTATTGGATTTTCTATTTCATGTAACTGGGTCAAGGTAGATAATGACGGATAATATTATTTTTATAGCATTTTTAACTAGCTAGGCGAATAAAAATAATTGTCATCTTAATAAATTGGAGTTAATATCTCAAAAGGTCACACAACTATAATAATTTGTAGAGAAAATTTATTGAACTTTGTTTAGTATCAATAATTTAAAAAAAACTTTTTATCATAAAATAAAAATAAAATTATATATATCAACATTAAATGGACTTCCGTTAAGAGGCAATATTTGACTTCTGAATTGTTCTTAAATTCATACATCAACATTAGCATATTAGTCGGATTATAATACTTTATATTAATAATAAATAGATTAAATAACTCATATTTTAGAAACAAAAAATTATAACTCAATAATAAAATTTGTAAGCTAATTTATTTAAATAAATTTATTAGTATAAATATAAAATATAAAATCAAGAAAATAAACAAATGATTAAAAGGATGTGAAGGGGTATTTTTGTCTTTACCTAAATTACTCTCATGGTATTAGAACTAATACCACCAAATGGAAGGTATAGGGTGTATACCTAATCCATGGATTGATCATAGACCCAAAATTCCTACCAAACATAGTATTAAATAATACCACACATAATACTTGAACTATTTCTCCTAATACTCCCTACCAAACGACCCCTAAGATTTTTCGCCTCAATAGTAGCAAGATCCTCATCCATGAACACAAAATCATCAAATATATAGTTGCACCAGAATAATGAATTATGACTTTAAGCTGCTCATAGAAAATAAATTTAATTAATAGTACCTTCAAAATTACTATTACCTGATTGTCATATTTTTTGAACATTTTTTTTAAATGATCAAAATAGATCTTGTTTTCTTGAAATATCCCAAGTGAATATTCAAGGAGTCCGATTGGATGTACCAATTGCAATTGAAACATTAACTTTGTTGCAATATTCATAAAATCTAATTTGCAACACAAGTGAAAACCCTTCAAACTTCACATACTCAGGATTTGGTGTCATTTGACTCGATATGGAATGTCATAGATTGAAAAGAGAGATATTGCCCCAAGAGTACGGAATGTATTGTCCGGACTCAAAACATTAAAATGATCCTTTTGGGATTTGTGAAATTTTGGTGGAGAAGACAATATGAATGTACTAATCAAATAAATCATCGAAATATTAAAAAAGCCTTCTTTCAAAATCAACCCATCTTCATTAAAACGCTCTTTGAAATCAACTTTCAAAACCTTATCGATGGCATTTGAAAAGTGCCGATAAAGAAGCTTTGATGTATAGTTCGGATCAAGGTCAAAGCCCATACTCCCACCACACTAAAACCCAGCAATGACCTTAAATTTACTAAGCCCAAAATGCAGTTTTTTGTCATTATGTTAACATCAAACAATGTTATCTCGATTGTTAGATAAATGATGTACCAAACTTCTAATGATATGAGGTTGGACTTTTACTTCGGGTAAGTCTAAAATATAATCAAAAGGTCACTCTTGAAATAAATGAACATTGTCAATCTTTTCGAGCAGATTTATTATATCAACAAAAACATTGACATTGACATAGGAACACCCACGCGGTTGTTTCTTCTTAATCTAAAAATTAATATATTACAAATCAAAAGATTATAATATTCACAAAATGCAAAATTTATAATATAAACTAAGAAAACATCTGCATCAAATAGTAAAATAATAATTAAAAAAAGTAATAATTAACGATATTAAAAACTTACCTTTGGTGGTTATGTCATATTTTTCCTTTTCTTACTAATCGAATTAGCCCCTTTAAGATTTAAATCCTTCGTACCTTTGCTCCCCGAACCCCCAACAACTCTCTACGGCAGAAAAATAATTATTGAATATTAACATCTCTCTAATAAGAACAAAATTAACAATTTGCATGTCACCAAAACTGGGAAAACAAATAAATACCTTTAAATACTGATCATTATTTACTTTTAATCTTTTAAAAAGGGCAGTTTCATCCTCAAAATCGTTGTCGTGAGGATAATGAACTTCTGGCAATTTTTCTTTACCCTTCACTTTGTACCAACATCAGAATAATTTTTTTGTTGAATTTTGTAGGATGATGATGAATTGATAACAATACACTCGCTAATTTTATCGGAGAATTTGTTGTCATCTGTAATACGAACTTTATCGGGCGATTGAGTTAATGCATTCAACACAAAAGATGATCTTGAACATATTATCGGTGGGCTTTCCACGACAATCACAAATTTGTTAAGTCTAAGGCTTTTACGCGACATATTTTCCATCGAACTATGGTGAAGCTTTGGTTAATCAGATTGACAAGCGATTAAGTGAAGAAGATTTAAGAGATATGGACGAAGAATAAGCGATTAAGTGAAGGAGATGGATAGTTTAAGAGAGATGGCAAAGAATATGGAAGGGTTAACACAATTTGCTACTGAACAAAAAAGAATTTTAATATTTCTTGGAACTATAACTCAGGTATTGATAACTACACCAACTTTATTGGTAATATAAAAAATTTTATATAAAGAAATAAAATCAACATGATCCCAATAAAATCCACTAAATATAAACAAAGAAAATAAAAAAATCATTAATGAAATTTGTGCAAATGTATTTGTATTAGGAGAGATAATATTTGATAAAATTTAATACCTAATTATACTCCATATAATGTGGCACGAACTACTAAGAGCATTTGAGAGAAAAATCGGGAAAAATATCAAATTAAATACAAAAATTAAATTTTTTATTATGTAATTTAAAATTTTAGTTTGTAATTAAATATAAATATATTGTTAGTTTGTTAATAAAAATCTTAAGTAGTATACTTTTGTAATTTTCATTTTATTAATTACAATAGTGTTGGCATGTTAGATGGTATTAGTTAAGGTTTAAAAGGGATAATTTTGGATAAAAATTGTTGTGAAATACTTTATTCCCTTACTAAGAGGATCACTATGGACCATAATTGTATAATACTAACAGAAATCAAGTGCCTAAAAAATTTAACTTCTACAATCATAATGGATACCATAACAAAACACAATACAGTGTCAAAAATTGTATCAGTATAAAAAAAAAAAATGAAATACCAAATTAAATAGTTATCCAACTACATATCTAAAACATACTCAAAAACACATTTTATATAGTCGGATGAATTGTTCCTTTAGATTTTTCTTTACACACCTTGTTCAATCAGATTCTTTTTTTTAATCGAAATCTAATCTTCAAAATCGTTATCAGAATGCTACTCCACAATTATATTGTAACCTCTTTCTTTTTGAAAATTTGAGTGTGGCGATGATAAAGTTTACACCAGTGTTGTTCTCTATATTCTTTTTTTTGACATATTATTGGTAACAACTTAAGGAATTTCACTACCAGATGATTGACCTCTTTCAGATTTATCGGTGAGAGACAAATTAAAATTAATCAATTCCAAGCTTGATCTTGAACAAACAATGAGGTTGTTGACATCGATAGTAGATTACCTTAAACGATGACTCTTTTCTAGGAGTATAATCTATATGAATTCTTCTACTGATCATGATTGATTACACCAAGAAATATATATAAATTCTTTCTTTGATTAGAGATAATTTTGAAAGAAAAAAAAATATGAATGAACCAAACCAAGCTTGTTGACAAGAAATTATGGAAGAACACATAATTAAATGGTCTTCCTTGTAAAGGAAAATAAGAGGACGAGAAAAAAAAATCTTTAATAATAAAAGTATTCATCTATAACTGTGATTAAGAATTCAAAAGGTAAACAAAATAAATTGAGGCCCATAAAATTAGCACACTAACCCAAACATAGCTATAAAAAATGTGTAGTAAAATTGAGTCCCATAAATTTTGCACATCACTCATAATAAAAGGAAATAAATTGGATCATAAAATACATATTAAAAAATAAAAAATTAACTAATTTTCGTGTTTGTAATTAGAAACCTAGTATTATAAAAAAAAAAAGTATATAGAAATATTGTTAATTAAAGTCTTAAATAGTATATTCTAGCAATTTTATTTATTATTATAGAAGATACATCAAGCACTAATCATTTGTGGTGGATGCATAGAAATAATCAGCATACCACCATCTTTTAGTTTAACAACACTTGCCCAACTTCCAAAAAAATTATAAATAAGTAGTAAATTTATTCCTCGAAAATATCTATAAGTAATATTTTTATTCTTTATTTTTCAACAAAAAAATATTTTAAAGTAAAAAACAAGTCAAACTCGGATGTGGTGCATCTTCATCTCTACCCTTCTTACACTGATCAAATCAAGTCCTAGTAACATTTTCAATTGATATACAACTAGCTCAACTCTCAGCATTCGTAACATGCATCACGTCGAACACCTTCTTAAGTTCCTCAATGAAATTCTCTAGATCCTTAGCATTGCTTGAACCAGTGAAACTTGGAGGGTTCATCCTCAAGAACTCACGAATCCTCGAAATGTCAGCCTCTTCTTGTCGAGATCCTCGTTGTTGCCCAACTTGGTTAGTCACCGCTTGACTTAACATCCGGATTGCCTCCCGGAAATATGCATTGGTGACTTCTCCTTGAGGTTGCACGTTTGGTGCATTAGATACCCCTTGTTTTTGTGGTTAAATATTCCTCCTTGCTAGATTACCTCTGACTGCTCTTCGTGGAGGCATGATTATCTGAAATACGCGCAAGCACGAATTAGAGGAAAATTTGTAGAGATCAAACTCTAACGCACGAAAAGATAGTGAAGGAATTCCTAGATGTTGCAGCCTTCTAATTATAAATGTGGCACGCTCCACACCGATAACTAGGACACTACAGACACGACTTCAAATAATTCTTAGGACACTTGAACTTTGTGCTCTGATATCAAGTTAGTCACACCCCGAGCCTAAACCCTGGGCGTGGCCGACACTCGAAGACCATTGCTGGCCTCGAGCGGACCCTTGGTTTGGCATTCTTAACTCAGTAAAAAACAATATGCACAACTCTAATGATCAAACCTCAACTGAACTGATAAATCATACTAAAGATTAGAACATTCAACTGACCAAAAGTGGCAACCCAAGTCTTAACAAATAGAAAGAAATGAAAAAGACTAAAGGACTAACATCTGACTGTCTATATATGAAACCTATAAAACTCAGATAGATGTTGGGACAGACCCCACAACATCCTAATAAAGAAAATACTGAAAGCAATAAAATGACTCCTCCGGAATGCGAGGAAGCTCACCAATTTACTCTGGATTGCTCAACTGGATCAAGGGTGCATTGAATGTCGATCCTCGTTACTTCCGTTTGCATCATAATACGATGCAAGCTAAGTGGCATTAGTACATTCAATGTACGAGTATGCAAGTTGGAATGCTAAATAACATAAGCTAGAAAGAATCTGAAGGAAACTGAAGGACTTACTTGGCTCAACTCAACTCAACATAACTGACTCATTTCAATATAAAGCAATTTAAAAACAAGTGCAATATAATGAAAAGTTTTTTAAAACATCTTCTAAACTCTGCATGTATGGAAAGGTACAATTAACTCTGACATGTATGTAAAATACAAGTAAACTATGACAACCATCACATAAGAGCTATAGTCATGATACAATGATCTACCTTACGGTGCCAGCGGATCCTATACCCGGCCAAAGGTATAAGTCCTGAACTGCCTAATGGATCCACTAGTACTCTACTGTGAAAAAGGTTCATCTAAAAAGTATGACATTTTTTTCACCCATAGTGGCTACAGGGTTTTATGGAGATATGAGTTATATGAACTCATGATCGTCCCCAGTTTAGTGCTTAATACTACTCCCAAAATATATTGGCTCTTATGTAATTAAAATGTAATGCTTCTGTTATTTGAGACTAGTGCTCAAAACTTAGCTCAAAGGCTACCTTGAAAATCTCAGTTTCCCTACTTTCTTCATTTAGAAACCTATTAGTATTTTCTGAAAACTAGCTTTAAAGCTCTTTGGAAATCTCAGTTTCCATTCTTTTTTAAAGTGAAAACATTTTATACTTCTTTGGGAATACAAAGTCCCAATATACTTCTTTGAAGAAAAGACTTCACTTTACTCTGAGTTGAACTCAAACTTAAGTCTTACGACGAAGTTAAAACGTTTGTGAAAGACTTATGAAACTTAAAATGAACTTCTTCTCATTATGTTTTCTTTACTCAACTTGATCATTAAGTCTTAACACAAAGTTAAACGCATTTGTAAAAGACTTCTTGAAAGACTCTAAGAACTTTCTAGACTTGGCTCTTAACTTTTCTTAAATTTGAATTTATGGATTCAAGGTTGATATTCGTATTTCTGGATGATTTCTATTTGATTAGAAGTTATTTAGAGTAGTTAGAATCATTCAGAAGTGTTAAAACACTTTAGAAAGGCTTAAACGGACTGAATTACGAAATAAGGGTGAAAAACACTGATCCAGGCGCATCTGGGGTACACCGCGCCAATACCATTTGACTCAGGATCCAATTAGGTGCACTGTAGGTGCGCTGCCCCAGGACCTCTGGCGCAGATGGGGCGCGCCGCGCCTAACACTGCCCAGGTGACGATTGACGAATTTTTCAACTCGATTTTTTATCCTAAATCGTTCTAATTCGATTTCGTTTCTCAATTTAACTTAGATTTCATGTACCCACATCACATATAAAAGGATATAACCCAATAAATTCAATAACAACACTTAGATCATCAAAAAACCTCCTAAATCTCAGCTTATGTTGAAGAACGAAAGCAATTCAAAAAGCAAAACATTCAAGAACATTCAAAATCCAATCTTTTTAGGATGAAATCACACTGAATCAAACATGTTTGGCACGTGGGTGAACTAACCCAACAATTAGATAGACTCACATAGTTGATCGAAGAAAATCTGTGGCAAAACCACGATCAACCTAGAACGATTTTGGTGAATCTTGCCCTTTTTCTTCTTCTTTCTTTTCTCTTCTTTTTCTCCTTAGCCCTAGCGTGAAAATTTCAAACTTCTAAAACTGACTAAGTTCAATATTGACCCTTATTAAACTCCTAAAAGCGGAATAAATTAATAGGGTAGTGAAAATACTAAAATACCCTTTAAAATCTCAGAATTGGACATTTCCTTTATCCAACAGCCCAAGGGCATAACTCACTCATACAAAGTCGGAATCACGAAAACTTGGCGGCATTGGAAAGATTATTATAAGGACTCTGGAACTACCCCTAACTCATCCAGAGCTAGGAGTTATGGTCGTCTGAAGTTGACCAAAAATTCACTTTTCAACTTACTTAAAATTTCTAGATTTTCTTATTCTTTCCAAAATTAAGTATTTTCAAATTTTAAACTATTTTCTAGTTCTTTTTAGTTGCGAGATGTTACAATATCTCCCAATTTGGAACATTCTTCCTCAAATGAGGTTATTCTTACTAGACGAAGGGTAGTAACATCAAGTTCAAATACCCACAAGCAAATGTAACGATAACATGCTTACTCATAACTTAAAGAGTACTAAGAAGAAAATTAGTACCTTGGTCTGCATTTTCTCTGGATTCAAAGAGATGTTGATATCTCTTCTTCATGTTCGCTTCAGCTTCCTAAGTAGCTTCTTCAATAAATTGGTTCCTCTAAAAGACCTTGAATGATGCTACTTCTTTTGTTCTCAACTTGCGAACTTGGCGATCTAAAATATCAACAGGAATCTCTTCATAGGTTGAGCTATCATTGATATCAATATTTTTAGTTGGTATGATCAAAGAAGGATCACCCATGAACTTTTTCAACATAGAGATGTGAAATACTGGATGAACCGATGCTAACTCTTGTGGTAGCTCTAATTCATAAGCTACATTGTCCATCCTCTTGGATATTCTATCAGGTACAATATATCGGGGAATAAGCTTTCCCTTCTTACCAAACCTCATAACACCTTTCATGGGTAAAATTGTTAGATATACTCAATCATGTACTTCGAACTCTAACAGCCTCCTCCTAACATCTGTGTAGGATTTTTGACGACTCTGTGATGTTTTCAACCTCTCTGTAATCACCTTCACCTTCTCCATAGCTTGGTGAACTAAATCTGGTCCTATCAACCCTGTTTCACCAACTTCAAACCATCCAATAGGAGATCTGCATCTTCTCCCATAAACAACTTCATAAGGAGCCATTTGGATGCTAAAGTGGTAACTGTTGTAAGCAAACTCAATGAGAGGTACGTCATCATCCCAATTTCCTTTGAAATTGATCGCGCATTCCCTCAACATGTCCTCTAAAGTCTGAATTGTACGCTCTGCTTGCCGTCAGTCTGAGGATAAAAGGCAGTACTTTACCTTTGAATCCAAACCTTTCTGAAAAGATTTCCAAAATTGTGCAGTAAATTGTGCACCTCTATTTGAAATAATGGAGACTGAAACTCCATGAGGTCTTACCACCTCTTGAATGTACAACTTAGCATAATCCTCTGCTAAATGGGTAGTCTTTACCGGCAAAAAGTGAGCTGATTTTGTCATTCTATCGACAATCAACCAAATAGAATCATGATGCCTGCGAGATTTAGGTTAGACTGTGATGAAATCCATATTAGTGATCTCCCACTTCCATTCTGGAAGTTCTATATTTTGAGCCAAACTTTCAGGCCTTTGGTGCTCTACTTTAACCTCAGACACTTGGCAACAAATTCATCAATGCAATTCCTCATGCCATTCCACCAATATACTTCTCTCAAATCGCGGTACATCTTTGTGGAACTCGGATGAATGGAATATCTGGAGATATGAGTTTCCTCCATGATCCTCTCTTGAATTCCATCCACCATAGGTACACACAATCTACCTTGATATCTCAATACACCATCTCCCTCTTGTTTAAAAGCTTAATACTCTTTACTTATGAATAGTTGCCTTAAATTCAAGCCAAATGGGACTTGGTCTTGCTTATCTTTCACTTATAACACTAATGATGACTCAAGCCCATTTGTCACCACTATTCCTCATTTTGTGGAATTCATGAGTCGGACTCCTAAGCGTGCAAGTCTATGCACATTGTTTGCTAGTTCTTTCTTCTGTTCTTTAATATGGGTGGTACTACTCATAGATAACTTGTTTAAGGCATCACCAACCAAATTGGCCTTACCTTGGTGGTAGATAATGCTCATGTCATAATCCTTGATCAATTCTAACCACCTTCTTTGTCCGATATTAAGCTCTCTTTGAGTGAACACATATTGTAGGCTCTTGTGATTAGTCAAGACATCAACATGAACACCATACAGATAGTGACGCCCTATCTTCAAGGCGAAAACTACAACAACCAACTCTAAGTCATGGTTTGGGTAACTCTTCTCATGAACTTTCAACTGTCTGGAGGCATATGCTATAACCTTGCCATTCTGCATTAGGACACAACCCACACCAACTCTAAATGCATCACAATACACCACAAAACCTTGAGTACCCTCTGGTAAGGTCAAAACCATGGCAGTAGTCAAGCTTTTGTCACAAGCTTCAGACTATAGAAACTTAACTATCTTCTGAGTCAACTTGGTCAAAGGAGATGAAATAGACGAAAACCCCTCAACAAACCTCCTATAGTATTCAGTCAAACCCAAGAAACTCCTAATAGCAGTTGGAAACGTGGGTCTGGGACAACTCTGAATTGTTTCTATATTTTGAGTATCAACTCTAATTCCATCACCGGAAACTATGTAGCCCAAGAATGCAAGAGACTTAAGCCAAAACTCACATTTTGAGAACTTAACATACAACTCCTTATCTTTTAAAGTCTAAAGGACGATTTTGAGGTGACTAGCATGATCTTCTTCATTCCTTGAATAGATTAGTATGTCATCAATGAATACGATAAAAACATATCTAAATAAGGTTTGAAGACTCTATTCATAAGATCCATGAATGTTGCAGGCGCATTGGTCAACCCAAAGGACATGACCAAGAGCTCATAATGCCCATATCTAAGTCTGAAAGTTGTATTTGGAATGTCACATTCCCTAACTTTCAACTGATGGTAGCTTGATCTAAGGTTAATTATCGATAAATGGAAAGCACCTTGAAGTTGATAAAAAAGATCATCAATCCTTGGAAGAGGATACTTATTATTGATGGTAACCTTGTTCAATTGACGGTAGTATATATAGACATCCTAAGGGAATTATCTTTCTTTCTTACAAAAAAAATTGGAGTGCCCCAAGGTGAGACACTTGGTTAAATGAAACCCTTATCTAAAAGATCTTTCAACTGTTCTTTCAACTTTTTTAACTCTTGTGGTGCCATTCTATACGGCTGAATAGAGATAGGACGAGTATCTGGAATGATGTCTATGTTGAAGTCTATCTCTCTCTCAGAAGAGACTCCGGGAACATCATCTGGAAAAACTTCTGGAAACTCTTTTACTATTGGAACTGACTGAATGGGAGGTACCTCAACACTTGAGTCATTACTCTGACTAAGTGATACATACAACCCTTAAAAACTAACTTTCTCGCCTTAAGGTACGAAATGAAATGACCCTTAGGCACTACTGAATTATTACTCCACTCTATGACTGGCTTATTAGGAATATCAAACTTGACAACTCGATTTCTACAATATATTGATGCATAACAGACATGAAGCCAGTCCATATCAAGAATGACATCAAAGTCTACCATGTCTAACTCAATTAAATCAGCCATGACACTCTTGTGATTGACGGAAATAGGATAATCATGATAAACTCTCTCTGCTAGAATGGACTCACCAACAGGTGTAGAAACACTGAATGGTTCACTAAGTTGCTCAGGAATAATATCATAGTTCATAGCAACATATCGAGTTACAAAAGATAAAGTCGCTCATCGATCTAGAAAAGCATAAACAGTAAAGTCAAAGACTTGAATCATACCAGTGAAAACATCTGGTGAATCCTCTTGCTCTTGGCGATTGTTGAGAGCATATTAGCGATTTGTTCCTCTGCCAGTACCAGAAGTAGTTCCTCTAGGTGCAGCCTTGTGTAGTGGAGCAACTGAAGAAGATCAGGCTCTATTTCCTAGGTGACACCTAATTAACTTTTCAACTCATTTTCTTATCCTAAATCGTTCTAATTCGATTTCTTTTCTCAAATTCACTTAGATTTCATGTACCCACAACATATATGAAAGGATCTAACCCATTAATTATAGAACAACACTTAGATCATCAAAGAACTCTCATAAATTCCCAGTCTGACCATACTTGAAACAACAATGGGAGCCCTCACGACAAACACCAGAGTGGTTTCTACTACACTTGGTGCATGTAGGAGTCTTGTTACCTCTTTGCGCCACACAACCCTATGAATAGGCAAGTTTAACTATGGAACTCTTCCCATAGTACTCATCATTTTTCTTAGGTGTAGGTGCACTAGCATACGATGAAGCAGAACCCTTCTATTTCTATTGGAAGGATGACTAGTTATCATTATTCTTTTGCTGCCCAGACTCATTCCTGTCTTAGCCCTCTTGTTCTTGAACTCTTCTCTATCTCTCAGCTTTTCTTCCTCTACCTACTGCACATAGATCATCAACCTTGAAATGTCCAAGTCAGCTATCAGCATTTCTACTCTGTCCTCTTTGCTGATGAATGACCCAGTCCGGCAATAAACAAACTCATTCTACTCCTAATGTCCTTAACCATTTCCGAAGCATAATGAGATAGTTGGGTGAACTTAAACCTATACTCATGCACACTGATAGCATCTACTTGAGTGTAAGGAATTCTTGTACCTTAGCGTCTTTCGATTCCCGGAGAAAGAAACGTCCCAAGAAAGCTTCTTCAAAATAGGCCAAACTCGGATGTGGTGCATCCTCATCTCTACCCTCCTTCCACTGATCAAACCAAGTCCTAGCAAAATTTTTCAATTGATATGCAGCTAGCTTAACTCTGTTAGCATTTGAATCATGCATCTCGTTGAACACCTTCTTAAGTTCCTCAATGAAATTCTTCGGATCCTCCATAGTGCTTGAACCGGTAAAAAATGGAGGTTTTATCCTCAAGAACTCACGAATCCTCAAAATGTCAGCCTCTTCTTGTTGAGCTCCTCATTGTTTCCCAACTTGGCTAGTCACCGCTTGAATTAACATCAAGATTGCCTCTCGGAATTCAGCATTGGTGACTTCTCCATGAGGTTGCACGTTTGGTGCATTAGGTACCCCTTGTTCTTATGGTTCAACATTCTTCTTTGCTGGATGACCTCTAACTGCTCTTCGTGGAGGCATGGTTATCTGAAACATGTGTAAGCACAAATTAAAGGTAAGCTTTGTAAAGATCAAACTCTAACGTACGAAATGAGAGTGAAAGAAGTGAAGGAATTTCTAGATGTTGCAGCCTCCTAAATATAAATGTGGCGTGCTTCACACCGATAACTACGACTCTTCAGACACGGCTTGAAAGACTCCCTAGACTCTTGAACTCTGTGCTCTGAAACAAAGTTTCTCAAGCCCCGAGCCTACACCTTGGGCGTGGCCAGCACTCGAAGGCCATTGTTGGCCTCGCGGACCCTTGGTTTGTCTTACTTAACTCAGTGAAAGACAATATGCACAACTATAATTATCAAAACTCAACTAAACTGATAAAGCATACTAACTGAGAACTATTTATAAAGATTAGAACATTCAACTCGCAAAAACTAGCAACTCGAGTCTTAACAAATAGAAAGAAATGCAAAGACTAAAGGACTAATATCTGACTGTCTATCTATGAAGCCTCTAAAACTGATATGGATATTGGGATAGACCCCACAACATCCTAGTAAAGAAAATACTGAAAGCAATAGAAGGAGACCTTCAGAATGCAAGAAGTCTCACCAACTGGCTTTGGAGTGCTCAACTAGATCAATGGTGCGCTGGATGTCGATCTTTCTTACCTGCATGTGCATCATAATACTATGCAGGCCAACTGGAATCAGTACATTGAATGTACCAACATTCGAGTTGGAAAGCTAAACAACATAGGCTAGAAAGAATCTGAAGGAAACTGAAGAACTTACCTAACTCAACTCAACTCAACATAACTGACTCATTTCAATAAAAAACAATTTAAAAACAAGTGCAATATAATGAAAAGTTGTTTTAAAACATGTAAGCTCTGTATGTATGCAGAGGTACAATTAACTCTAACATGCATGTGTTTTATCGAAAAATATTGGTTTTTGAAAATTTTCGACTTTATAGAGTCGCCACTTAATTTTTGAGAAAAATAAAGAAAACTATCATTTTCAAAAGACTTTAAACAGAAAAAATCATTTGAATAGGTTCAGGGGGGTTCGGGGATTCCTATTAACGTCTTAGGAAGGTTTTGAAAGCACCTAAGACGTTCCGCTTAATACGGCTTTCCGGCAACTAACTTAATTTGGCTAAAATTTAACATTTGATAAAAATTTGTTTGGAAAGATAGTGAATTGAAATACTAACTTATTTATCTAAGTGAGTTATTTGCGAAATTTATTGGTTTTAAATCGATAAAACCTTTAAGGCATTTTGCGGGGATTCGGATTTCTAACTTTAAAATTAATGACAAATAAAGTAGATAAATAATTAAAAGCATATAAAGAGATAGGGAGAGAGATTTGGGTCCAAATCCGAGTTCTGTTCGCCTTGACCGAAATTTTGGACCCACCTGTTTTGGGTTTTTGACCCATTTTTCTTTCTTTCGTACCTGTCCTAAACTAAGCAAATAATAATACAAAGTAAATGCAGAAAAGTAAAAAAAGGACAAAGGCTTAAGCCCATTACAAATAAAAAATATAAAAATATAAAATAAAGGGTCTTCTAATCCCGCTTCTTCGACTTTCTTCAATTCTTTAAACCTTGAAATCTGTATGTCAATTTTTATGGCTTGACTCGATGAAGGGATTTGAGCCTTTGTGGCCCAATAGGAAAATGCACAGATGAGGTCCATGAAGACCCGGGCACATTTCACATACAAAAGAAAAAAAAATGAGAGAAGTGCCCAATCGATGTTTTGCACATGAGAAATAATGAAATAGAATCAAAATTTATTAAACCATTTTCGGTCAGCAGTCATAACCATACAAAGAACCAAGCAAGGTAGTCATGAGAAAAATATTCACTGAAAAAACATTTGATGTGCTAAAGGCAACGAACAGCTCACAACCACAAGTCAATATAGGCTAACTTAGAATGCTAAATCACAAGGCATCAAGGAATGAACTGATTAAGAAAAAAATTCAAATCAATAAAATATGAGGATTTGAGAACTTTTTATCGTAACCTGCTGTGAAAACTAAAAGTAGCTATCGTTGAAGTTAAACTCGCCTTAATACTCAACTAGCTCTTAACAGATGCACCCATAATATCTCAAGCAATTATGACAAAATAGAAAATTAAGATGGTATTGCTAACTGGCCACATAACCAGTGAAGTTGGCTTAAAAATGAAAACGAGGCATAATGGAGAAAAAATACAATTAACTAAAGAGTTAAGTAAATTCCAATAAAGGATCCTTTTACATTTTTTAGAATAAGAAACAAGTGGAGATATACAGGAATGAACAAAAGAGACAAGCCATTAGACTCAAATGGAATAGATATGAAACGATTTCCTATCTGAACGAGATATGAATAAGCCTTGGATGCATACTATTGTAAGAACACAATGTTAACAGTGGCTTTATAGTTCAAGGCAACCAAATGCGTAACTACATAAAGCAATCTATATGCTCGATCCCAAATATAATACACTAAACAACAAGGCAATCATAGAACTGCGAAACAGAGAACTAAACGACTATAATCGACAAACAATAAATAAAACAATATTTCACCTCCATATTAAGCAATTCCAAGACATATCTCAATTTTCGATAAGAGAACAAAAGAGAACCAAGATTTCACTACATTTAGATAAATAGACAAGCAGATGGGAGACAAATGATGCAACATGTTCAAACAAAAAAAATAACAGTATCACCCGCAAGGCAGTAATACCTTTAGTTCGCAGTAAGATTAAACCATGAAATTGGCCGAGAACACATGTATTTTTTTAACATCACCATCCAACTATCATCTAACAACGAACAGCCACAGAATACATATTTCCAATGTCAAAAACATCAACTAGAGAGGAAAAAAAAACTATAGGAAAAGTTGTCGAGAGATTAGTGCTACTACAAACTAACCTAATTGATTGCTAACAATTTAAGCTTATCAAGACTGTAAGAGAACACCTTCAATTAAATCGAATGCCGGAGAAATTAATCAAACCAAAAACCGAACGATAAACTAAGAAATTTGATATTTTTGTAAGTAAGGACGAATCGTAGCAGAAAAGAATGCATCATGACCATTTTTAGAATAAATAACATGCTAGGAATATCCTTCCAGATAGCTCAAACAACAGCCAAAACAAGAGCAAATAATAGCAGTCTGTTCCTTTAACAGAACACCCAGACTCCAATGCATTTCAAAGAAATTTTACATGGACAAAACAAGAACAGATCATTATGCTATCATACACATATTAAATTGATTAGAACTTAAATAGTTAAGGCTCAAAACATACTAAACATCGGATTACACTATGGCGAGCACAATGAAAGGCAGAGACTCACAAAAATCAATCCACGAGCTTTAAACATATGATCTACTAAAAGAACTCTCATGCAAAGCCATAACAAATTTGAGTCTAAACTAAATTATTAACAACACAGATTCGAAGCCAAGGATTATGAAACTAAATGAAGACTAGACATAATAGGCTCCGTGAAACTAAATTAGTCTTAAATAGCTTCCTACATGTTCATAGCGAAAGAATGTACAAACTACGATGAAATAAACAAATCATGATAACTCACAGACACCAAACACTTCAGAAATCCATGAGGAATGAGTTACGAAATAATACAAAGGCAGTCATTAAGCTGGTTTAAATGCTGAAAACTGAAACACCATCAAGGACACTTAAACGTAGGCATGGAGCAGCAAAGAACCAAATAAACCAGAGTCAAGAAAAGCAATCACCTTTTTCCGGGCATCAAGACTGGGACAAAACAAGCAGAACCGACACCTCCACCACTTTGAATACCGAATACGAAACAACAGAACAAACGTTCGAACAAGAATATCGGGCCCAAATCTATAGAGAAAAAGGAGGAAGAAGTCCCTCCTTGACTGTATTCCCGTATTTCCTATGTAGTTCCTCTCTATTTGACTATATCAATACCTCTTGTTATAAGAATCTCCCAATAGAACTAGAGACTATCCCAATATTTTCCCTTTTCCCTCACCAAAATCTCTCTGTGACTGCAAACAATTTCCCCTAACACTCTGTAGGTCTCAACGTTTTTTCAAAAACAATCCTCTCTCTTTTTGTCTAAAACTGGAGTCCCAACAAAATCCCCTTAACAAAATGGCCAAAGAGATATTATATAGGGGAAGATTAGGGTTTTTCGGATACGAAAAAGGGGGGAAAACTTGTAGAATTTTTTACTCCCCCCACCCTTTGAAATTCGAAAATCCCTTAAGGGATAAGGTTGGACAGATGGGAATCTGTACAAAAATGTACAATTCCTCAACGAGCTGCGATCTGGGGCATCCAATTTCTTGGCGAGGACGAACGAACCGCGAGATTTTGCCACCTCGCCCTGTTCATCGTACGAATTCGTACAAAAAAGCAGGAGGGGCAGAAAATGCGTGACATTCGTCTAACGCCGTCCTTTGTGAACGTTGGATGTGAGATTTCGTCAACTCGCCATCGCGTGGAGACAGACGAGGTGCGTCGGACATTGTTGGAGACGTTCACGCGTTTTCTGCTGGTTGCTCTCTCTGAAGAAGAAAGGGAAGCGGGTCGGGTCGGAGAGAAATAAGGCTGGGATGATTATGGAAATTGGGCCTGGGGCGGCTGATTGGGGGAGAATGGGTTTATTTGACGGGCTGGGTCGAGGTAAAAGAAGGGTTGGATATAAAACAAAAAACGGAAACGGGCTGGATAATGAAATTGAATAGTGGGCTGCGACAAATCAAAAAGAGGCCCAACTTTGGTGGTAAAGAAGGTGGGCTTGAAAGGGAAATCAATTCATCCTTATGAGTTTAATTTGCCAGTTAAGCTAAAGTTCGAATAAGATGAATTAAATAATAATAAAAAAAATCGACAAGCTTCTCAAGGTCAAAATAAAATAATTAACTTGATTACGAAATAACTAGCTAAACGAAGACATCGTATTAGGGGTGTGCAAAAACCGAACCGACCGATAAACCGAACCCAAAAAAATATTATTGGGTTGTTTTTATTGGGTAATTGGGTTATTGGGTTTTTAATGGGTTTATAAAAAAAAGTTATTGGGTTATTGGTTCGGTATCGGGTTTTACTATTGGGTTATTGGGTAAACCGATTACCCAATAAGATAATAATAATTTATTATTTTACCCTCCTAAAAACCTAAAAACTAATGTAAGGGTTCGCAATTGTAGCTTTTGATTTTAGTTTTAGTTTTAGTCTTGTTGGACTAGTTGATTTTAGTTTTAGTTTGTAATTGTAGGTTGTAGCATTTGCAAGTTTGTAAAGGTCCGTAATTTGATTAACATAAAAAATCTCATACTATGTTTTGGCGGTGACATGTAATTATAACCTTCATATTATATTTAGATAAGTAAGAAGTCATATAATATTTTACGGATATTTTCTTATTGGGTAAACCGAAAACCGAACCGATAACTATCAAAAACCGATAAACCGAAAACCGATAAATAATATCTTATTGGTTTGTTATCGGGTTAGCTTATTTAAAAACCAAAAACCGATAAATTGAACCGATAATACATAAAACCGAACCGAACCAACCGATGTACACCCCTACATCGTATAGCTAAATAGCTAACTCAATATTTATATAATATAAAGTATATACTATCACTATTATTATTTTGATTTTGAAAATAAAATTTAAATAGTTATACGAATAATTACATATGACATATACGCTAGCTAAAATAATATAAAAAGCGTCAAAACCTTATTTTAAATAACTCGTAATCTAAAATTTATTTATTATTATTAATTATGTATATACTAATTTATCAAATTAATTATTATTTTAAAAAAAAATTAAACTCGAGAAGCTTGCTAGTTAATTATTATCGAGGAGGGTCAAAATTTGGGTGTCAACAACTGTCCCTCATTTTACTTGGATTGATGCAAGAAATTCGAGGAAAATGAAATTGACCAAATCAATTTTTACCGACCACAAATTCATCTTTAAGAAAGGATTTGGTATGGACTTTGGGAATTATGGCCGAATCCCGAAAATGGGTTTCCTACATATCTCAAGCTATATGAGAATTCAGGCCACTTGTAGTTCGATACGCCAGATTTAACGCATGATTTTGAAAGAATTCGAAAGTCATCTTGACACCTGATTATGAAGGGATCAAAATGCTTGGGAGTAGGATTTAAGATCGAATGTTGGAATACAGCCGAGTTTTCAACATTGAGCTCGCCTACATATCCTTGAACTTCAGGAATCAGGCTGCTTGTAGTTCAACATGATCGGTTGAAAAGGAAATTTATTATGCTAAATTACCTTTGGTTTTGGATGAGCGACAAAATTAGACGAGTATGTAAAGGAGGCTTGTAAGCTCTCATCCATGAATGTGGCGCGCTTCACACCCATAGTTAAGAACTTACACGGACATAATTTCCAAAGCTCTTGGTGCATTGTCACTCAGATTGGAAACTTATCTCCAGCAGACCGAAATTACAGAAAAAATCAAAACTGACAAAAATAAAGAAAAACCCACATGCCTTCAGATAGGGGTGTGGTTTGATTGTGGTGGAAGTCGCTCCTCTGCCCGCGTCCTAAGAGTTTGACACTCCTCTTTGGACTATGTCCCAGTTCGCTGCTAAGAAAAAGTTCTACGTTGTGCTGCATCCTTTTTGATGTCGTTCGCACCTGTGGCTTGTTTTGGAGAATTCATCCTTTCGGATACTCTCAACAAAGACTGAGATAAAATTGTCAGCATAAAAATGCAATTTAAATGGGAGACAGTGTCTTTTATCGTATCGACACTTAATCGTTCTCCTCGACATTTGAAGTCAACTCGATTGGTTTGACGTAAAGAAAATAAAACTAATGTCCTGTGTTTGCAATATAATCTTCGATGTACTCTTCATTTGACGTCAAAAATAAATAAAAGATGATGCAATGTTGATATTTTCTTCGTTATTTTCGATGATTCTCTTGGCATTCACTCTTGTCAAATAAAGATGCAGTTGATGTTGAGGGGTAAATATTTCTTTCATGATGCACGCTTCTACCCTGGTAGTGCATGATTTCTTGTGGGGTATGCATATCTTCTCGTGATGTATAAATTCCGCAAGATATGAAATCTTCTTGCGATGTATAAATCTCTGCGAGGCATGAAATCTTCTCGCGATGCATAAATTCTGCAAGGTATGAAACCTTCTTGCGATGTATAAACCTTTCGAGAGGGATGAAATCTTATCGCGATGCATAAATTTCGCAAGGTATGAAATCTTCTTGCGATGTGTAAACTTCTGCGAGGCATAAAATTTTCTCGCGATGCATAAATATTAACTCGCAATGCATGATCTTCTACGATGCATGATTATTAACTCGCGATGCATGATTATTAACTCGCGATGCATGATCTTTCACGATGCATGAGTATTGACTCGCGATGCATGAGTATTGACTCGCGATGCATGAATTTTTTGCGATGCATGAGTATTGACTCGCGATGCATGATCTTCTGCAAGGCATAAATATCGACTGGCAATGCATAATTTTCCGCGATGCATGAATATTGACTCGCTTTGCATGATCTTCTTCTGAATAATTATATCGTCTTAATTGACGATAATGGTAAATTGACTTCCAGATAGTATATCGTCTTGATCGGCAACAATATAAATGACCCCTCAGGATAATGTATCGTCTTGATCGACAATAAAATAAATAAACCTTCCGGGTAATTTATAATATCATATCTGACATTATGATGCAAATGACGTCCTTTACGGAAACCGTAAACTCTTCCTCGCTTGATTCACCTTCGAATCTAGCTGGACGTTCTTTATAGACTTCATGTTATTGGAAATTGATTGAAATAAACAAATCGTATTCCCAAGTCCCTGGTATAAGCAGTAAAATAATTCTTGCGTCCACAGGAACACCATTAATTTGGGAGAGATTTCTGCTCCCTCGACTCTTCCATATTCATCGATCAGAGGAATTTGCTGATTTTTGAGCAATATTATAAGCCTGCATCCACAGAAAAATTGTTAGTTTTAAACAGACTGATCTGTGTCGATTCTTCAGTTGTCTGCTCCTTGTCCTGCTATCTCCGATTAATCTTCCTGATCTTCCAACTCTTGATAGATAAGACAAAATATTTTATGCCAAAACAAATGAAACATAAAAGGAAAATCTTTAGAAAAATAAATTTTCGAGAAGTAATATTTTAAAAAGGGGCACTGCCAAATGTCGTGTCACGTCAGGCTTAGCGAACTTCTTTGAGTTTGGGTGCTCGGAGGTTTATTCACTAGGGAGTATTCACAATCACTCCAGAATGTCGATAAACCCATGATGAAATCTTGAGGCCATCCTCAAAAATTTTGTCCCAGTTACAAGTTATGGCTTATCTTCTATTGTCGGTAAGTAAATCGCGGAATTTTTGAGGTCCTCTCGAAAATTCTGTCCCAGTTGCAATTTTGAAGTATTTTCAGTCTTAACTTGTTGAGGACAAATCTTCTTCTTGAGAATTTTTGAGTCCCTCTCAAAAATTCTGTCCCAGTTTCTATTACAAAGAGGAGTAGAAAACTTACGGGAAATATGACCGAACCCTCGTGGCGCCTACGTATTCCGTTGAGGCAGAAATCAGGTCAAACGTAGTTCCCCCTCAAAGGTAACAAAATAAGAAATTTACAAAGAAAACCGACCGAGGTCGACATAGGCCGCCTACGTATCTCATTCTTGAGAATTCAGGTCGAACGTAGTTCAAATACAAAGAAATAGAAAAAGGGATAAATGGGGTTACCGAGGCCGACATAGGCCGCCTACGTATCTCATTCTTAAGAATTCAGGTCAGACGTAGTTCATTACAAGAGGGATAAAATTTAGACAAAGCAAATACAAGCAAATAGAATAATTACAAGTAAATGACAGAAATACAAGCTGAAACTTGACACATAGTATCTTTTGACAGCATCTGAGTTGATCGGTTTCGGCCATGTGGTGTCATCCATCTCTGACAGGACCAAAGCGCCTCCAGATAATACCTTGTGAACCATGTAAGGCCAATTCGGTGCAAATTTTCCTTCGTATTCACCCTGATGTGGAAAAATGCGCTTAAGTACCAACGGACCGATTTCAAAATTTATGGCTCTGACTCTCTTGTGGAAAGCACGAATCATTCTCTGTCGATACAACTGACCATGACAAATGGCAGCCATTATCTTTTCGTCAATCAAAGTTAACTGATCAATTCTCTTACTAACCCATTCAGCATTACTCAACTTAGCTTCTTGGATGATTCTCAAAGACGGTATTTCAACTTCGGCAGGTATGACTGCTTCTGTTCCATATACTAGCAAGTATGGAGTAGCTCCAGTTGACGTTCTGACAGTCGTTCGATAACCCAACAAAGCATATGGCAACATCTCATGCCAACCTCGGTGATTGTCAATCGTTTTCCTCAAGATCTTCTGATATTCTTATTGGCAGCTTCTACAGCTCCATTTTTTTAGGAAGATAAGCGGTCGAGTTTCGGTGAGTAATCTTAAACTGCTCGCATATCTCTCTCATCTAGTGACTGTTGAGATTTGCACCGTTATCAGTAATGATGTATTCTGGTACTCCAAACCTGCATATCAAATTGTTGCGAACAAAATCAACTACAACTTTCTTGGTTACCGACTTGTAAGAAGTTGCTTCTACCCACTTGGTGAAGTAATCGATGGCAACCAAAATAAATCTGTGTCCATTAGAGGTGGATGGCTCTATTGGACCGATGACATCCATGCCCCAAGCTACAAACGGCCAAGGTGAACTCATAGCATTAAGTTCGTGAGGCGACACTCGCATCAAATCACCATGCACTTGACATTTATGACACTTCTGCACAAACTTGCAACAATCATTCTCCATAGTCATCCAGAAATAACCGTCTCGAAGGATCTTTCTCGCCAAAGTGAGCCCATTCATATGCGTACCACAAACTCCAGCATGTATCTGTTCAATAAGCTTCGCAGCTTCAACAGCGTCTACACATCTGACAAGACCCAAATCTGGAGTCCTCCTATAAAAGACTTCTTCACTTAGAAAGAAATTGAGAGCCATACGGCGTATCGACTTTTTTTCGTTGTATGTTGCATCTTCAAGATAATTTCCAGACTCCAAATACTTCTTTATATCAAAATACCATGGCAAACCGTCTGGTTCTACTTCAACATGTGAACAATGGACTGGATGTTCTTTCAACTCAATATTGAAAGCATCAATATAATCAGTATCTGGATGTTTGATCATTGACGCAATGGTGGCAAGATCATCGGCCAACTCATTCTGTATCCTAGGAGTATGTCTGAACTCGATCTTATGAAATCTTTTGCATAACTTCTATACATATTGTACGTACGGTATAATCTTCGGGTTCTTCACGGCCCACTCTTCTTGAACCTGATGAATCAACAAGTCTGAATCTCCAATGACGAGCAACTCGTAGACATTCATGTCGATGGCCATTTTTAAACCAAGGATACAAGCTTCATACTCAGCCATGTTATTCATATAATTAAATCGGAGCTTGGCCGCCATTGGATAGTGCTGACCAGATTCTGACACTAGGATCGCTCCGATGCCTTTCTCTTGATGATTTGTTGTTCCATCAAAGAATAATCTCCAACCAGGATTTGCTTCAGAAATATCTTCACCCACAAATGACACTTCTTCATCATGAAAATAAGTCTTGAGCGGTTCATACTCTTCATCAACAGGATTTTCTACAAGATGATCAGCCAAGACCTGTGCCTTTATTGACTTCTGAGTCACATACACAATATCAAATTCACTCAACAACATTTGCCATTTAGCTAACTTTCCGGTCGGCATTGCTTTCTGGAAAATATACTTCAACGGATCCATTCTGGAAATGAGATATGTAGTATAAGAAGACAAGTAATGCCTCAACTTTTGAGCAAGCCAAGTCAAAGCGCAGCATGTTCTCTCCAACAGAGTGTAACGAGACTCATATGGAGTAAACTTCTTGCTTATGTAATAGATAGCTCTTTCCTTCTTCCCTATCTCGTCGTGTTGACCGAGCACGCATCCGAATGCACTATCTGATATGGACAAATATAGCAATAAAGGACTCCCTTCTCGCGGAGGAACCAATACTGGAGGATTTGAAAAATAGTTCTTGATAGCATCAAAATCAGTTTGACACTCTTCAGTCTACTTTGTCGGAGCATCTTTCTTCAACAACTTGAAGATGGGCTCACACACCACGGTTGATTGAGCTATGAATCGACTGATGTAGTTCAACCTCCCTAAGAAACTCATCACCTCTTTTCTCGTCTTCGGCGGAGGTAACTCTTGAATTGCCTTAATCTTAGAAGGATCGAGCTCAATACCCCTTCTGCTGACTATAAATCCCAACAACTTTCCGGCTGGAACTCCAAAAGCGCATTTGGCGGGATTTAATTTCAAGTTGTAACGACGCAAACGATCAAATAATTTCTTCAAATGCATCAAGTGGTCCGAACTCTCGCGGGACTTGATTATGACGTCATCTACATATACCTCAGTCTCCTTATGAATCATGTCATGAAATATGGTAGTCATAGCCCTCATATAGGTAGCACCAGCATTCTTGAGGCCAAATGGCATCACCCTATAATGATATACACCCCAAGGTGTAATAAAAGCTGTCTTTTCTGCATCTTCCTCATCCATCAGAATCTGATGGTAACCTGCGTAACAGTCCACGAACGACTGCATTTCATGCTTAGCACAGTTATCGATCAGAATATGAATGTTCGGCAATGGAAAATTATACTTTGGGCTGGCTTTGTTGAGATCTCTATAGTCGACACAAATTCTGATCTTCCCATCTTTCTTGGCGACCAGAACAACATTGGCCAACCAAGTCGGGTATTGTGTCACTTCTACCAATCGAGACTCAATCTCCTTGGTGATCTCTTCTTTAATCTTTAAACTCAACTCAGGCTTGAACTTCCGAGTTTTGTTTCTTCACCGGATCGAACCCTGGATTAATCGGCAATTTGTGAGAGACAACATCGGTACTAAGCCCTAACATGTCGCTGACTTCCCAGACAAACACATCAACGTACTCGGTGAGTAAATGAATTAGATCCTTCCTTTGAGTTTCATTCAAATGAACGCTGATTTTGGCCTCTTTGACACATTCTCGGTCTCCCAGATTTACAATTTCAGTCTCCTATAAATTCGGCTTGTGCTGATTTTCAAACTGCAGAAATTCTTCAGCAACGTATTCCGGTATCTTATTTTCCTCTTCGTATTCATCAACCTCCTCATCAACTGCCTCACTTTGTTCGTTCAGCTCGTGACATGACACGACATTGGCAGGTTTAAAACTTATATTACTAAAACCATAAATAGACAGAGTTAGAAAATCAAAGCATAACAGATAATTAAATACACAAATTTTAAAATAAAAGAGGCTTTCATTAAAAATGGAAAAACAATGCAAACTTTGGCCATGGCAGAACCATATTGCCTTTTTAAACATCACGATGGGAATTTAAAGTTCAAACAGTTAAGAAGAAAATGCAAAACGGTGGGTCTCGGGCCTCTTCCGGACTACCACCAATTTAAACATGCATAAAACGATGCCCTTCTACCAAGGAGTTCGGGAGATTAGGATGGGCGTGGAGGTCCAGTTCTGCAACGTCTCTCCGGGCTCAGCATCACGGAATCCCGTCAGCTCGACCTCTTCTTCAATGATAGCATCAATTTCTTCAAAAAGGCCACAGATTCCTTCCCCCAGGTCTTCCACCTCGGCATGCTCACGAACTGGAAAGGATTGATACAGATGAGGGATTGGTTTAGCCAATGCTTGATCATTCTTCTTTTTCAGCTTTAAATCATCATCTGTGGGGACGTACCCCAAACCATATCTAGCTCCTTTGACGGGTACCAGAACAGGCTCAATAATTCCTTGGAAATTTCTTCCCAATCCAAAACATGGTTCAAAACCATTCTGCAGCATCACAGTGGCTATCATCTTATACACGGCAAGCATATGAGGCTGTGGGGCCAAGTCTTCACCGGTGGCATTCACCAGCTCCACCGTGTAGAAATCTGTACCTCGAGACACTTCATCAGTAATAGGCGCCTGTCTACCAGAGCGATTCCCTTCACCTTGAATAACCAATTCTTCGCTTCTCCAAACAAGCTTCATCATCTGATGCAAAGTAGAAGGCATAGCTCCAGCCATATGAATGAAAGGCCTTCCCAAAAGAAGGTTGTAGCTGGTATCAATATCTAAGACTTGAAACTGCGCACTAAACTCGGCCGGACCCATTTGGATAACCAGATTTACCGCTCCTAAGTTATCTCTTTGGACTCCATCAAAGGCTCTCACGTTGACTTGGTTTTGCTCCAACTTTCCCAAGTCAAAATGTAACTGCTTCAATGTCGACAATGGACAAATATTCAAACCGGACCCATCATCCACCAAGACGCAATTTATGACCTTTTCACGATAGACCACAGTGATGTGCAACGCCTTGTTGTGCGACTTCCCTTCGAAAGGCAACTCATCGTCACAGAAGCTGATGCGATGTCCTCGAGTAACCTGGTGGATCATGGCGGCCACATTATCGCTGCTTGTGCCCGCGGTCACATATGTATCATCGAGTGCTTTCATCAGAGCTTGCCTATGTGATTGAGAACTCATCAACAGGGTCCAAACAGAAATCTGGGCAGGAGTCTTCTCCAAATGTTTGACGATAGAATAATCCTTCGGCTGCATTCTCCTCCAAAACTCCTCCGCTTCTCCTTCGCTTATTAGCCTTTTGGCCTGACCCTTCTTTTGACCTCCGATAGCAAGATCGTCAGGAGTGTAACATCTTCCAGATCTGGTCATGCCTTGAGCAGCAGCAGTTTCAATAACGAACTTAGGCTTGATAAGAGCTTTTGATGGCACCAAGGCAACAGCCTTTGCGGGTGTCAATATGACAAACTCTTTTTTCTCTTTGATAGTTAATAAAGCCACAGACCTTTCCAACTCGTGAGGGACCATTGGAGTTATCACCTTTGTCACACACCAATCGTCGTCTGTCTCTATCATATTCACGTTGCCGCCTCCATGATTCGGCAACGGGTTGGTGTTGACATTTGGTGCCGCTGGTTGGAGAGAGACTATATCTTGGTCAATCAGATCCTGAATATTATGCTTGAGGTTGATACAATCCTCAGTATCATGCCCAACACTGTTGGAATGATAAGCACATCTCTGATCAGGCCTGTAGAATCTTGAATTGACGTCCACGGGTTTGGGCCCTACAGGGTGGATATAACCGGCCGCAGCCAGTCGCTCGTATAGCTTAGTTCAGCTTTTTGCGAGCGCTGTGAAATTCCTTGTAGGTTTCTTCTCGAACCGAGGTCGAGGGGGGTCATACTTTCTTGTAGGGGAGGCGTCTGTTGATAACCTCGGTTGTTCGGACGTGGAGCTTGATTTCTGGGATATGGATTTGTTTGGTAGTTTGGCAATGGAGCTTGGTAATTTGGAGGGGAATTCTGGTATAGTGGAGCTTGAACTTGACAAACAGGAAGGGGTGATCTGTAGCTCGACTGCACGTTAGCACAGCTGGGAGCGATACCAAGATAATGAGGAGATGGAGTTTGGTAGAGTGGAGGGTGACTTGGATAAACGGGAGATGGATTTTGGTAATTTGGGGGTGGATTTTGGTATAGTGGAGCTTGGACATTCGAATTAGTGGGGGTAGCATTTTGATAAAATGAAGGATTATTGGGATGATTAGCTTGCATGTAGCGATCTTGACAGGAATTTTGGGAAGGTCGAGGACGACCTCGGGAATATGATGAGCTTCTGGGGATTTTCTTCCCCTCATATGAAACAACAGCAATTTCTTCTCTCTTCCTTTTTAACAACCCTGAAGATTCGGGCGATGCGGCTACACGGGCTATCTTCCCTGTTTTCAAACCGTTTTCAATAGTCTCATCGATCTTCACTATTTCAGCAAACTTTGCTCCAACGAGCAACATAATTCTATCATAATATTCGGGTTCTTGCACCCGCATGAACACTTCAACGATTTCCTTTTCAGACATGGGCGGTCTTACTCTCGCCACTTTCTTCCTCCACCTATAGGCGAATTCTCTGTAGCTCTCAGTAGACTTCTGCTTCATCTTCTCCAAAGAGTAGCGATCAGGAACGATTTCTACATTATAAGCAAATCGCTCGATGAAGTCTTTTGCTAGAGCATTCCAGCTGGGACATTGTCGAGTTTCATGGGAGGTGAACCACTCCAAAGCCTCCCCGCACAAACTTCGGCTGAAAAGCCGCATCAACAAAGCTTCGTCCCTTCCAACTCCCACGAGTTGGTCACAGTAGGCTCTCAGATGAGCCATAGGGTTGCCCATTCCTCCGAAGGTATCAAACTTCGGGATATTGAAACTTTCTGGAAGGTCCAGACTAGGGTGAATGCATAAATCTTCATAGTTAAGTCCGATAGCATCGGGGACGCATTGAAGCTCTTTCATAGACTTCTTTATCTCCACCTTTATGTCTACTTTTGCTTCTTCCTTCGCCCTCCACTCTCTTTCTTGTTCCTCATAGTGGTCCAACTCAGAACCGTGCATGTCGTGCTCAGCATGGACAGGGATTTGGAAAGTGGTTCTTTTAGGCAAGGGTGGAAATATGGAAGGACTCTGGGAGTTTTGAGAAGCTTGGTAGTTTTGGGGGTAAGTCTGAGGATTGGTGTTCTGATTTAAATGATGGTGGGATGCTTGAGGATTAGAAGTGTTCTGATTCAGATTTTGACTTTGGTTTTGCGGTAATTGAGCGGATTGAGGTTGGGTATTTTGAAGATGAGAGGGCATTTGGGGGTGGTTGTTTTGAGGAGGAGGTGGAGTTTGATAAGAGGCTGAAGCATACTGCGGATTTTGGTAGTTGGGTCTACAGCAGGGGGATTCTGAGCGAGCGGCACGCCTTGAGCTGGATCCACATTTGAAGAAGGAAAGTAGATAGGAGGCCTTCCCTCTATAGCATTAAAGCAAAACCCGGCGGAGGCAGATCCTGTCACCTTTGCATTTCCATTCTCATTTCTGCAATTTGCTGCATCAACTGCAGAATCAACTCGTTTTGGTCCGCTATGGTGGGTTAATCCACCACAACATCAGTAAGACCAACTTCCTTGCTATTATCTCCCATAATTGTCTTTCCTTTGTCAGAATTTTGCCCTGGGAAGGAATCTGTGGGACCTTTTGATCTGGTGAAGTAAGGATGATCTGCCAGCTTAATCAACATAGATCAGTTCAAAATACCTGAGGACGAAAACAACTCAAAGGCAGATTTGTCAGTTTGGACTCAGAATACAAAACACATAATATCACACATAGAGCAGGTAAACACACAAGTTGCTATGTTTGAGGAATATCTTCAACCCACGAGTAAGGACGAAAACAGATTTTTTTTATTTATTTTTTATTTTTTTATTTTTTACAAGCAGGAATTTACTTGCTCGTTTAGTTTGACACTATCTTAGAAAGGCCAAATCGCGTTGAGCTAAGGTCTTCCTGCGGTTGCTCTCTGGCGTTCGTTGATCTGATCTTCGTATCTCCTTGTAATATGAAAGGAGAGAATGAAGAAATTTTTAAAGATAGGGGCCGGGCCTTGGAAGGCTACCTGCGTATCTCACAAGGAGAAATCAGGCCCAACGTAGTTCGAGTAGAAAATAAAACATTGATTTTTCATTCATTCATTCGTTGGGATTACAAGAAAACTGAAAGACAATCAAAGCTTAAAAATAACACTAATGACTCCAGCTCAGTCATTTTCTTCTCATTATCGTTTTAGTCACGGGGAACAGTCTCAACTTGAATTTTCCCATGCCAATGAGGGATTCGAGGTCGTGACAAAAGTCGAGACACTTTTCAATGTTTTGGTCTGTGGCGTGATGATGATAGGGGCAACGCTTTTGGATTTCATGCTGAAGAGAATATTGCATGTCCACATTCTTGTAGTAATGGGTAAAGATGTCATTCTGAACTAAATCCGAGTATATTTCCCTCATTGTTTTCTTGAAAGGAGTGAATGAACAATGAAAGAATCTGGTCCTTTCTGTGACCGGTATGTCATGACGTATTTCATCACATGCAAAGATGACGTCGTCACACCAAGTATTAGGAGTACTATCCATACTGAATAAACAACGGACAGCGTTTTTAAACCCAATACACTCTTCTATTGTATGTCCTTTCTCCCTTGGATGACATTCACACGTCTTGCGGAGATCTCCTAATCCTGTTTGGGGGGACGCTTTCTTAACGGGTCTTAGCAAGCCCCTAGACCGATAGTGTTTAAAAATGAGAGCACACGAGATGACCTTTATCTTCTTTCGGCCTTCGTGCGTATTTGCCTCGAGAGAAATTTTGCTATTTCCATTTGCCAGACGCCCCTCAAATGAAGGTGGGCGGGCAAGTATCTCCTCATAACTTTCCTCCTCATAATTTCCTTCATTGATTTCTTCTTCGGGGCTCTCAGGAGGAAATAGTGATTCGTACAGACGCTTCCGCGCTGCTTTTGCATCTCGATCCTCTCTTCTTCACTTGGTTCAGCTTGAATACCCTTTCCTTTGTCCATAGCGGGGATTTTGCCTTTCCTGAGACAGTAAAGTAATTGTCTTAGGACTTGGGTATGAGAGGTGTTTTTTGAGTGAGAAACTTAAGACTCGGGAAATTTTGGTCGGACATTTTGTAATAGTGACTTGTTTGTATTTTTTTTATTTTTTTTGAATTTTTTTGAAAAAGAGTGGGTTTTCGATATCCTCATTCATAGCAACACAACACATAAGAAGTTAAATAACACATATATCGCGTCCTAAAATATACAGGGGGACCCTTGTGTGCCAAGGGTAGGCCTAGCGCATTTGAATGATGTACGCGTGAATTTGAACCAAATAAACAATTCCCCCCAAAATAAATTTCACAAATGAATAAAAATGTTCATAAAGGGGAAAAATAAAGGACAAAACATTAAAGACAGACCCACGCAGGGGCCATTTGAAAGTGCGATAAAGTCAGGCCCACGCAGGGGCTAAAAACAACGTGAATACATATAAAAAACCCACACAGGGGCGAAATCCTCTATGCTGTGCCTGATGGTCCTGCTCCGTTGCCGTCTCCCAGGGTCTTATATTGCTGAAACATGTATTTTAGCATCAGCAAGAATCCTTCACCCAGGCGTCCCTTGTCTTCCAAGCTTTTGTATCGCATCCTCTCAATCTTTTCCTCGATCCAAGTATCAAAATCATCATAACTACGCCTTAATCTTTTCACCTCTTGAGTCGTCCTCTCAAGAATATCCTGGTTCTCGACAATTTAGCGTATATTTCTTGAGCCTCTTTATTTACCTCTTGTAGCTCAGCCACTGCCTTGGCTTCCTTGTTAGTCACGCTGCGAAAGCTGCAGGGGTTGAGGAGGAGATACCTTGTATGTCTTTTTTCAACCATTCTTTGTAACCCTCATCGTACCCAGCATTGAATCGGTCTGGAGCGATGGTAGTTTTGTCCATCCACTTGGCACCTTTCCATTCTCTGAACAATTCAGTTGCTTCATGCACCCTATCGTCTCCGATATCGTATACATAAACGCCATAGTACGCATCTTTAGGCACAGTTTGCCTCCTCCCAAACTGTCGTAAGACTCGAAAGGGTGCGTAAGGGCGAATTCCTCGAATACCTGGCAGAGGAAATACAATTTGTCTGCGGCTCTCTACAACGACTTCTTTGGAGATAAAGCGGTCAAGCATCCATTGGAGATCTTCTTCTCTCAATTCGGAGAAAATCTGAGCCCATCTACCCCTTGTTCTCCGATTGCCCATATTCCGCCAGTACAGCATGTCATTCAAATCTTTGAGGGTGTTCTTGTTGTCGAGAGTGTGTATCTCCTGAGTCCCAGCACCCTTTGCCAAGTGGCTGAGAATCCACCACTGAAGAAGTAGGTTGCATCCTTGGAAGTATCGATGCCCTTCTTTGCATTTTCCTAAGGCTCGATACATATCAGACAAGATGACCGGAGCTATAGGGTAATACTTCGTTATTCCTTAGTGCGTGTACCCTTTGAACAAAGTGTGCGCGAGTGTTATTACTCGGGTATTGATGCTCAGACTTGGACCATGTGGAAAGACCATCGTCCCAACAACGCTACGGCAAATGCTAGAGGACGAATTTCGTTCCATTCTCTGTAGGAGATCTTGAACTCTCGATTGTAGGTGGCGTAGAAGCTTGCATGTCCAAATCGGATGTACAGATCCTTAAATGCCATATGGGAATCTTGGCACCAGTAGGTAAAGTCTTTCCCCAATCCGAACCAATCCGTAATATTTTCTACAGAAGGCTTGTTAGGGATAAAGATGTCTTCTTGTCTTCTTGCTCTCCTTTCTATCCCAATGCCTACCGTGTCTATGCAATCTCGAATTTCCTCCAAAGTTGAGGTAATTTCGGCGGTTCCGAATTAAAACACCATTCGTTGATTATCCCAATAGCATGTAAGAACCTCGACCAATTCAGGCCAACCGTTCATATTGATCAATTCTGTCAGAGCGCCCACATATTTGTTGAGGGTCCTTTTATGATCACCGTCGAGATAGTCATGCCACATTTTGAGTTGGAGTGGCGCTGCTATGATCATGTCAAACTTTGGAAAATGGTCCATATGTACAAAACAGAAGCTAGTTAGATTTACCCACCTTAAATTGGTTTTTACACGTACATCATTCAAATGTCAAATAATATAATGTGTCGTGAGGTCAGAGACCTTAGACACGATATTTGGCGGTTTTCTACTAAATGGACTTAATACACCTTGGATATTAAGCCGTCTTAAGCTAATGCTTAAATTTTGGTTTTGGTTTCGCTCTAGCTTAGACTTACTAGAATAGTTTTCAAGTTGACGGTTACCCGAGTCGGACAAACAACGGGGTGAAGCTACCAAACGACGTCGGATGACCGCATTCCAACTATTAGTTTTATACTTCCAAATGAAACTCTTGTGTATTTCTGAAAGAAGCCGTGGAAAGCCACGTAACTTCCATTTTCCTAATGCATACTATTTACCGTTTGGCGGAAAGATGCCATGAAAGTGCAACAATTCAAAAACTAAAATAAACTAAACAATTAAACAATTTATCACAAATAGCCAAATAATGTTAGTTTTAAGGTTAGAATCCTCCAAATCCCCAGCAAAGTCGCCATTTCTGTTTTATCGAAAAATATTGGTTTTTGAAAATTTTTGACTTTTTAGAGTCGCCACTTAATTTTTGAGAAAAATAAAGAAAACTATCATTTTCAAAAGACTTTAAACAGAAAAAATCATTTGAAAAGGTTCAGGGGGGTTCGGAATTCCTATTAACGTCTTAGGAAGGTTTTGAAAGCACCTAAGACGTTCCGCCTAATACGACTTTCTGGTAACTAACTTAATTTGGCTAAAATTTAACATTTGATAAAAATTTGTTTGGAAAGATAGTGAATTAAAATACTAACTTATTTATCTAAGTGAGTTATTTGCGAAATTTATTGGTTTTAAATCGATAAAACCTTTAAGGCGTTTTGCGGGGATTCAGATTTCTAACTTTAAAATTAATGACAAATAAAATAGATAAATAATTAAAAGCATATAAAGAGATAGGGAGAGAGATTTGGGTCCAAATCCGGGTTCTGTTCGCCTTGACCGGAATTTTGGACCCACCTGTTTTGGGTTTTGACCCATTTTTCTTTCTTTCGTACCTGTCCTAAACTAAGCAATAATAATACAAAGTAAATGCAGAAAAGTAAAAAAAGGACAAAGGCTTAAGCCCTTTACAAATAAAAAATACAAAAATATAAAATAAAGAGTCTTCTAATCCCGCTTCTTTGACTTTCTTCAATTCTTTAAACCTTGAAATCTGTATGTCAATTTTTCTGGCTTGACTCGATGAAGGGATTTGAGCCTTTGTGGCCCAATAGGAAAATGCACAGATGAGGTCCATGAAGACCCGGGCACATTTCACATACAAAAGAAAAAAAAAATGAGAGAAGTGCCCAATCGATGGTTTACACATGAGAAATAATGAAATAGAATCAAAATTTATTAAACCATTTTCGGTCAGCAGTCATAACCATACAAAGAATCAAGCAAGGTAGTCATGAGAAAACTATTCACAGAAAAAACATTTGATATGCTAAAGGCAACGAACAACTCACAACTACAAGTCAATATAGGCTAACTTAGAATGCTAAATAACAAGGCATTAAGGAATGAACTGATTTAGAAAAAATTTCAAATCAATAAAATATGAGGATTTGAGAACTTTTTATCGTAACCTGCTGTGAAAACTAAAAGTAGCTATCGTTGAAGTTAAACTCGCCTTAATACTCAACTAGCTCTTAACAGATGCACCCATAATATGTCAAGCAATTATGACAAAATAGAAAATTAAGATGGTATTGCTAACTGGCCACATAACCAGTGAAGTTGGCTTAAAAATGAAAACGAGGCATAATGAAGAAAAAATACAATTAACTAAAGAGTTAAGTAAATTCCAATAAAGGATCCTTTTACATTTTTTAGAATAAGAAACAAGTGCAGATATACAGGAATGAACAAAAGAGACAAGCCATTAGACTCAAATAGAATAGATATGAAACGATTTCCTATTTGAACGAGATATGAATAAGCCTTGGATGCATACTATTGTAAGAACACAATGTTAACAGTGGCTTTATAGTTCAAGGCAACCAAATGCCTAACTACATAAAGCAATCTATATGCTCGATCCCAAACATAATACACTAAACAACAAGGCAATCATAGAACTGCGAAACAGAGAACTAAACGACTATAATCGACAAACAATAAATAAAACAATATTTGACCTCCATATTAATCAATTCCAAGACATATCTCAATTTTTGATAAGAGAATGAAAGAGAACCAAGATTCCACTACATTTAGATAAACAGACAAGCAGATGGGAGACAAATGATGTAACAAGTTCAAACAAAAAAAATAACAGTATCACCCGCAAGGCAGTAATACCTTTAGTTCGCAGTAAGATTAAACCATGAAATTGGCCGAGAACACATGTATTTTTGTTAACATCACCATCCAACTATCATCTAACAACGAACAGCCACGGAATACATATTTCCTATGTCAAAAAAATCAACTTGAGAGGAAAACAAAACTATAGGAAAAGTTGTCGAGAGAGGAGTGCTACTACAAACTAACCTAATTGATTGCTAACAATTTAATCTTATCAAGACTGTAAGAGAACACCTTCAATTAAATCGAATGCCGGAGAAATTAATCAAACCAAAAACCGAACGATAAACTAAGAAATTTGATATTTTTGTAAGTAAGGACGAATCGTAGCAGAAAAGAATGCATCATGACCATTTTTATAATAAATAACATGCTAGGAATATCCTTCCAGATAGCTCAAACAACAGCCAAAACAAGAGCAAATAATAGCAGTCTGTTCCTTTAACAGAACACCCAGACTCCAATGCATTTCAAAGAAATTTTACATGGACAAAACAAGAACATATCATTATGCTATCATACACATATTAAATTGATTAGAACTCAAATAGTTAAGGCTCAAAACATGCTAAACATCGAATTACACTATGGCGAGCACAATGAAAGGCAGAGACTCACAAAAATCAACCCACGAGCTTTAAACATATGATCTACTAAAACAACTCTCATGCAAAGCCATAACAAATTTGAGTCTAAACTAAATTATCAACAACACAGATTCGAAGCCAAGGATTATGAAACTAAATGAAGACTAGACCATAATAGGCTCCGTGAAACTAAATTAGTCTTAAATAGCTTCCTCCATGTTCATAGCGAAAGAATGTACAAACTACGATGAAATAAACAAATCATGATAACACACAGACACCAAACACTTCAGAAATCCATGAGGAACGAGTTACGAAATAATACAAAGGCAGTCATTAAGCTGGTTTAAATGTTGAAAATTGAAACACCATCAAGGACACTTAAACGTAGGCATAGAGCAGCAAAGAACCAAATAAACCAGAGTCAAGAAAAGCAATCACCTCTTTCCGGGCAGCAAGATTGGGACAAAACAAGCGGAATCGACACCTCCACCACTTTGAATACCGAATACGAAACAACAGAACAAACGTTCGAACAAGAATATCGGGCCCGAATCGATAAAGAAAAAGGAGGAAAAAGTCCCTCCTTGACTATATTCCCGTATTTCCTATGTAGTTCCTCTCTATTTGACTATATCAATACCTCTTGTTATAAGAATCTCCCAATAGAACTAGAGACTATCCCAATATTTTCCCTTTTCCCTCACCAAAATCTCTCTGTGACTGCAAATAATTTCCCCTAACACTTTTTAGGTCTCAACGTTTTCTCAAAAAAAATCCTCTCTTTTTGTCTAAAACCGAAGTCCCAAAAAAATCCCCTTAACAAATGGCCAAAGAGATATTATATAGGGGAAGATTAGGCTTTTTCGGATATGAAAAAGGGGGGTAAACTTGAAGAATTTTTTACTCCCCCCACCCTTTGAAATTCAAAAATCCCTTAAGGGATAAGGTTGGACAGATGGGAATCTGTACAAAAATGTACAATTCCTCAACGAGCTGCGATCTGGGGCATCCAATTTCTTGGCGAGGACGAACGAATCGCGAGATTTTGCCACCTTGCCCTGTTCATCGTACGAATTCGTACAGAAAAGCAAGAGGGGCAGAAAACGCGTGACATTCGTCTAACGCCGTCATTTGTGAACGTTGGATGTGAGATTTCGTCAACTCGCCATCGCGTGGAACGGACGAGGCGCGTCGGGCATTGTTGGAGACGTTCACGCATTTTTTGCTGGTTGCTCTCTCTGAAGAAGAAAGGGAAGCGGGTCGGGTCGGAGAGAAATAAGGCTGGGATGATTATGGAAATTGGGCCTGGGGCGGCTGATTGGGGGAGAATGGGTTTATTGGATGGGCTGGGTCGAGGTAAAAGAAGGGTTGGATATAAAACAAAAAACGGAAACGGGTTGGAGAATAAAATTGAATAGTGGGCTGCTGACAAATCAAAAAGAGGCCCAACTTTGGTGGTAAAGAAGGTGGGCTTGAAAGGGAAATCAATTCATCCTTATGAGTTTAATTTTCCAGTTAAGTTAAAGTTCGAATAGAAGAATTAAATAATAATAAAAAAAAATTGACAAGCTTCTCAAGGTCAAAATAAAATAATTAACCTGATTATGAAATAAATAGCTAAACGAAAACATCGTATAGCTAAATAGCTAACTCAATATTTATATAATATAAAGTATATACTATCACTATTATTATTTTGATTTTGAAAATAAAATTTAAATAGTTATACAAATAATTACATACGACATATACGCTAGCTAAAATAATATAAAAAGCGTCAAAACCTTATTTTAAATAACTGGTAATCTAAAATTTATTTATTATTATTAATTATGTATATACTAATTTATCAAATTAATTATTTATTTTTTTATAAAAAAAAAATTTAAACTCGAGAAGCTTGCTAGTTAATTATTATCGAGGAGGGTCAAAATTTGGGTGTCAACAGCATGTAAAAATACAAGTAAACTGTGTATCTATACAAATACATTTAACTTTTTATGGAGTTTCTCTAACTGAAAACCATCACATAAGATTTATAGTGATAATACAACGATCTACCTTGCGCTGTCAGCGCATCTAATACCCGGCTAAAGGTATAAGACCTAAACTGTCTAATGGATCTACTAGTATACTATGAAAAGGGTTCATCTAAAAAGTATGACCCTTTTTCTACCCATGGTGGCTACATGGTTTTATGGAGATGTGAGTTATCTGAACTCATGCTCATCCCCATTTCGGTGCTCAATACTACTCGCAAAATATACTTGCTCTTATGTTATTAGAACGTATTGCTTCTGTGATTTGATATTAGTCCTTAAAACTTAGCTCAAAGGCTATGTTGGAAATCTCAATTTCCCTACTTGCTTCATTTATAAAGCTATTACTCGTTTCTGAAAATAAGTCCAAAGGCTCTTTGAAAATCTCAGTTTCAATTCTTTTTTAAAGTGAAAACATTTTATACTTCTTTGCAAACACATAGTCCCCATATACTGCTTTGAAGAAAAGACTTCACTTTACTCTAAGCTGAACTCAAACTTAAGTCTTACGACGAAGTTAAAACGTTTGTGAAACACTTATGACACTTAAAAAAAACTTCTTCTCATTATCTTTTCTCTTTACTCAACTTGATCATTAAGTCTTAAAATAATGTTAAAAGCATTTGAAAAAGATTTCTTGAAAAGACTTTAAGAACTTTCTAGACTTGGCTCTTAACTTTTCTTGAATTTGAAGTTATGGATTCAATGTTGAAATTCATGTTTCTCGATGAGTTCTATATTATTAGAAGTCATTTTGAGTACTTAGAATCATTAGGAAGTATTAAAACACTTTAGAAAGTCTTAAATGAACTGAATTTCGAAATCTCGATGAAAAATACCGATTTAGGCGCATACGGGGCGCGCCGTGCTAGTACCATTTGACTGAGGCTCCATTTGGGTGCACTGCAGGCGAGCCGCCCCATGCCCTCTAGCGCAGATGGGACGCATTGTGCCTGACACTACCCAGGTGACGCCTAATGAACTTTTCAACTCATTTTCTTATCCTAAATCGTTCTAATTCGATTTTTTTTTCTCAAATTCACTTAGATTTCATGTACCCATATCATATATAAAAGGATCTAACCCATTAATTCAAGAACAACACTTAGATCATCAAAGAACTCCTAAATCTCAACTCATGTTCATGAACAAAAGCAATTCAAGAACATTCGAAATCCAACCTTTTGAGGATGAAATCACACTGAATCAAACATGTTTGGCACATGGGTGAACGAACCCAACGTTGAGATAGACTCACATACCTTATCGAAGCAAATCCTTGGCGAAACCAAGATCAACCTATAACGATCTTGGTGAATCTTTCCCTTTTTTCTTCTTCTTTTCTCTTGTCTATTCTCCTTAGCCCTAGCGTGAAATTTCCCAACTTCTAAAACTGACTAAGTTTATTCTTGATCCTTATTAAATCCTAAAAACTGATTAAATTAATAGGGTAGTAAAAATACTAAAATATCCTATAAAATCCCATAATTGGATATTTTCTTAATGCAACAGCCTAACTTCCAAAGGTCTTAACTCACTCATATAAACTCGAAATTGCGCAAACCTGGCGGCATTAGAAAGATTATTCTAATGGATTTCCAACCATATCTGGAACTACCCATAACTCATCCTGAGCTAAGAATTATGATCGTTTGAATTTGACCAAAAACTCACTTTTTAACTTAAAATTTCCAGATTTTCTTATTCTTTCCAAATATAAGTATTTTCAGATTTTAAAATCTTTTCTAGTTCTTTCTAGTTGCGAGATGTTACATTTTCGGTTGGAGAACCACTACTATAACCCAAACTAAAGCAATTAATCTAATAACTAAGGCATTTAAGTTACGAAAACAAGTTAATTAACTAAACAAATGTGGAATTTAAATACATAGAAGCTGAAAGTCAATGTACCAAACATCTAACAAGATCCATAGGTCTAAATAAGAAGAGTTGTATCCCCATCTAATGAACTATTCGACTACAAGAACGAATGTCTATGTCTGGAAATGGTGAACGTAGAGGAAAGAGAATCCCATGGTAGCCCAGAAGAATAGGCTTACCCTTGAATTCGAAAGAACACAGATCTTCTAAGTGAGGTCTGTCAATAGCAGCCGAAAGATGCCCTGTACTCAACAAAAATAAGAGTGACTACAGTATCAGTACACAATCACTGTGTACTGGTAGGATCACACGGCTATCCCACTCAGTGCAACATAAGCAAGTTATTACAATAATATAATCATGCAATATATCGAACATATACAGTATTGAATATCACACATGCTTCAACAATTTCACATTTATCACAAGTATGTCAAGTAGTTTGTCCTCTCATGGAAACCAAACTCAAACTATTAGTGCACCGGAATGTAGTATCCTATCTAATAATTATGACATAACGTGGTAATTCGATCCCACTTATACCGGAATGTGGCAATCAAATCCAAGTTAGTTATGCCTGAACGTGACAATCTGATCCATCAACACACCACAATAACAAACACAAGTATACTTTCAAGTCATACATTAAGAGTGATTCATGGCATATAATCATACATCTATCTCATTTACGACAAGTGTGAATCAACAATGCAACATTCACATATATATATGCATTATAATAAGGCAATAACAAGAATACATCACACAATCATAGAATCACAGCCATCACCTACCTCGAAACAAGCTTGAAACCCTAAGAAATTTGATTTCCCTTTTCAAATTTGTCCCACTTGTTCTTGGTCTATAAATAATGATAATAACATGAGAATCAGCAAACAATTGCTAATTGCCCAAAACTAACCCTTGATCAAACCTATAATCTCAAATATTCAATTTAGGGTTGTTGCCACTATACATTCTATATCAAAACCCTTTCCCATTATTATCAACCCATTTGATTATGTTCTACGAATCAAAAAATGAATTCGAGAAGTGAAAATCTTACCTTTAGCCTCAAGAATGGAGAAAAACCATTAGAAATCACCTAGGGGTCGTTACTTAGCTCTAAAAGTTGAAAGTGATAATTAAGATCGTTTAACGATTTACTAATGATATTTTTTTGCGTATGGCCTACCATAATGGCTCTCACCGCGCTGTAGCAGTGATGTACCGTGGTTTTACGGTACTTCCAATGCTTTTTCCTTAAGTTTAGTGTGTGTCTAAGGCCTTTTTATAGTAGTTTTAATGTGTTTTTCTCTGTGTTTGCAGGAAAACTGTCCAGAACGAAAACATTGAAGACTGTGCTGAAATCTGCAGAAGTGATGACCTATGGATCCATCGATGGTCCGTCGACATAGTGACGGTCCGTAGGTGATGATCGTCGACTGAAGGTCCAAGCAGCTGAAATCAAATAGGGGAAATCTGACCAAGTGTGGGGCTACGGAAGGAGAGACGGTCCGTCGACCTACTGACGGACCGTCATGGCTAACGATCGATGGTAACAAAAAGTAGTCCCAGTACCCGGCTTGAAGAAACCACTAAGTATGGAGGAACGAAAGCCATTTACGGACGGTAGGTCTACTGACGGACCGTGTTGTTGGTCCGTCGATGGTAACAGAAAGTGTTGAAAAGTGGAAGCTGAGAAAGATTTGAAGTATGGACCGACGGAAGGTGTCGACGGTACGTCGTTTCATTGATGGACCGTTAGTGGGGTCGTCGACGGCAGACGCGTTTTGGACAGATTTTTCCTTAAATAGAACTCCTTCTATTTTTAGGATTTTATTATTATAAATAGGACTAAAAACCTCATTTTTGAGGTTAGACTCTTTTATTGTTTTTGAGACTTTTGTTATTGGAAGAAAATTTTGGGTTTTGGAAAATACTTATACTTTCAGAATCGTTTCTTACAATATATTCATTAATTCAAGTGGTATTTTCTGGGTTTTCTTCAACTTGTTAAAGTAAGTATATGATTTCTTGTTTATTAATCATGAATTGTGTAACACTTAGCATGTGTAACTAAATCCACAACTAGTTTTGTGGGAACCATGGGTAATTAACAAAGTAAAACTAGCTAAATAACAATTCTAGAATAGTTTCTTGCATGTATTGATAATTCTTTCGTTTAGAAGTCTTTTTAACGGTGGCCAACGTTAGAGCTCGTCTTGTTGCTACTTACCGGACCAAGGAGGTAGATAATAAGAAAAGAATTATCAACGTAGATTTAGTATAAACTATCTAATAGGCTAGTTTCAATTGGTGCGAAGTAGTAACTTAGCCATACATTGAATATGATGCTTAATATGAGGTAAAAGGTAAGTTTTAGCAAAGTATACACACTAGCCGGACCAAGGTGCATAGTGAAATTCCCTAGTTGACGGACCAAGGAATTAGGGATACATAACTTACCACTTTCATGCAAGATACTAGGAAAGAGTTGTTATAGCTTGGTTACTGCGTTATGAACCTATGGGGAACACTTACACCCTAGTTTCTCTCATCACTTGATAAACATCAAATATTTGAACTTGCTACTTGTTTACTTAGACTTAATTAAATACTTTTGTTACACAAAATCCCTCCCTTTTATTGTTTGTTTTCGGAAAAGACTTGACTAAATAGAAGTAATCGTAGATTAAAGTTAAGTCTAAACCATTTTCCTCGTGGGATCGACCCCAACCTAACATTTGGGTTCTTTACTTGATACGACCGATTATACTTCTTTGGGTAAGTGTAATTTGAGCATATCAAATTTTTGCGCCGCTCCCGGGGAATAGTGGCTTTTAGATTAACTTTAAGCATATTACCAAATTTTAGTCAATAATTTCCTGATTTTACTTTTTCTTTTTCTTTTTGTCTCTCGCAGGTCTAGCTTTAGTGTATGACAAGTACACGGAGTCGAGGAGAACCAATACTTTCACTTGATCCAGAACTAAACCATACACTTCGTAGAATGAACATTCAAAACAATCCTGCTTATATCGAGGATGAGATCAATCCTCAACCTCCCCGCCGGTTGATGCTCATAATCAAGTGATGGTTGATAACACTGGTGAAGGTAATCCGAGGAGGCAACCTATTGCCCCACGCCCTCAAGAGTACTATAGGGGAAATATTAACATCACTGACTCTGATTGGTCACTTGTCCTACCTCCTCTACCACATGGTCATACTTTCGTGGTAACTAGTATCTTGATGCAGATGCTCTACCATCTGAGGATCAACATGCTCATATCGCCAAACTGAGGTCGGTGTGTAAGAGTTGTGTAGGGAGGCCTAACTTGGACATGGACATCATTGGGTTAAGAGTGTTCCCTCTCTCACTGATGGGAGAGGACGCAATCTGGTTTACTAAGTTGCCCTATAATTCAATATATACTTGGGAGCAGTTGAAGGATGTGTTCCTAGCAAGGTTGGTGAAAAAGACCGAGGGTGGTAAATACCGGCATTTTATTAATATGTTGAAACAGCTTTCCATCAATGTTCCTTTGATAGAAGCTCTTGAACAAATGCCCGGTTACGCCAAGTTCATGAAAGATATGGTCACTAAGAAAAGATCGGTTAGTTTTGAGGATGATGATAGGATGCAACACTGTAGTGCTATTGCTACAAGGTCTCTAGTGCAAAAGAAAGAAGATCCGGGTGCTTTCACTATTCCATGTACAATCGGGCTGTTACACTTCGCTAAAGCATTATGTGATATTAGGGCAAGCATAAATCTCATGCCTCTATCCATCTACAAAAAGTTGGGTTTGGGTGATCCAAATCCCACTGCGATGCGGCTACTGATGGCTGATCGAACAGTGAAGAGGCCTATTGGGATACTCTACGATGTGTTAGTGAAGGTGGAGTCATTCATATTTCCGGCCGATTTTGTGATTCTTGACTGTGAGGTGGATTTTGAGGTGCCTATTATTCTTGGAAGGTCATTTATTGCTACCAGTCGCGCCCTGGTTGACATGGAAAAAGGGCAGATGAAGTTTCGGTTAAACAATGAAGAAGTGACTTTCAATATTTGTAGGTCCATGAGGTAGAGTGGTGAGCTCCAATCGGTATCTGCGATATCCTACAGAGTTGAGAGTTCATCAGAGGTCCAAATAGAAGAACGTCTTGGTGTTGAGGCACTAGCAGCAGTGATTATGAACTTTGAGAGTGATGGTATTGCAGAGTATGGGTCATTGGTTGCGGCACTTGATCGAGGTGATGTTTGGTTTAAACCCAAGAAATTGGAGTTAGATATGATGCATCGCGAGTCTCCACCCGCGAAACCATCTATTGAGGAGGCTCCAAAATTAGAGCTTAAGGCTCTACCACCTCATCTGAGGTATGTATTTTTGGGGAAAGATGACACTTTGCTGATAATTATTTCGTCAGATTTGAAGGTGCATCAAGTACAGTGTTGGTTGAAGTGTTGAAGAGGTTCAAGAGAGCTATTGGGTGGACTATTGCTGATATCCCTGTATTTTTTCACACAAAATACAACTCATGCCCGATCATAAGCCAAGTATTGAGCACCTGAGCGTTTAAATCCACCTATGCAAGAGGTAGTGAAGAAGGAAATTATTAAGTGGTTCGATGCCGGAGTCATATATCCGATCGCTGATAGTAGTTGGGTATGCCCTATTCAGTGTGTGCCCAAGAAAGGGGGAATGACTGTGGTCCCTAATGAGAAAAATAAACTTATTCTAATGAGGCCGGTGACCGGATGGAGAGTGTGTATGGATTACCGAAAATTGAATGATTGGACTGTGAAGGACCATTTTCCTATGCCCTTCATAGATCAGATGTTGGATAGGCTTGCAGAAAAGGGGTGGTATTTTTTTCTTGATGGTTATTCGGGTTACAATCAAATATCTATTGCACCGGAAGATCAAGAGAAAACCACTTTTACTTGTCCTTATAGAACTTTCGCGTTCAAGAGGATGCCCTTCGGGTTGTGTAATGCACCGGCTACTTTTCAGAGATGTATGATGTCTATATTCTCCGATATGGTGGAGGACACCATTGAGGTATTTATGGATGATTTTTCTGTTATTGGTGACTCATTTGATCATTGTTTGAGTCACTTGTCTGAAGTTCTCAAAAGATGTGAAGAGTGCAACCTTGTGCTAAATTGGGGAAAATGTCACTTTATGGTGAAAGAGGGTATTGTATTGGGCCGTCGCATCTCAGAGAAGGGTATAGAGGTTGATCGAGATAAAGTCGAGGTGATAGAGAGACTTTCTCCACCCATCTCTGTAAAAGGTGTGAGGAGTTTCCTTGGGCATGATGGTTTCTATCGGAGGTTCATCAAGGATATTTCAAAGATTGTACATCCTCTGTGCAAGTTACTTGAGAAAGAGTGTAAGTTTTATTTTGATGAATCATGTCCTAAGGCATTTGGTGAGTTGAAGGAGAAATTGGTGTCTGCGCCCATTATTATTTCCCCGGATTGGAGTAAGCCATTTGAGGTTATGTGTGATGCTAGTGGGGTTACTCTTGGTGTTGTTTTGGGACAAAGAAGGGATAAAATCCTTCACGCCATTTATTATGCCAGTAAAGCCCTTAATGAAGCGCAAAAGAATTATAGTGTGATTGAACAAGAGCTACTTGCGGTGGTATTTGCCTTCAAAAAATTTCGATCCTATTTGCTTGGCACGAAATTTATAGTGCATACTGATCATTCTGCCTTGAGATATTTGATGGCAAAGAAAGATGCGAAACCAAGATTGATTCGATGGGTATTACTGTTGCAAGAGTTTGACTTTGAAGTGAAAGATAGAAAAGGGACCAAAATCAAGTTGCCGATCAATTGTCCAGACTAGAGGATGAAGCTATGCAAGAGTTGGGTGAAAAGGCTGAAATTGATGATACTTTCCCTGATGAGCATGTATTGGCCGCTTCTAAAGACTTGATTCCATGTTTCGCTGATTTTGCGAATTAATTGGCTAGTGATATCGTCCCATCGGACTTATCCTTTCATCAAAGGAAAAAGTTCATGCATGATGTGTAAAAGTTCTTTTGGGATGAGCCATATTTATATAGGATTTGTGCCGATGGGCTTATTCGGCGTTGTGTGCCGGAAGTTGAGATGTTGAGTGTTTTGGAGGCATGACACCCCTCGCCTGTGGGTGGGCATCATAGTGGTATCCGGACAACCCATAAAATCATGCAATGTGTCTACTATTGGCCAACCATCCACCAAGATGCTCATGAGTTCACCAAGGCATGTGATAGGTGCCAAAGAGATGGAGGTGTTTCTAGACGGCAAGAACTCTCTTTAAATCCCATTCTTGTAATTGAGTTGTTTGACGTGTGGGGTATTAATTTATGGGCCCCATTGTGAGTTCTCATGGGATGAAATATATTCTTGTGGCAGTTGATTATGTGTCAAAATGGGTGGAAGTCATAGCACTTGCAAATAACGAAGGGAAGAGTGTCACCGCGTTCTTCAAAAAGAACATATTTTCCAGATTTGGCACCCCAAGGGCCATTATTAGTGATGGGGGATCCCACTTTTGCAACAATTTGTTCAAAGAGTTGTTGGAGAAATATGGGGTTCGCCACAATTTGGCCACGCCGTACCATCCTCAGACTAGTGGGAAAGTTGAGGTGTCAAACAGGGAAATCAAGCAGATTCTGGCAAAAACGGTGAATGTGAGTAGAACGGATTGGTCAAGGAGGCTTGATGATGCTCTTTCGGCCTACGGGACAGCATACAAGACGCCCATAGGTATGTCTCCATACTAACTTGTATATGGGAAGGCTTGTCACTTGACGGTTGAGTTAGCGCATAAGGCTCAGTGGGCAATGAAAAAACTGAAGATGGATTGTAATGAAGCAGCGGAACAAAGGTTGAATGGGTTAAATGAGCTTGATGAGTTTCGCTTGAAGGCATATTAAAGTTCAGCCCTCTACAAACAAAAGATGAAGAAGTACCATGACCAAAAGATTGAGAAGCGTGATTTTGTGGTTGGGGATTTGGTGCTTTTGTTCAACTCTAGGTTGCGCTTGTTTCCGGGCAAACTCAAGTCCAAATGGACTGGTCCATTCTTGATCACCCAAGTTTTCTCTCATGGAGCGGTTGAGTTAAAGAATAAGTAGGGTGTAAGGTTCAAGGTGAACGGGCAACGAATCAAAATCTATCTAGGATATGCTGAAAATGCGAATGAAGTGATCGAGGCATACCATCTTGATGAAGTCTGAGTAATCAAGAGTCTTGCGTTGTGCCGCGACGTTAAATCAAGCACTGATTGGGAGGCAACCCAATATGTATCCTCTAGCCAACAATAGGTTTTTCGTGATTTTATAGCCGTAGTTGCATTATTTCTATTTTTCTTACTTAATGTCACGTATGAATTTTCGTTTGCTTTCTTTTTAGAAGTGTTGGCTAGAGAGTAGACTAGGGTCCGTGTCTAAAAAGTGTCCAGAAAACACAAAAAGATTAGCTTATTGGGTGTTAAATGTGCAGGGACCAAATCACCAGAAATCTACAGAAAATTGGTCTGGTGCACTAATCGACGGACCAATCGTCGGACCGTCGTCCCACCGACGGACCGTCGGTAGGGTCCGTAGATCCCAGGTTTTTTTTTTTTAATTTCTCTAAGTTGGGTCACAGTCGACGGAACGGTCGAAGGACCTTCAATGGACTTACGGTCGTCGACGGGGAATCATTAGTTCCCCAGACCCAATTACTCGACCCGCCCGACCGGCTATATATTGAATTTTTAAACTTTTCAGTTACCCCACCCTTTCAAATCCCCTTCCCAACCGTTTCCCTCTCCATTTTCTTTCAACTACTCCTCTCACTCACCCATTTACTCCCCCTCTTAAACACTCTGATTTCCCTCTTCCCCAAATCCCCATCAATCCCAAAGTTTTTCTGTTCCAGATACCCATCTATTTCTGTCTTTTTTTTGGTCGGTGTTCAAAGTTTGGCTCGGTGTGGTTTCGTATACATATTCATCCCCCTATTCACTCCACTACAATACACAGGTATGTCATTCTGATCTGCTCAATGAATTCTCGTTCATTTTTATGCTAAATTGATGTCATACGTATGTGGGTCCTAACTTTGGGACAAAATTGCATGCTTGAATTGTTGAAACTAAGCTCCTAGTCACTTAGAATAATGGAAAGTGAATGGGTTGGGGGTTTATGGTCGAAATGTAATGTGTTTTGAGTGTTGTTGTTTCCGACTTTGGGTTTGATCATTTAGAATCTAGGTTTAAAATTGCGATAATCCATGTCCTAGGAATGACGAAATGGTTTGTTAAATGCTAGATGAATTTAATGTATCTTAGTTTGCTTAAATATTGTTCTTTGGGGTACCAACCATGGTTTACCAAAAATCTGTCTGACCAACAGTACGAGACCCCATCTACGGACCATCGGTCAGTCGAAGGACCATCGATGGGGTCCTTCAATAGCCACTCCCCATATTTGCCTAACTCTGGAATGACGGACGCGGTCTACGATTCGTCGGTTGACCGACGGACCGTCCTACACATCTGTCATCTTTAACAGAACCCTGTTTGCTGAGGGTTCCTAGATTTTAGTCTAAGTGTCTACCCACGGGGTCGACGGTCCGTTGTCTGATCGACGGACCGTCCTGCAAATCCATCATCTTTAACAGAAACTTTGCATGTCCAGCATTTTAAATTTGTTCTAAGTGTCCACCGACGGTCTAGGTCTATGGTCCGTCGATCAATCAACGGACCGTTCTGCAAGTCCGTCGTCTTTAACAAAACCTTTGTTTCTGAAGCCTTCAAAATATTTGCTAAGTGTTCACTGACGGACCCTACCGACGGACCGTCATTCCACCGAGGGACCGTCTGTAGTGCCCGTCGGTCAGTTCTGCAGTTCTGTACTGGACTATGTTTTGTGTTTCATAGTTTGGTCTTGCTTCTCTTGGGTTTGTCAAATGTTTACAATGAAACTAATAACTCTCCTTTTCAGGTACCAATGGCCCCCAAGCAAGACTTAGTCTACTCTCGAAGACGTTCCAAGTCTGTCGCCCCTTCACGCCGGCTGGTGATTGGCTCTTCCGACGATGAACGCGACCCCGAATACGTGCCACCAGGAACCGAGACACCTACACGTACTGCTAGGACCACTCGGGGCACGCCCACGAAGGTGGCGTCCGGCATAGTCACTGCCTCCCAGTCTGATGAGTAGCGCACACTGACCGGCACACCGTCTGGGTCTGCTACGGGTTCTGAGGGAGCGTCTGGCTCCGAAGAGGCTTCCGGGTCTGAGAAAGCGTCAGCTTCACATGGTCCCACTATTGATACTTCACCGGTCCATTATGCCTCGTCTGATGAGGCTGACAGTGCAGATTCCACTCCAGCACCCCCGACCGACGTCCCTGCACCGGTTGCTGATCAGCCCAACCGGTGGTGTGTACAAGGACAATACTAGGTGTACAGGGACGCCAAGCTTCTCAACGATAAGGGTATCATGACTCGGACTCTTACAGTCGAGCGGCGAGTTCTTACAAGGAGTCTCCACTCTGTCCCCGATGCACATGCTCTTTTCACCCGCCATCGGCTAGAGTGGATGGCTCGGAGCGTTAGACACTACAGCGAGGAGGTGGTGCGAGATTTCTACGCTTCTTATGTAGCGACTCTCCGATCTTGTATTGATAGGCGGTATAATCCAGCTAAACAGGCACCACTTGATTATCTTCGAGTCTGTGGACGAAGGGTAGACATCTCCTTACCTACTCTTAGCCGATTCTTATACGGCGCTAACACAGATGCTACCAGAGAGCTCCTTACCCCCGAGTTTGACTATCGGTGGAAGCTAATTAAGGAGGGCCATTTTCAGTGTAATATGGGGCTGAGAGAGACCACCAAGAGGTGGATAGCACAGCATATTTCTGTGGATGGCGAGGGTGCAGATTGGGTGTTGGAGCCCAGAGGGGTCATCAAGAAGGACAACCTTACATTCACGGCCAAATTTATCTGGCTATTGGTCCTTCACTGCCAATCCCCCACTGCTGCTGACAACATTGTTACATGGGATAGGGCAGTACTAGTAGCTGCTTTGGTTGCTGGGTTCGACGTGGACATTCCGAGACTGTTGTTGTCAGTCATTCATGAGAGGGCCATTAAGGCCACCACCACGTACCCTTTCTCCTTCTTGATTTTTGAGTTGTGCAGGTATGCTGGAGTGCCCATATGGCATATTGATGTTCTGAGGACTCCTACTAGGGTAGTTGATATCGGTCTCATCGGGGATGAGGCCAACGAGGCGGCACCCAACAGAGGGCCCAGAGCAGAGGTGCAGCCGGTGGGTGAAAACTTGGAGGATACGGTAGAGCAAGCCCGAGAAGCTAATCAGGCTACATCTGAGCCTACCGACACCACCCCGGTTGAGTCTATCCCGGGTACTAGCACAGCTCCGAGCTCCTCCCGCTCCACCCCATCTCTAACACTGTTCCCGATCGCTAGGGTCCAGAAATTAGAAGCCCAAATGGCCACACTTCTGCATCATATCCATCCTTGGATGCAGAAGTTCATTGCTGAGGCATAGGAACGAATCGAGAGGAAGATGGCCCAGCAGACTGAGCGGAAGATTCTGGCGGTCCACCAGCGCCTTGATGCCTTTGAGTTGAGGGTGCTCGCCCGGCCATCCCCTACTATAGATTTGAAGACTCTCCAGGCTGCTGTGGCGAGTCTGAAGGCAGATATGGATGCCATTCTTGAGGCCCGGGTGCCCGAGTCTGAGGCCCCATCTGTGGAGCCTGCTGAGGATACGGTGCTAGCTGCACTTTTCTAGACCACTGCTGCACCACCGCATTCGCCACGTGAGCATACCAAAAGGCACCGATCTAGAGAGGATAATGAGACTCGATCTAGGAAGAGAGAGCGTCTTGAGTTGGAGGCTGTGAGGAGAGCCTCGCTGATTGATGAGAAGGCACGACAGATGAGGGCTCAGGAGGTGGCTGCTGGGGCGTCTAGATCCAGGATTGCTGATGTTGAGAGGAGCACTACTGAGGGTGCTTATATTGCAGCGGACACTACTGATGGTTTCCCTACTACAGAGGGAGCGGGTTCCGGGAAACCGTACCCACCAGCTTGTTGATCGTCGGTGCTATGCGCCTCAGGTTTGCTTCATCTACCACCTTGTGTTGCTTTTCTTATGAATTGGGGACAATTGCATGCTTTGTTTTTGTTGGAGGTGGGGTAAATGGAAAGTGAGTGCTAGGGTGAAGTCTGAGTAGCCCAACTCACGATTCTCTCTTGGGGTTTTCTTGCATGTGTTCTTTTTCCCCAATAGACTGGTTATTTTACTGTTGAACCGGTACGTTAGTATCTTGTACATAGTATAGATATGAAATCTGAAGCATAATGGCTAAATAAAATGATATCTTGTTTTAAAGAAAATGTTTGCATGATTAGGCATAGTGAATGATGAATGTGTGGCTCTAAGCATGACATAGAGATACACCACTGCATGACCCTCAATCTAAAGCTCGAACTAGGTGTCTGATAATCTGGTAGGGTAATGAGGTGTTAAGTGAGTGTGAGGAAAGTTGAATAGTCCACCGTTGGTATTGAGCTAGAACTTGCCCGGTTAGTCCTGCTAAAAGTAATCCGTGTTAGAAAATTAGGAAAGGATCATAGGCCCTTGTTCAAGATAGTCAATCTTTAGCCTAAATAAAAGAAAACCAAATGAAATTAATCCCTTCTTGATCCAAATGATTTGAGCTTAAAATGGATCTTTCTTTTCAACCCCAACTTATCTTTTCTAGGTACAATGTGTTGGCCCTGGTCCCTCCTTGGACATGTGCACCTCAGTTTATGCCAAAAGCATAAGTTGAGGGTGGCTAATGCAGAAACTAATCTCGTCTTGGCCCTGACCCAACTTTGGGTATTGTGTACCTTAACTCATGGCAAAGCCATGAGTTGAGGGTGGCTATTATGAGGAATATTCCAGAAAGTGGGGTTGAAAAAAAAAGAGAAAGAAGAAAAGAAAAGTGACTCAAGCAAAGTTGAAATCAAGTGAAAATTTTGAACATTTGAAAATAAAAAAATAAAAGAAGAGTCATTTACACAAAATAAGAAAGAAAGGAGAAAAGCAAGACAAAGAATATAAGAATATGAAGACTAGGGTGTAATAAACGATGAAAAGGTAGAACGCTTAGCCATTATGTCAAGGAGGGCAACAAGTCACTAAAATGTATCCAAATGTACCCTACCTGACCCTGAGACTACATTACAAGCTAAGAAAGTCCTATCGTGATCCTGAGAGTCTAATATGGTGAACTTAAAGCAGTAAAAATAAGGGCAAGCCTATAGCGACAAGTATCAACTAGGTGTGAATTGGTTCTGAGAGCGAGTGTTGAAAAGAAATCCTTATACTCAATTGAAATCACTGTGTGAAAAAGGAGGATGTTGTTTTTAAAGTGTGGACACTAGTTGCAATATTGGAAAGTTGGTACCTTGGTAAGAGATAAAAGAGCAGAGGTGTCAGTGCGTAGTGAGTTTGTGTCATGGTCTGATCCACATGAATGATCCTAAGAGTGCTATCATGCATAAAAACAATAAAAATAATCATGATTGATAGCTAGATGATTGTGAAAGCTTAAATGAAGATACTTGTGTACAAAGGTATTATGGTAAGTCATAGTGCGTCGCTTGAGGACGAACAACGAATTTAAGTTGAGGGTGTTGATGTACCATAGTTTTACGGTACTTCTAATGCTTTTCCTTAAGTTTAATGTGTGTCTAAGGCCTTTTTGTAGTAGTTTTAATGTGTTTTTCTCTGTGTTTGCAGGAAAACTGTCCAGAACGAAAACGTTGAAGACTGTGCTGAAATCTGCAGAAGTGATGACCTACGGAGCCATCGACGGTCCATCGACCCAGTGACGGTTCGTAGGTGATGATCGTCGACTGAAGGTCCAAGCATCTGAAATTAAATCGGGGAAATCTGATCAAGTGTGAGGCTACGGAAGGAGCGACGGTCCATCAACCCACTAACGGACCGTCATGGCTAACCGTCGGTGGTAACAGAAAGTAGTCCCATTACCCGGCTTGAAGAAACCATTAAGTATGGAGGAACGAAAGCCATTTACGGACCGTAGGTCTACTGACGGACCGTGCTGTTGGTCCATAGATGGTAATAGAAAGTGTTGAAAAGTGAAAGCTGAGAAAGATTTGAAGTATGGACCGACGGAAGGTGTCGACGGTCCGTCGTTCCATCGATGGACCGTCAGTGGGGTCGTCGACGACAGACGCGTTTTGTACAGATTTTTCCTTAAATAAAACTCCTTTTATTTTTAGGATTTTATTATTATAAATAGGACTAAAAACCTCGTTTTTGAGGTTAGACTCTTTTATTATTTTTGAGACTTGTGTTATTGGAAGAAAAATTTGGGTTTTGAAAAATACTTATACTTTCCGAAATCGTTTCTTACAATATATTCATTAATTCAAGTGGCATTTTCTGTGTTTTCTTCAACTTGTTAAAGTAAGTATATGATTTCTTGTTTATTAATCATGAATTGTGTAATACTTAGCATGGTAACTAAATCCACAACTAGGGTTGTGGGAATCATAGGTAATTAACAAAGTAAAACTAGCTAAATAACAATTCTAGAATAGTTTCTTGCATGTATTGATAGTTCTTTCGTTTAGAAGTCTTTTTAACGGTGGCAACGTTAGAACTCGCCTTGTTGCTACTTGCGGAACCAAGGAGGTAGATAATATGAAAAGAATTATCAACGTAGATTTAATATACACTATCTAATAGGCTAGTTTCAATTGGTGCGAAGTAGTAACTTAGCCATACATTGAATATGATGCTTAATATGAGGTAAAAGGTAAGGTTTAGCAAAGTATACACACGTAGCCAGACCAAGGTGCGGAGTGAAATTCCCTAGTTGCCGGACCAAGGAATTAGGGATACATAACTTACCACTTTGCATGCAAGATACTAGGAAAGAGTTGTTATAGCTAGGTTACTGCATTATGAACCTATGGGGAACACTTACACCCTAGTTTCTCTCATCACTTGATGAACATCAAATATTTGAACTTGCTACTTGTTTACTTAGACATAATTAAATACTTTTGTTACACAAAATCCCCCCCCCCCCCTTTTATTGTTTGTTTTAGGAAAGGACTTGACTAAATAGAAGTAATCGTAGATTAAAGTTAAGTCTAAACTATTTTCCTCATGGGATCGATCCCAACCTAACATTTGGGTTCTTTACTTGATACGACCGCTTATACTTCTTTAGGAAAGTGTAATTTGAGCGTATCAAGCAGTGGCGCAAGAGCGACCCAAATCCCCTCCATAGTGGCATTCTCGAACCAGTGGATATGTGTCTTCCACCTATGACATTAAGTATCGTCGTACCTTTCACAACGCCTCCTATCTTATTGTGGCGGCCCCGCCAGAGCGGCAAAATCCAGCGTCAAAGCGGCCAAAACGAAATAGAGAATTTTTTAAAGAATTCCAAAATTCTCATTTGACAACACACCTTTGACCCACGACACTCAGAATATATCTTCCACGCTAAGGTCAATTTTCAAAGTTCTACATGCCTGAATTCAATTCCGGAAAGTCGTACGGATTCCTTAACGAGTTATATAACTACTCATGCAATAAAAATCATAATGGTTCATCCGATTGTTACCAAATTTCCCTACACCTTAATGACTCTGATTTCATCCAAGTCTGGACTAAGTTATATCTCAACTGCTCATGTATATTTTATCTTTGCATATTTATAAATAAATAAATAAATCCAATTCAAAATCTTTTTAAAAATAATAGGCATCTACATTCTACATACTAATCAAACTCACATTATATTGCAAAATTACAATGGTAAGGCAGCAGAAAGAAGTTATAACATTTTTACGCAGAGTAAGTAGTGTTTTGGGCATGCATATATTTGTCGTTCCATTCATGTGAAGATATTATTTTTTATAAATATGGTTTAGTTACAGTCTCAATCGAGGATAATTCAGTTACAATCATAAATTTTGTTAATTTTTTGTTAAATTCTAGATAGATTGCATGAATATTTGAGGCATGCAATACACATTAAAGATATGATGAAAATGAAGACTTGCTTGATTATATTGGATTAGACTGCAGAAAGATATACTTCGTAATGATAAAGCACAAAACTTTAAGTTAACTTATAACTATATTTTTCATTGTTAAAGTTTATCATTTTTTTTAATTATCACGACACAATCACTTTAAAAATATAACAAATCGTGTTTTTCAAGGTTAAACTTTTTCAAATATATTTTGCATGATATAGTAGATTTTCAGAATTAAGGATGAATTATTTTATAAAGAAAAGTAACCTAATGATTATGATTTTACTGTAACATATCTAATTCATGTTTTTTTCATTATTTTTACTTCTTCATCATTTAACTTTCTGTTTAAATCTCATATCAAGATGATAAAACACATCAATGGAGGAGAGATTCATAAATATATTAAATTTGCGATATTAAAAATAAAATTAGGAATAATTTATTTAATTTAATTTCTCTCTCACATATAAACAATTTGTAATTCGGTATGTATTGTTTATTTGTTGCATATTATTATCTATTTTTGTCTCAAAAGTATTTGAATATCTACTTAATTTGCTTATCTCCATTTATATATTACTTTATAATACATTTTGTGTATCAGAAAATTTGAAACGTTCTTTTTAAATATAGTTACCACATTCAATTTAACTTTTTTCAATTTTTCATTTTTTTTAAATCTAATTGATTATACATATGACTAACATTTATTTTGAACTCTTCTTTTTATCATAACAAGAGTACTTATATTTATTGATTGACATCTATTTCATTATTTTAAAAAGTATTTAATTATTTTTAAAAATAGGGTGATGTAAATGTAAAGTAAAGAAAAAAAAAGTAATTTTAACAAAGACAGTTACAAAAATTACAGGATATTTGTATTTTTTTTATTTTTTAAATAACCGATTTAATTAGAGAAAAATCAGTTCTTAATATTTTAGGAAGAATATATGTGTAATCAAAATTTAGTCGATAATGTTATGATATTAAGTAGTTAATAATATAGTAATAAACAAAAACAAAGTATATTTTACAAATTATTAAATGATTAAGAGATTCATTCTTCAATTTCCTGGATATTTAATTATATTGCGTTTAAGAAATAGATGACAAAATAAGTTTTGATTTAAAAAAAGGGATAATGCACAAGTACCCCCTCAATATATGCCCGAAATTCCAGAGACACACTTATATTATACTAAGGTCCTATTACCCCCTTAACTTATTTTATAAATAATTTTCTACCCCTTTTCGTCCTACATGGCACTATCTTGTGGGTCCAGCGTGTGTTGACATTGTTTTTCAAACTAGTGCCACGTAGGCCGAAAAAGGGTAAAAAATTATTTATAAAATAAGTTCAGGGGGTAATAGGACATTAGTATAGTATAAGTGTGTCTCTAAGATTTCAGGCATAGGTTGAGGGGGTACTTATGCATTCTCCCTTAAAATAATGAAAAAATATATATATTGAAATAAATCATTACTATATCTGTGATTAATAATTCTTTATATTATTCGCGCAACGCACGAACACGTATACTAAAAGAGTATAAAGTAATACTTAATTTTCACATTTTCTAAACCTAATTTGTCAACAACAAAAAGAAAGGAACTGCAATTATACTAATCTACTCTACTTTGGTGAATACTCAATTCAAAGCCTAAAAAGTTTGTGAAGATGTCTTAATTCAAAACTTCCTAGATACATAATTATACATTCACTATAATATACACTACTAAAAAACAACTAAAAATGACGGAACACCATTAGTCACACTGTCCGTTACTTTTTAATAAAAATAAAATATTTTTTTAATTTTTCTTTTAAATAGCGACGGACGCAGCGCTTAGTCTGTCGCTTATATATATATATATATATATATATATATATATATATATATATATATATATATATATATATATATATATATATATATATATATATATATATATATATATATATATATATAATGAATAATTAATTATTTTATATATATAACGACACAGTCCATCACATTATATTAAAAAAATTATTTATTGATTTTTAAAAAGCCATACGTCTGTCGTTTTTTATTATTTTATATTCTTTAATTATTTTTTAAAATAAGCGACTGACAGAATCTTTATGTCCGTTGCTTTTTTGGTCAATATTTTTGGTCAAATATTTAAGGAAAGAGACGGACAGTGTATTTAAGTCTGTCGGTTTTTGTCAAAGACCAACATTTTAAACAAAAAGCTTGGACATAGAGACGTTGTCCGTCGCTTCCTTTAAAATATCTTCTAGTGACAGGTTTTTCCCAGTTTCTCCATCTCTCTTCTTTCTCTTTTCTCTCTGTCTCTCTTCCTTTATCTCCCACAACTGACGTCGAAGAAGTGACGTCGATGCCACTGCCCACACTGCCGCTGCTGCCCGTCGCCGGTACTGCCCTTATCCTTTAATTAAAGGTTAGGGTTTATAGTTCTTAAACTAATTTATTTCAATTTGAGTATTGAATTGTTAATTAGTTCATTGAATTGATTTTTTATTAATGGTTAGTTTAATTCATTTTAGTGAATTAGTAAGTGAATGATTTAGCGCTTTCGATTTTGTTAATTAGTATTGAATTGATTGTTAGTTTAATATTGTTTTAAGTTTGATTCATTGTTAATTTGGATTAGGGATAAGTTGATTGTTAGTTTGTGCTTCTTGATTGTGAATTGAAAATTTTAATTCTAGGGTTAGTTTGAATTTCTTCATTGTTAGTTTGAATTTCTTCATTGTTAGTTTTAAGTTTGCTTCAATGTTGGTTTGAATTAGGGTATCTTCATTAGGATTTGTTTGAAATTTTGATATTTGTTGAGTTAATTAGTTTGATTTTGGAATTGTGAAATTAGTTTGAATTATTATTGAGATTTAGGACTAACAGTTTGAATTTGGGATTAGAAATATTTAGTTAGTTTGAATTTAGGATTTTAGCACTAGTTAGATTTTGAGATTTTACGACTAGTTTGAATTTGTGATTTTAAGAGTAGTTTAAATTTTAAGTGTAGGACTAGTTTGAATTATTATTGAGATTTAGGACTACTAATAGTTTGATTTTGAGATTTTAGCACTCAAATTTGAAATTAGAACTTGAACTTAGAACTTAGAACTTGAACTTGAACTTGAACTTGAACTTAGAACTTGAACTGAAAATTAGAACTTAAACTTGAACTTAGAATTTGAAGTTAAACTTGGAATTAGAACTTGAACTTTGAACTAATTAATTAGCTTGAATATAAATTAAGTTTAGAAATAAGATATGCCTTGAATTGAAAACTTGAATTTATTAAGCTTGAACATAATAAATATGTGTGTGTGTATATATATATATATATATATATATATATATATATATATATATATATATATATATATATAAATTAATATTCTTGGATTTCAGTTTTATATTAAACTAATTTTAGAACTTTTCGTGCTAGGCAACTGAGGAAGCTCAACATCTAAAACAAAGTTTATACAAGACTATATTGCTTCTTTCATCAAAGTAGGAGATAAGGTTGTGTTTCTAAATTTTTAAAGTTCAATTATAATTGTTTTCAGTAATGTGTTTGTGTCCATCTAGTTTTGATACTTTGCTTTAATTTTGTTATATTTTATTAATTTGTGTTGATCGACTGTTTATTTAGCATAAGTACCAACACTATTTGATCCTATTGATGACAAAATTGATTTTCTTGCAAGATCGATTTGTGTCCATCTAGTGTTGATATTAAGCTTTAATTTAGAAATAATGTGTTTGTTTAGCATAAGTACCAACACTAGTTGATCCTATTGATGACAAAATTGATTTTCTTGCAAGATCGATTTGTGTCCATCTAGTGTTGATATTAAGATTTAATTTAAAAATTGTGTGTTTGTTTGGCATAAGTACCAATACTAGTTGATCCTATTGATGACAAAATTGATTTTCTTGTAAGATTGATTTGTGTCCATCTAGTGTTGACACTTAGCTTTAATTTAGGAATAATGGGTTTGTTTAGCATAAGTACCAACACTAGTTGATCCTATTGATGACAAAATTGATTTTCTTGTAAGATCGATCTGTTGGGATGGGTTGGGAATATTAAACTAGTTAAAGTTAAAAATTATTAAGTAATTTATACAAGTTAGAAAATATAATGTCATTTAGTTGGTGGATTTAGTTGTTACAATTAAGTCATCAATACTAAACTAGTTAAAGTTAAAAAATTGTTAAGTTGTTTCAATAAGTTAGAAAAATAATGTGATTTAGTTGGTGGATTTAGTTGTTGGAATGGGTTGAAAATTAGTTGGTGGATTTAGTTGTTGAAATGGGTTGGGGATACTAAACTAAATAAAGTAAAAAAAAATTGTTAAGTTGTTCAAATAAGTTATAAAAAATAATGTGGTTTAGTTACTGGATTTAGTTGTTGTATTAAGTCAAAAATAAACTATTTAAATTTGTTAAGTTGTTTAGATAAGTCAAAACTAATTGAATATCTATAGTTTTATAGATGGATCATCGTTTGCGGATGTATAATATGCATTATGAAACTGGTGTTGGTTTGAAACCCGAATTTATTGATGGTGTTAGGTGTCCTTGTAGTGCATGTAAGTGTTTAAATTTTTTTAAATCAAATAAGGTTATGGTTTATTTGTACCATAATGGATTTAATCCGAGATATTTTGTATGGATTGATCATGGAGAAATTGATTGATTGGATGGTATGTTTTATAATTCGATGAATGAGGATATATATAATAGGATTGCACCACATGGCCAAATTAGGTGAACATGATAGGGTTCATGAAATTATCAATAGTGCTTTTGGGGTTCAAGGTGGTATGGAAGCTGAACAATATTTTACTGAAACTCCTAATGAAGAAGCAAGACGCTTTTATGATCAATTAAAAGAGTCTAGTCGTCCAATATGTGAAGGGAGTCCGCATTATGCTTTGTCAGTTGCGGTTAGATTAATAAATATTAAATCAGATTGGAATATTCCTAATGTGTCTATGAACTCAATAGTTGATCTTTTGGGTGAACTAGTTAATCCAGAGTTTAACATACCAAAGAAAATCTACCAGGCAAAGCGTTTGTTGTCCAAGTTAGGATTAACGTATGATAGAATCCTATGTTGTTTTACAAGACTGATAGTGAATTAGAAAATTGTATTTTTTGTGGACATGCTCATTATAAGAGGACTTCGGCTGGAAAGATATCTACCTCTCATTTCTAGGTTAAAGAGGTTGTATGCATCGATGAGCTCTACCCTACATATGAGATGGCGTCGTGAATATAGAAGGTTGTCGGGTGTCTTATCTTGGAAACATTTTGATAATGTATATCCTGATTTTGCTAGTGAACCAAGAAATGTTAGATTGGGGTTGTGTTCAGATGGTTTTACACCATTCTCTAATGCAGCTTTGACTTATTCAAGCTGGACGATATTTCTTACTCCGTATAATCTTCCTCCTAAAATGTGCATGACTAGTCCCTACATATTTCTAAGTTGTGTTATTTCAGACCCCCGTAATCCAAAAAATTTGATTGATGTCTATCTACATCCATTGATATATGAGCTCAAACAATTGTGATTTGAAGGCGTTTTGACTTATGATATATCAACTAAGTAGAATTTTGTTATGTGTGCTTCTTTAATGTGGACTATTAATGATTTTCCTGCATATGGGATGTTGTCTGGCTGGATGACGGCTGGAAAGTTAGCATGTCCGTATTGCATGTAAAATAGTAAGGCATTCACTTTAAAGCATGGCAGAAAAAATACATGCTTTGATTGTCATCATCAGTTCTTGTCACTGGACCATGAGTTTAAAAAGATGAAAAATGCATTTAAAAATAAGGTTGAAAGTGACCCCCGCCTCCATTACTCACAAGACATCAAATTTGTGAAAGAGTTTCTCAATTACCTACAGTTACAAAAGCTTCACCTTCTAGACTTCCTCGATATGGTGTTGAACATAATTGGACCAAACAAAGTATATTTTAGGAGTTGCCATATTAGAAGGACAATCTGCTATGACATAATCTTGATGTGATGCACATTAAAAAAAAATATTTTGAAAATTATTAAACATAATGATGGATGTTAAGGGTAAGACAAAAGACAATCCAAAAGCAAGAATGGACTTAAAGGAATATTGTAGGAGAAAAGAGTTATGGATACATGAATTACCTAATAGTAGAATAGTTAAGCCAAAAGCCAGTTTTTCATTCTCATTGGATAAGAAACATGAAATTTATGAGTGGGTTAAAAATTTGAGGATATCGGAGGGCTATGCTTCGAATTAAGGAAAGTGGGCAGATATGAATGAAGAAAAATTGATAGATATGAAAATTTATGATTGTCGTGTGTTCATGAAAACTTTAATTCCTATCGCTTTTAGCTATCTACCAGAAAGGATATGAAAATCAATCACAGAGGTAAGTCTTTTTAAAAAAAACTTATAATCTGGAAAGTTGTTGGAGAGTAGTTTAGATCGGATGGAGGAAAATATTGTTGTTATTACTACTAAGTTGGAGAAGATATTTCCATGTGATTTCTTTGATGTGATGGAGCATCTTCCAATTCATCTTGTACAAGAGCCGGACTCGGGGGTCCGATTCAAACAAGATGGATGTATCCATTTGAGAGGTATCCATTTGAAATATTCACTAAGTTATATATATTCACCAATTCTTTTATTTACATATATATATATATATATATATATATATATATATACACATATACATGCAAAAAAATTGGCATATCCAACCAAACAATTAAGCAAAGGGGAAAGATCAAAGGATTATTTGTTCAAGATCATATTGTAGAGAAACTAGTGATTTTTATTCTTATTATTTTGGTGATGATGTGTCATGTAGGACTAATAAGCCCAACTGCAATGATGAAGGCAATATTGATCATTCATTTCCACCTATATCAATTTTAATCGAAATGGTCGAGGATCTAAAAAGCGGGAAAAGCGAGGTTTCAGAGATATGGAAATGCAATCAACTGTGACACATATTTTACTTAATTATCCAGAAATTCAACCATATCTCAAGTAAGTGTTAAAAATATTTTATTAAATTACATAATAATAAGTGTTGATTAACTAACTAAATACTTGCATGTAAAATGATCAGCTTGTTCTTAAATACATGGGATAACGACGCCATCTATACAAGCTTTTATCAATGGCTATACAACTATGTAAGTGTGAAATCACTAAGTATTTAATAATATATTCATGTTATACTAAATTATATTACTTCAAATAACAATCATATAGGTTTACGATGAATTCTCAAATGTCCAACATTTGCAATTAGTGAAAGAAGTAGCACTTGGATCGAAATCTCAAGTACTGACAATGAATAAGTATTATTTCAATGGGTTTAAGTTTCAAACTGAAGAAGTTTCTAGGTACAAGAACACAAATAATGGTGTTGTCTACATACAAGGTGATGTTGATGGTACTGGTCAAACTATTGAACATTATGGTGTCATTCATAATATTAGTGAAGTGGAATTCAGGTTGGCCTAAAAAGAAGATTGTTTTGTTTCGATGTGAGTGGTTTGACTCATAACATAGAGTCACAAAGGTGGACCATCAAAATAATATAATTGAAGTTAAGCATACTAAGAAATACATAAGTTATGATCCTTTCATCATTGCACAAAATGTCAAACAAGCGTATTACGCTTCATATCCATTGCGTAGAGACAAGTTGATTGGTGGATCATTATAAAAAGTAAGACTATGGGAATAATCAAAATTAATAATGTCTTAGATGTGGCGTATCAAAACTATGTTGCAATTGTTCAACAACAAGTTGATGTTGAATTGGAAACCGCACTAGAACATCCTCAACACATATTAGAAGAAGTATCTGATGATGATGAGATACTGATTGTTGAGGAAGAAATATCTGAGAATGAGAAAAATGAATCATTTGATAACGAAAAATGGGACGATAATATAAATGAAAAACTGAGGAGGAAGAATGGGAGAATGGTGGGATTGAAACAAGCGAGGAGGAATAGTGTAGAATAAAGTTAGCTAGTATATACATGTAAGTTAGTGTATTTTGCTAATTTTATTGAATTTATGATTTTTATATATTATACATCTAAATTTACATATAAATTTCATCAGGCTATGACAATGATAGACATCGGGATCATCTTAGAGTTAGCCAGACTAAACAGGCTAAAAAGAAGAAGTCTCGGAGATCCATAGATCCTTATGATTTTTCAACATCTATTTCTTCTGAGCCAGAGCGCATCAGCCATGAGACACATGTACTTGTTGTTCCATTTGGTACGGTGGATTCCTGAAAATATTATCCTAATTTTCATCGATCAGTCGGTGCTTCCTCTACTTCACAGGCATTACCTTCAATACGCTACGAGGACGTACCTTTACAGGCTATTCGTCGACGATGACCTTATCGGCAGGTACATTATCTCCCACATGTACTCCATCTCCCATAGGACATCTCCTCAATTATCTGCCATGAAGATTAGAGATTCTAGCTGCGAGCGGTCAGATGCTATGGTCGATACGCCTCCATTAATTCAGTGTTATGAGCATGTATCAACATTAGTTACAGTTAGCTACACTTAGTGCTACTCCAAATGATGGGATTCCTCCTCTAGTTCCTGGCTAGAAGGACAGACTTGGTAGAGTCATGATTGAGCCTGATGGATCATCGTAAGTTTGTTTTGTTATCTATTTGTTAGTTTATTTTATTTGTTTCTCATACTTTAATATATTATTCATGAACTAACATATTTATTATCTTTTTTGCATGTGGCATCCCAAAAAGAATGATGTTGGGGATTTAAAAGAAAGTGTTATGAGACTCAATACACAGGCATATCACTCTAGGAGGAAGATCCAAACTGTATACGCCAGGCGATGTTTAATAACTTTAAGGTGTATATTTTTTAGTTAAGTTTAGTATACTTTACTTCATTTTACTATCTAATTAACGTTATTCAATTTTTTTATTCAGACTATGTGTACTTGGAAGGCGAGACAGAATCAAGTCATTTTGATCAGATTTGAGAGGAAGGCATCTGCCAGACTGTCTGCCTTGCTAAAGAAAGTTTGGGATAATGGTGAACTCCTAGATTGGATGTTGTCGCATGTTCATGATGGACTGGGTCTGTATTGAAACACAGACAAGTTTAAGGTAATATCAGACCAAGTCAAAAAGGTTAGAGGCAGTCTTAAGGGTGGCTCGTTGCACACCGGAGGTGCAAAATCCGTTGAAACATTTGCTAGAGAGATGGTAAGTTCTAATTCAAACTTTTAAATAAATAATTAGTTGATACATAAATATCGTTATAAATTTCTATTTAATTTATAGAAAAAAGAATTGGGGCGCACTCACATTGCACCGGAGGTTTTCAGGAAGACTCATGTTAGGAAGAAAGAAAATGAGTTAGATCCGGATGTCTGAGTAAAGGAGAGAGCCAAACAAACTTTTGTAAGTTATTTTATATGAATAATATATATTAATAGTGAATATATTTATGATATATATATATATATATATATATATATATATATATATATATATATATATATATATATATATATATATATATATATATTGATGTCAATTTTTATATTTAATATGCAGAATCAGTTTTAGGATTACATCGCCAGAAATGTAGATAGTTCGGTTCAAATGACACCTCAACTTTCCACCAAAATTTGGACAGAAAAAGTGGTAGATGGGACACACAAGGGTAGAGTTTATGTTCTAGGCTTTCGGAACAATGTAAGACGACTCCAGTAAGGATTACAAGGAATTGGATCGTCTAATCAAATCGAGGTCATTGACAATGTTCAGATTGCTGCTACGCCGGAAAATAGCTAAACTTACAGCGACACTGACAGAGTCAGAGCAGAAGAGAGTAGCTAAACAAGAAATTATGAGTGTGACCGTTCAGCAAATCAAAGAACAAGTGATGAACCTCTCTCGTAGACCTACTACATCGACTCCCGATGACACCTACGATGACAGTTCTGATGATGACGATGATTGTGTAGGAGTCACTCCCTAGCTAGTTTACATATGAGGACATTTATGCTTTTTTTGTAAATTTGAAGATATTTTGAATCAAATTTTGAAAGACTTTATAAGTCTTTAAATTTTGATTTAGATACTTTCAAATGTTATTTTAAGTTTCTTATTTTTTTGTTGTGTATATTATTTATATAATTGTGTGTTTGATTGGGCTGAACAGTATATATAAATAGGATTGAATTGAATTTGCAGGTCTGCTGTCAAAAAAGTTGCAAAAAAAGCGACGAACAGCGTGATTTTGTCCGTCACTTTTCTAAATTTTATTTTAAAAAAAAAAAACTAGAAAAGCGATGGACCGCGTCGTTTAGTCCGTCGCTTTTCTGAATTTGCAGAAAATAAAATTTCCAGAAAAGTGACGGGCAGGGTTCTTTTGTCCGTCGCTTTTCTTGAATTTTCAAAAATCAAATTTCAATAAAAGCGATGGATTGTGTCGCGTTATGAAAATTAAAACATAGCGGCGGAGTCCGTCGCTTTTGTTGAAAAAAATTCACAATAAAAAATTATCAATTTGTGAAGCAGTCCGTCGCTTTTTAGCGACGTTTTCCATCGCTTTTGAAAAAACGTCGAGCTAAAAACCGATGGACGTAATTCGTCGCATGTCCGTCGTTTTTGGCAAAAAAGTGACGGATTGCATCACTTTTGCAGTTTCTTTTTGACAGTTTTTAGTAGTGATAACAATTATAAAGCTTAATAAATAAGACGACGAAGCAACATAACTTGAAGAATAAGTTGATATTTAACAAATAGAGAGAATAACCAAATCGTGACCTCCGAACAAAGTCATAAATAAAATAAAAATAGTTGTGTACTTATTGAAATACAATATCTCGTATATGATAATCATCTTTTAATATTAATAACCTTTGCTCTGAGGATATAATATATAGAATTTTATAGTATTTGAAAATTATGATTATCTTCGTTACAAATAATCATGAACTTAGAAGTTTGACTAATCATTTTTTTGAATAAAGTTAAATTTATAATAAAGATTAAAAGAAAAAGTTTGAACATAGAAAATCAGACTTCATGACGATCAAAACTTAGAATTTATTACATAAGCACGTTACAAAACAATTAGTGAATTTTCACCTCAAATGATGTACTTATCATATGTCTTCTCCAACAAGACACTTTACTTTTAACTTTAACGGAAAAGGGCCTAAATACTCTTAAAGTATTAGAAATGGTACAAAACTACCATCTATCCATCTATTTGTTCCAAAATATCTTCCTACTCACCTATTGACTTCAAAAATACCCTTGTCATCCATCTTCGGATTCAAAATTGATCACTTATTTAACGATTTTAAATTTAAATTATTTGAATATTTTTTTAAATACATGGCGCTCAAATATTTGTTATAATTTAACTTACTAATATAATTTATAAATAATTTCACTACGCACCCATTACTAATTAAACCCCGCCCAATCACGTTTATGTGTAAATCTATCCTCAAAATATAACCTTAAACACTATTTCCCCTTTAAGTTTGCAAAGCTTGTATGCTTATGGTCAAACTGACAAAAATTTGACAAATATAATTGTTAAACTCATATGACTTGCACATGGATTAAGAAAATATGACATGTCATTAGAAATTCATCATTTTCACAAACATTGTTCGTTTTAGTGGTTCTTGATAATTGTTGTATTTTGCTTATAAAATGCTGAATGAAGGTGGCTATTATAATATAAGTTTTAGTGCTAAGAGAATGTTATTTTTGAAAATTGGTGCTCACCATTGCATTTTGGAGGATACAGTTAAACCAACACCCCAAATACAACATCAAAATAAGTGTTTTTGAATAGTAGGATTGTTTTTCAAAAGTTGAAAGAAAAAATAAAATACTTTTGAAATATTAATCAAATACAAAGTGTTGACATTGATCAAATATAAATGTTGCACTAATATTATTTCTATATTGATTAGCCAGCCAACCATTGTTATTCTTCAAAAGTATTTTTTCCAAACAAAAGCATTTATGCTTTTTTTAAAAAAATACTTTAAGAAATAGACAAATTTCAAAAGTTCGACTAAACAAGTGAAAGAGGAGAGATATAACACACCATGATGCTATGTTAGTATCAATAACCTTATCTTACAACAACGAAGAATAATATGGAGGAGCAAGTCCTAAGACAAGTTCTCTGCCTGCATAATTATTTAAGTAGTTCTCTGCCTGCATAATTATTTAAGTAGTTCTCTGCCTGCATAATTATTTGAATACCAAATTTTGCTTTCAGATGGCAACATTATATTTCTAAAAGAATATTAACATTGCAGGAGTATTTATTAACATTGGATGCAAGAATATACTTTTCATTTACGTAGATGGAATCTATTTGTTAGGGTTCCGCCTAAATGCACTATACAATCTCTCTATCTATTTTGATCATTCTAACCTCATGGAATCTATCATTACGCAATGTATTCGCTTCCCACATGACTATATTTCAGACTACATTTTAGTCTACAAACAATGTCATTACGCAATGTATTCTCTTCCCACATGACTATATTTCAGACTACATTTTAGTCTACAAACAATGTAATGCTCATATATTGAAAACCTAAACTGGTGGTGATGACCTATTTACTTCTCTCCCTCCGTCATCCAGCTGCACAAACAAACAAACAAAGAGTATGTTAGTTGATTGCTTACTGGCAAGAGATCTACCATGTCAGAATAGATAGTAAAATCAACACAGGTACAATGCATTATTACAAGAGGCAGCTTGGCTTGGCTTGGCTTGTATGTTGTTAGATTCTAAATTCTCCTACCACAATATTAGGCTCACCTTACAACTTTTAAACTTGGCAACCATCCTCATATACTGATCTCTTGCCTCTGGATGACGTACCATGGACTCAACTCTACCCAAAGCCTTCTCAACTCCAGCACACTTCTGTTTTAGACCAATTCTTAGATAATCATACTCCTCCTTCTCACACTCCACTATTCCTTTCTCACTTGTTTTTTCTGGACGAAATCCTCGTAATCCTGTTTTTTTCCTCCTCCAACGCAGAATGCCCTTTTCAAGTATACTCACCGACCATACAAACTTTTTATATTGCTTCCGAACTTCATGTCCACGTACAAGAGCCTGAAATCATAACATGATGTAAAATCTTTATGACTGCACTCTGAAGGTGGAGAGATTATTAATGATGAAAGCAAACATGTCCAATTTAAGTTAGTGAAATAAAAGTCAATTACATCATCATCAAATACACATCAGGGAAAGATTATCTAATCTAAACTAACTTCAGAGTGAAAGATGAAAGAATTTTTCAATCTATCCCTCAATGATTTATGAGAAGTCCACACCACAAGTTTGTGTAAAATTTCAAATACATAAAGGCCGGTAAATCTAGAGGGCTGAAGAGATGTGATTAGCAGGGTTCGAAAGTGATTTGATGTCAGTCACAATCTAACTATCATCATCTACACACTTGCTTAAAGCATCAGGGACAGGCAATCTTACACTTCCTGCACGAAGCAAAAGCCAAATCATTTCTTACCCTTCTTGTGCAGTCTTTAGTAAGAACGAGACTATGGACAGTACTCTTCTTTTTCATGTGAAATGTTACATCATTCACAAGAAGAATGGTGAAGATGACAGGCTTAGTATCCAATTGTAAATAATATTTTCCAATTGGCCAGAGGTCGAAACGAACAAAAAAGTCTATCTGAAAGCTAGAAAGTGTAAAAAATGGGACATCCCCAATGGAAATATACCAAAAGACCAGTTTAGCTAAAACAAGTACTTAAACAAAAGTCATACTTATTAGCAGACACAAAAAAAAGGGGAAGAAGAAAAAACATGTCCATTTACCTGCATTTTCACAATCTGGTTGTGTACCTTCAAAAATTCTCTCCTCCCCTTCCAGCCACAATATTTCTGCTGGATGTTTATGGCAGCGGAGTGTAAATAGTCCTCAAAACAGTTCACCTTTTGGACCTTGTTCAAGGAGCCCAGGGCAACAAGGTCAAGTGAAGCTTCAGAAACATCATTTCTACTCTCTGTAAGCTGTCTCTGCCGGAATGAACGAGCTCTAAAAGCAGCTTCAATCAATGCTGCAGCATGAGCTGATTTCCTTAGTGAAGCAAGAGATCCTTTCAAGGAAACATCATCATCTGTTGTTCCATTCAAAGGAACAATCTCTTGAACTGCAGATTCAAAGACCTTTTCAGCTTCAAGCCCAGCACCAATAGTGTCTAAAGCATTATTACTGGTAGCCAATAATTGATGATGAGAAGTAAGATCTGATTCTGCCAAGTATCCAGCAATCCCTTTGTGACCTCTACTAGAAGCCAAATCAGCAGCTGTTCGCCCCCCAGGGAATGCAGTAGTTGGATCATCAACAGCACCAGCAGCTACACCTAGCTTGATAAGTGCAATCACCATATCTTCCCTAAAGTAGATCATTATATGAATTAATTTTAAATGAATATCGATCTTCTGTTAGACTTAACAAGTTAAGGTGATTTTTCCTTTTCGCTATCAATAATTCAACTGCTGAAGTAATGTATCAATATATGCAACACATAGTCACTTATGAAGCTTCTGTTGCAGAATTCCTGGGACGTGCTCAGACAGTTTTTTCTCTTCACAAATATAGTATTTTCACACTTACCCGAGGTGAATTTCAATGGAAAATGCATGATCAAATGGCAGGGAATACATTATAGAAACAAAGAGAACTTTATGGTCTTTCATTATTCAACTATTATTATTATAAATGCATGCACATTCCAATTAACGATGGGTACAGGAAACATAAAGCAGTGACATGTCTCTAAACAACAGCCTTTAATGGAAGAGTGATGTTCTTAATGCATACAGGAGGAAGTTGGTTTGGTTGGACCTGCCTTACAGAGCTGCTATTTTAACGCAGGCTCACTAGATGCCCAATGGAGAAAGAAGAAACTTAAAAGCAGTGAGCTAACAAACTCTAAAAGGTTTTGATGTTGAGGATAAATTAGTCCAGGTACAAAATTGATGGGCCCACTCACCTTCCATGATGTGCGGCCCAGTGAAGAGCTGTCCTACCACATGCATCTCGGAAATTAGGACTAGTACCGGCAGCAATTAATGAAAGCAACCCCCATTCATAACCTAGGGCAGACACTAAATGAATAACCCCTTTGCCTTGGTCATTCAAAATATTTGGACCTTTATCTTCTTCGTGTGCTCTAGAGACTAGCCATTCATAAAGTTTATCCTTCATGAAATTCTGAATCTGCACATCTTTGAAGTTGATGTGATCGCATTCAATAACAGCAAGTAAGTCCTCTAATCTTTCAGTAGCATTTCCAGTCTTGCATTTCAAAGAACATAACTGGGTCTTCAATTTACATTTTTCACACTCTCTACTGGAGCAATCCAAGAATTTTTTGTTTAGTCCTGAACATAGCAATTTAACTAGTTGTACTTGCAGATGCACTTCATCACTTGGTCGAAGGGCAAGAGCAAGTTCTGATGATTTTTCACGATATTCAAACTCCCGCACCTCACTGCATGCTAACCTATTGCCGCAGGTTACATAAAAAGGAACACGTCCAGGAGCATGAAAAGGAACTTGACATCGAATACTTTGAGTCTGAACTTCTGCAGACACCTCAACTTCACCAAACATACAGCTCCATTTGTGACAGGTAAGATATTTCCGATGGACAAGAAAGGTACCTACAATCAAAACCTGAAGAGAAATGAAGTTGTATATCTGAATATTTAACATTTACAACTAATACAATATCTGTTCATGTGATTTCAAAGTTACGAGTTGAAAAAGGGATCATTCTATCAGATCAGATAAGTTTACCTTTGTTTCCACTCCTGAGAAGGCCCATTGTGGAGAAAAATCAAAGATCCTGAACAGCTGCTTTTGGGATGGAGAAGTGCCTACGGAATTAGCTTCCAACAGCAAGTGACGTGATAAAGTGGAAACTTCTTTATCCCCATCATCAGTGTCAAGGGTATTCCAGTAGTTGCCAGAATCAGAGGACATCAGGGACTTGTTGCAGTATCCACCGATCTCTATATCCATCCATTTTCCAAGGATATCAAGTTTCTTTAGGCTTCCAACTTCATCACAGTTGAGTCCACCATCCAAGGAACTAGTTTTAACTGCAGCATCAGGAGTAACAACTGTCTGAGAGCTGGAAATGTTCTGAATCTGAGGAGGAGCAACATGGATATTATCCTACAATAATAAGAAATGGTAGTAGTGTTAAACGGAACGCTTATAATAACTACATGGATATCAATATTCTAAGAACCAAAAGAATGCCACTATTTTTTAATATCGCAGTTCAAGCCTGTGGGCAAACGATAGAAGATAATGTCAGTCTTAATGTAGCCATAATAGGTTAATAGCAATTATTTTAGAAAACCAAAAAAGAAGGTATAAATGGAGCAACCGAAATTTCCAAAGCCACATTTGAAAGTAAGTTTGCCTTTGAACATGAATTTGCATCACCAACACTGAACAATGCAGATGTTCAAGAACTGGACACATTGCAATAAATCATAATGTCAGAAGAATAATTCTAGTTAAATCAAGATATGCCAACCATTATATTAAATGCTTCTCTATATATCTACTTTATAAAAATCTTAACCTCTTTTGGGTATGCTATCAGAATTTCAGAACCAGCCTATGGAAAACGATAAAAGACTAAAAATATGCTTGAAGCATGTTTGATCCTACAGATGAAACACATTGAAGATATGTACCAAGAACTTACAAATTTCCAATATCTCAATTGTCTTTAATGCTTATTTCCCTACCCTCTTCTCCTTGAAAGAAAAACAAGAAAGAGGGACACCAATGACTACATGAATACATCTATAGCACAAATTATAGTACCTCAAATACTTCCCCAGAAGTAATTGCCAATCTGTTTCTGTTGTTCGCCACAGCTTTACCAGCATATAATCTTGCATAAGTGAGTTTACTGGAACGCAAATCAGCCAGATTAAAGTGTCCCAAGCAGAACTTTCTCTGTAGCATAACATTTAAATATCTTTCTGATCTACAAAATCCAGAAGACATGAATGCTCTAACTTGTGGATTGAGCTGAAACCTCTCCTTCGACCTCGAGAACGCCATAAGTCCTTACAAGACAAAACAAGGTCCTTAGTCTGTATTATATAAGAACAACTTATGAAGTGCTATAATACTGTACCAGTTTCCTTATTCAAACGTTATGAATTAAGGGAAGCATCAAAGAGAAAACTACCTTTGGAATCACCACTGTGAAGTTGAGAAGAGAGTGCTTGTTCTTTCAAGTCAACTAAGCTTGGACTTGATGTATGAGATTTCTGAAATGTTGGGCCAAATACAAAGCAAGGCTTGGAACTACTGTCAGGATTTTCAAGCAACAACCCTGGATGTACAGGTTGCAGACGGGAGGCACCTAGTCTGTAACCCTGCATGGCACATATCAATAATATATGTTAATCTACTATGATAGAGACTAATAATCACACGCCATCTCATAATAAGTCAGTTTGCTACATGTAGCTTGATAACTCTCTGTCTTCATCACCATAAAAAAGGAACTGGTGACTAGATTTTTTGAGTATTTTCCCCCAGTTAATATAAACACACAGAAGAAGCATACTCTATGCAACAACTTTCTGGTATACCATTGCGTTTCCAGGAGTAACAGTAGATATTTGCCTTGAACAACTAAGTTGATAAAATATTCTGATAATTATTAGATTAATTAAGCACAATTAACCAATTAATATGCAAACATAAAGAACTTTTCCAACATATGAGCAGGACAAAAAAAAGACTCCTGTATAGCATATCAATCTAATATGTTTCCTGTTATTGACAACTTCTATTGATCTTCAATAGAACGTTATGATGTTTTTAAGATTGTTTGACTTATAACTATACACATCACACACAAATACAAGTAAATTGGGTACACACACTTTAACTGAGAATAAAATCCTCCTTTCTTGATCATACTACTCTTATTTCGATTTATCTGATATTCTTTTTTATGTAGGGACGTTTCAAAATGTTAGACATTATTCGCTTTGGTAATATTAATACTATATAATTTTCACAACTTCCAATAATTTAAATTATTTAGTATATTCAAATTTTAAATGTGATGTTTTTTCTATCCGACCAACCTTTTAACCATATTTCAATACTTTTTTCCACTACCACTAACTTCAAAAACATGTCAGTTAAAATCTCAAACTACACTTCCCATCTATCAAACATCGCCATATAATATGATATGGAGCGAGTACTAATATTCCTAGTAGTTATAAGACATTCATTTCATATTCCCCTTTCCTTGACCCCAGAAACTTCTTTGCAAATCATGGTCTAAAAAAAATAATAGAATGAATCCATCATGTTAGCCTCCACATCTGCAAGTTATAACGTAGAAAACACAGACAAACACCATGTAGATATATGATGCAGGACTACGTAAAACAGAAGACAGATATTAAGTGTAAAATCAGAGAATTAACAAACAGAAACGCATCCCCAGAAACATACAGCAACGACCATATCATTAAACTGATGTGGAAATACCTCTTTTACATCTCTGTAATGCACAAGGACGATGTGCTCCAACTGTCTGCAAAATAAAATCAAGAAGTCTACAAGGACTATATCAGATACTAAGAACATAAAATATTTTCTTAAGATCTCCACTGCCATTCCTTTTTCTATAAAGCACATAAATACGAGCTAGAGATATACTAAGTCGCACAAAGGAAGAAGGATGTAATTATCTGAGGAAAACTCAAGCCTACTTAATAAGCCAGTATTACCATAAAAGCTTGGTGATGGAGCATTTCCCTAGAGGACATTTATTAATTTATTTTGGTTTTGATAAGTCCCTCCAGAACATCTCTTTTTGCTACAGTAAAACTTCCAAAGCATAATCAACCCCAGAGGAGATCTACAAGAGTGGGCATAATTACTAATTACGTAGTAGCACCATCAAATGTACAATGCATGAACAGGGACTGTTAACTTTGAGTTAGTTTTGCAACTTCTTTTAGTATATTTACAGCAAGTGGTAAATGTATATTTAATTTTTGGCATAATGCATAGAAAACTCCTAAACTTTGCAACAAGCTTAACTGAGACACCTCAACACCTCAACTGAGTCTTGTACCTATTAGACACTCCAACTTTAGTCCATGTGTGCCTATTAAGTCCCTCATGACTAGCCAGTAAAATAAATTGAGCTTCACATATCGCAACATGGCAAAAAATAAAGAAATGAAAAAAAGCCATGTGGCTCTTGAGCCTAGCTATCCCCTAAATAAAAAGCTTGTGAGGGGAAAAAGAAAGGAATTTTAACAACTCCTGTCGCCCACCATCTTCTTCCCAGGACCCTGACCCCTTTCTTCTTCCATAGAACTCCCTCCCCTCCAGCACTGTGTTTTCAGAACCTCCTTCCACCCACCAGTCATCTTCTTCCTCATATACTCTCCATTTCTTCTTTTAGGAAATCTGCCAACCCCCAAGCACTGTGTTTTCAGAACCACCCCCTACCGATCATCTTCTTCGACCCTGCCCCTTTCTTCTTCTAAAGAACTTTCCCCAACCCTCAAACGAGGAGCTTCTGAAGAAGCATCTTGAAAAAATGAGTTCCCCCGTTGGGACAATTGTAGCATGTTAGAAAACTGGCGCAATTAAGGAGTTGTCTTTGTATTTAGCCTTTCTTCTCAATGACTCAAAAACACCATAAATAATTTTGTTTTAGAAAAGGTACATACACACCATAATTAGTTTTATTTTGGAGGTACTTCCACTGCAATCAAGGAAAGCTAGAGGAAAATCACTAGACTAAGGAAAGCTCTACGACAAAAAGATATAGAGTCACAAGGTGATTGCATAGAGGTTGAGGCATGGGAATAACAATTTGGAGAATGCAAGTTCGATCAGCGAACACTTTGTGAGAGCAGTCTGCTCCAACCTGGGTGGACAAGGTTATCTTGACATCCTGTGCTTGTGACCTGGATAAGCTTTCAGGTGGATTCGTTGAGGTGCATGCAATCTAAGTCAGAAAGGATCAATCTTAATATTAAAATGAAAAGAAAAAGTAACAGCGGGTGATACTTGATCACTGAAGTAAACTGAAACATCAACTATGTAGTGTGGACTGAACTTAAAAGAGTAACACCATTCCTAGAAGGGAACTCTTTCAGAATCAAAAGACAATGCCTGTTTTCCTTAAATCAGATCTCCTTATTCTTTTTCTAAGGGAAGGAGTAAGAAGCATACCGGGATGTAAACATCCATTAAGTTCAATAGGTGAAGTTATCATCTAATCTTGCCTCCAATGTACTCTTAACAAAATCCATTTCCTATTAGTTTTATCATAGAATATTCTGGGTCTCAAGGCAACCACCGTGACCATTTACTGACCAAAGAAATATTATGCAACACCAGACTGCCCAAACCACCCGTTGAGGAACCATACAAGATTAAATTAACAGGAAACATACATATCGCTTCAGTACCCTTTGAGAGAACCTCTACATATCCAACCTTTGAGAAATTCTTTGAAGAACAATACTATACATTAACATTCTTTTAGATCTAATATACAGCACAAAATATAATTAAAGTTTGGAAACCTGACAAAAGAATGAACAGTAAGGAATATCCAGATAACTGATAAACATCAAATCAGATAAAGGAAAATGAAATTATATGTGAAACTGGCTTAAACTGGTAAGTATTCGTCAAACTACATAATCTGTTTCTGTAATTTTCCCCTAGCACACGTCTTCACCTAAAGCGACATTAAAGAACAAGCTAACAGGATACCAAAAACAGAGACTCACTCTTCAAGCATCCAATAACTTCGCCTCTGAAAGTTCTTGTTGCCCTCCCCATGGACATAGTAACAGTGAAGAACATCGACGCTGCCTGCCTGCAGTCAGAAAAAAGGTTGATGTTTTAAATAAAGAGAAAGTTACTAGATGCACAATCGTTTGGTCAAGATCTAGTCGACAACACATACAAAATGTAAAGAAGTCATTGCTCTGTGAATTTAAATATAATTAGGTCGTCTAGTCTTCATGCAACTGATACAAATTGTCTGGATTTCTATTGGTCATAAAGGTCAATTAATAAAGGTTGCCTTATTGTTTAGAAGATATTACAGTAACTAGAAGAGCAGCTTGCATATATCCATGTTTTTTCTAAATACAATAAGCTTTTGTATTCTTTGTTCAAACTTACTGTTAAGTTTCACATTGATTGAAGAACTAAATTGTGGTCCTCTTTTGTGGTCTTGGACAATTCTCCCTTCATGATCTAGCTTTTGGGATTGAGTAAGGCCCAAAATTCATTTATGTACATGGTATAAGAGTTAGACATACTGATCCTGCTTGTTATGTTTCTCAATGTTGAGGACCGTGTGATGTTATAATGCTTAAAAGTCCCATATTGATTGAGGGAATGGGTTGTGGTCTTGTTATATTGTCATGAGTAATCCTCTCCTCGTGAGCTAGACGCTTGTTATGTTTCTCAATGTTGAGGCTCTTGTTATGGTATCAACGCTGAAAAGTCCCACATTGATTAACTTTTGATGTTGAGTTAGGCGTTACTTTATAGATATATCAATGAACTTGGAGGGTGCTTTCAGGGAATTCTAGGTCGCATAACTTTATAGAAACTTCATCTGATGGCAAAGATTTTGCACTTCAATTAAAATAATCAACTATGTCTTAACTAAACAAGGTGGCTGGTGTCGACTATTAAAATCCTCTATATTTGATCTGTTCTATTTTAACTAGCACCAATAAATATGTTAAGGGGCCTAAGAATCTGTATCCAATTAAAATAGTCAATTCAAGCTGAAAATAGTGTTGTTTTACTTGATTTTACGCTAAAACCAACGTAAAATAACCTTATTATGGAAACATTACTACAACTTGGAGAGAACATTTAACATATGGTCTCTCATAGGTGGTTCTTGACTTCCTTTAAAATTCAACTTGGTAATTTTATTTATCCAGAAACTATATTGGTATATTTCTTGTATAGAGTGGTTTTCCCACAATATGAATAAACTATTACACCCAAAGAAAAAAGTAATCTGATTTCCTAAAAGTTGCTTTTAAGCAGTAAAGATATCAAAAAAGATAAACTAAATCAAAGATAAAACCCAGAGCTGTTAAACACAGGCAATCTCTTGTTTTCACTATAGATTGAAAAGAGCAATCCGAAAAACATAGGCAACTCCACCAATTACATACGAATTCACCAGCAAGGACAAGAACACCATAAGAGCATACCTTGAACTTTTCATGAGCTTCTGTAACAGTTTGACCGTTCTTGTTCTTTCTCCAACGGTGACCATCTTTACGGAAATTCGGTAGTAGTTTTCGATCATATAGAAAGATGGAACCAGCTGAAACCGAAAAGGTATATTAGTTAAAATGAATGCAAAGGAAAATCGTTTGTGGAGATAATGATGAACCTGGAGGTTTGAGTTGAAGCTGTTGAGTCAAGCAGAAACTTTGATGATTGCGCAAGATTTGACAAACTTCATGGGGGAGAAGCCAACGGTGATGAACTTCCTTCAGTATCTGTTCAAGATCTACTGCCATAATGGTAACAAAGAAATATGAGTTGAAGATAGATAACCAGAGTAAACAGAGAAAACTTGGAGAAGAAGCAAACCTTTGGACTCCATGAGCAAGAACATGAAGATTTGAAACCCTAAAACTCAAAGCAATAACCGTTTTCAGAATTTTCTAACTTCCTACACTTTCTGTTTCAATGTATTGTATTGCTTCTTTCTTTGCTACTCCTCTAATATATATATACACATCGAGACTTCACTCCACTCACCAATCACCTTTCAGTTTGTTTTTTCACTACTTCACTCACCTCATTATTAAATCAAATAATAAATTAATGTCTATGGGCACACATTTTTAAATATTATTTTCAATTAACTCCATAACTATCCATATCTAATTTTTTAATTATTTTTTTTGGAGTAGGGGTGTAAATTGGTCGGTTCGGTTCGATTTATGTATTATCAGTTTGGTTTATCGATTTTTGATTTTTAAATATGCTAACCGATAACAAACCAATAAGATATTCTTTATCGGTTTTTGGTTTATCGATTTTTGATAGTTATCGGTTCGGTTTTCGGTTTACCCAATAAAAAATATCCGTAAAATATTATATGACTTCTTACTTATCTAAATGTAATACGAAGGTTATAATTAAATGTAACTGCCAAAATATAGTATGAGATTTTTTATGTTAATCAAATTACGGACCTTTACAAACTTGCAAATGCTACAACCTACAATTACAAACTAAAACTAAAATCAAATAGTCCAACAAGAGTAAAACAAAAACTAAAACTAAAATCAAAGCTACAATTGCGAACCCTTACATTAGTTTCTAGGTTTTTAGTAAAGAATAAAAACTAGTAAAGCGGTCTAGAGTGAAGTGGATAGAGTACTAATAATTTGATATAGTTATAGATTCTAGTTATATATTAAATTATTAATATTTAATTATTAGGGAGGGTAAAATAAGAAATTATTACCATCTTATTGGGTTATCGATTTACCCAATAACCCAATAGTAAAACCCGATACCGAACCAATAACCCAATAACTTTTTTTTATAAATCCATTAAAACCCAATAACCCAATTACCCAATAACAACAATCCAATAACATTTTTTTCAATTTGATTTATCGGTCGGTTCGATTTTTGCACACCCCTAGAGGGGAGCATGTAGGGGTGGGGTGTGTGCTGATAGGGGGTTGGGCAGGTGTGGGTTAAAGATAATGAAAGTTCTAAAACTTTTTTAAAAAAATTCTAAGGGTAGGGGTGATCAAGGGTTGTGAGGGATAGAAAAAAACTTTTTAAAATTTAAAATTTTTTTTTTTATTTAAATTTTTAAGTTTTTTTCGGTTGGTGGAGGGGCTGAGGCTGATTTGGTGGGTAGGGAATTTACAAAGTTAAAACTTTTTAAACAAGATTTTTTAAAATTTTAAATTATTTTCTTGGATGGGGAGGGTCGGAGTATGGCGTGGGGTAAAAAAAAGGAAAAATTACATATATACACATCTTTATTTATCATATTTTTTATTATTCCCTAGCATTTTAAAATATTACAAAAATCCCTTCTTTTTCTCATTACTCCAAATCACCAGGTTTCATTACTTCAATCTTACAAACCAACATTTTCCTTCTCCTAATTTCACTCCTTTAACCTCTCCTTATTTCACTCCCATAATCTAATCAGTTACATCCTTCATTCCAGTTTGAATTTCAAATTATTTCTTTCTCTCTACAGTCAATCAATATCAAATCACTGAATGTAGTTTTCATCTTTTTCGTTATATTCTTCTATTTCATCAATTTTTCGACGATCCTAAATGGGCTGAAACCAGATCTAAGATTTTTCATTTGGCAATAGTAAATCATTGTTGTTCTTCATATTCTAAAGCGCGAGCGTTTTCATCATCCATCAGCAATTGAAAATCAATATTGTTCTTCATCTTCTAAAGTGCAGGTTGATAAATATTCAAAAAAGAGAGGTCGAAAATTGGCTCCTCCAATTTCTTGACCTTCTTTACATAAGGTAAGTTTTTCCATCTTCGTTTTTTATTTTTAAACTTGTTTATGCTATTTAAAAAAAATGATACATTGATGATAAAATACACGTCTCATATTGTAATTTATCAATATTTAAGTTTATCTAATTGATATAATAAATCTTAATTTTATTCATTATTTGAGTACCTGTTGAAATTATATGAAATTATCAATATTGTAAGATGCTTAGTTTGTTATCCGTCACAAGATGTCATGTCAGTAATACAAAAATAATTTCAATGATATATCAGTCAAAACTTGTATTATTCTGTGTGTATACGATACATTAGCATCATGTTAAATGGTATATCAGTCAAAATTTGTACTAGTTTATGTTTAAGATTATATATAGTTTTAATAATTATCAAATATAAAAATTTAGCTATTGATAAGCATAAACAAGTGATACAACCTATAAATATTAGTATGATTTGGATTTGAATTATAATGTATCTTCTATACTTTTATAATGTATCTTCTGCATTTTGAAGGGAATGCGGATTCTTTATTCCATCAAAATGATTTCTGATCAGATTACTTTTGTACACGATATAGTTTGGTACTGAAAAGATCAAGGCAGAATATGTTAGTGAAAATGAAGATCCACAAAAGCCTAAGAGTCAATTCACAGCACCATCTCAAGAGGATACGGTTAATGTTGAATATAAATTATCTATCACTTGTTAGACACCTTTTTAGAGTGTTATGGTTGTTAAGATACATTAACTCTAAATTTAGAGTATTTGTTTTTACGGTTTTGGAATACTTTTTTTTACTCAAGTTTTAGAGTGTTTCTCTAAAATTTCTTGTTTATTTTGACTTTAAATTTCAATATATTTAGTTGTTATTTACAGTTTGAATTGTCTTATATAATCTGATACACAAATGTCATAAAATTAAGTACCAGATTCATTCATGCATACACATACAATTTTTTTTCCTGAGTAGTTGTAGCTAGTTGCTGATACATTTGACACCTAACAATGCGATGTACTTGATAATTTGATTGATGATTCATTCATGTAATTTATAACTTAGTTATAGTTAGTTGTTGATTCATTCATGCTAATACATTGGACGTTACTTAGTTGTTGATTCATTCATGTATGTATCTGATGGATAACTTAATTCTTATTTATTGTGATACATTTATAAATACAGTTTATTTAAGCTTACTTACACCCTTTTTTCCACAACCTTATTGTATTAGATACATTATTATCAACTACAAATTAAAAAGATACACTATATTAAAAAATATATATGAAACATATTGAGTGGTACCATATTCACAAACATAATGGTGTATGATTATATTCTAAAATAGTTAATATTTCATATAAAGTTCAAATTATATACTGGAATGTAATCAGTAGAACATTGTATCATATTTTAAAACAGTTAAACATAAAACCTAAATTATATACCTTAAATGAATATCAAATACATTTTTTTTATAACTATGTAACAAACAAACAGTTTAGATAATTTGTAGTCTAAATTATGTATCATATACGTAAATTTTATGGTGTAACAACTCGATTTGAATTTTGTAATTTTTGAATAGTTATTATGAATGTATCACGTATAAAGTTCATATTGTTGAATGAGTTGTTATTTTCATAATTTTGTATCATATGCAATATAGTTGATCATATACAATTTATTAAGATGATATATTTTTATACAATTCACATTCAAATACAAAATAATGACCATACCATAATCCATAGATACAAACTTACAATACACGTCTGTCGTTTATTACTAATGTTCATGACTTACATTAGTAGTAACCACTGAATAAACAATCTTAGGGTTTTATGTATCAAAAAAATAAATTGAAAAATGATACATTAAGAATATGATAACACTAATTTTTTTGGAGTGTATCATGCATTTGAATCAACTATTAAATGAAAGCTTGAACAATTGAAAAAACACAGAAATAAATGAAAACTCCTTTACCTTGGGTGGATTAGGCCGAAAGATTAGGAGATGATACATTGCATAAAATAAAAACATTATAGTAGTAATGTATCAGATTAGTAATAACACTAACAAAGACTAATTTAAGAATCAAAATAAACGAGATACACTGTAGATTTGCATCTTTTGACAATGAAGATTGTGTTACATCGGATCCAAATTTTTCTTCTGTTTTGAGCAATATTTTTCAATAGTAGACTTCAAACTCGAGTATGCATCATTCTTTTGACTTCTTCGGTCTCAAATTCTTCTTGATTAACAGATCGTTTTGTTGATTAGATCTATTTTCATGTAACTTTTCGTTATCAGAATCAAATATACAAGGTAACATATAAAAAAAGGAGTCATATGTATAAAAAAAAATTAGATGAAAAAACTAAATATTTTTTTAAAAAAAAGACAACTTAAGAATTGGGAAGGAAAAAAATTAATGAAGAAATAGTTCTACCTTATCCACAATGGCGGATTTTGAGATTCACCAAAAAAATTATTTGTCCAATCAATTTTGCGTGATACATTGAAATAATATTTCTCAACGATTTCTCTACAATGGTGAATTAACCATATTCAAGATTTTAAACTCATGGAGAAGATGAAAATTATTTTTTGAATATAGTGAAGTTGTTACAGATTTGAAATGGATTGATATCAATCAATTTTGCATGATTTATGAAAAAAGAAAATCAGTTTTGCGTGATTAATGGAAAGAAAATCAAATTTACATTAATATTCCATATTAAGTGCAACAGACAAGTTTATAGTGTATCATATATAATGTATCAGGATGAAATTTATGTATCCGAATGGCTGAAATTTTAAGGAATTTTTGTAAAATAGAAAAAAGTAGGGATAGAATGTAATTTAGGGTCTTACACTATGGGATTTAAGTAAGTTATACAAAAAACAATTGTAATTTAAGGTTGGAGGAGAGATTTGAAAAATGTTTTCCCAAATTTTTTAAGAAAAATAAGTTGATTTGGAAAATATTTTTTCAAATCATTTAAGCTAATCAAACATGAGAAAGATGAAAAAAAATCGGAAAATATTTTCCTCCATATCAAACACCCTAAGAGAATCTGTTTGGATTGACTTAAAAGTTGGTCAAACATACTTTTAAATATTTTTAGTTTTTGGAAGTTTGAATTATTTTTCACATTTATCCTTTTATTTATTGAAGTTTTATATTTTTTTAGGACATAAATTACACTATTTACAAAGTTATATTCATAATCTCACAAAGGCCAATAATAGAACGTTTTTCTTAATATATGTGAACTTTACTAATTCATGTAATTAAAAATTTAGAGTAATAAAATGTTAGTTAGTTAGTTAGTTAATAGAAATCCATTCACATCATAAAAAATAGAAATTAAATTTTTAAATCAATAAAATAGATAAAATGACTATCATCATATTTTTGGGAAATGCAAGCACAAAATAAATGTGTACGACAGGACGATAGCGGAAGAAAATTCAAGACAAAACTTTTCCTGCTATTTCAACCAAGAGAAGACAAATAATGCAAGAATAAAATAGTTCAGGCAACAAACTAATCAACCAAGCAAGAAAATAAATCACACAAGAGACGTCAAATTTAACGTGGAAAACCTCGTTGGTGTGAAGAGTAAAAATCACAAGGGTAAAGCTCCACTATAATCAACAATAGTTACAAAAGTGTCCTTCAAATGGTCACCAACAAAGTGTCAAACAATGAGCAACACAACTACAAGATATGACCAAAAACTAGTGAAATAAGAGAAGCAAAAACACCAAACCCACAACTACTGCTAATGAGCTAAAATATGGAGCTACAGGACTCCAAATCACCCTCTCTCAGTCCCAATCAATGATTAGTTGAAAGGAACAAGCTGTCCAAAAATCAGCTCAATCAAACAAGAAACGAAGCGGGAATCGTGATTTGAAATTGCTGCTAGGGCTTGTGCGAAAATCTGCACTACTTTCTCACTTTTATCTTTCTATGACTGCACTCTTTCTCGTGTGATTTTTCTCAAATAAGACTTAAAAGAAAGTTTTACATATGCACTATAATATTGGGCTTATGAGCAAAGATGGACTAGTCAATTTTGGGCTAAATTTATCGACAAAGAAGAAGAAAGAAAAACCAAAATCTTAAACGTTTATTTACCACATAAAAAAGAAAAAAGACCCACAACCCAACACAGGGAGACTCAAATCACATTTTTATTTCATTAATTCTCATAGCATGAAAAAGCTTGTATTCATCGTTTTTTTAACGTATGGTAAGTAGTAATCCATTCCTTTAAACTCAATTACTCCCTTTCATAAAATATGAGCATTAATTTGTTATTTCTTTAAAATTTGATTTTTGTATCTGATTTTGAACTTCTGATTATATAATAGTTGTTGGATGAGTTGGAACTATCTAATTCAACTGTTAGAAAAGAAATATAACGATATTTGATTAAATATTTTGCAAAATGCATCGTTATTATCACTTCAATAAATTTTATATTTTTATAGGAATATTGATCAAAGTGTTGTTAATATCATTGGATAAACTTGATAGAACATGATGAACGAATCATATAAAATTATACTCTTCTGTCTAATTATTTTTCAAATTTGTCTTTTTATTGTCCCTTTTTATTTATTTATTTTGACAACTTAAGAAATAATATTTTTTTACCTATTCTATCTTCAATTAATAAATTTAGAAAAAGATAGAACTTCTTGAAAATCTTAAATTTTAAATTTTATTTCATAACTAATAGGGATAAGATAATAAACTTACTATGTAAATCATGATTTTCTTAATATATGTGTCAATTTAAAAAATATACAATTAATTAGTAACAGAGAAAATAATTAATAAACAAATCAAAAGATCAAATTGAAAAGTTTTGTCAAGAAAAGTTATGACTTATGACCTTACAAATTCATCCAAAAAGAGCTTTTCTACCAATTATGACAAACAATCTGGATAATTTTGATACAATTTAATGAAAAAATATATATTAGGCTATGAATTTTGCTTTCCTAAAACGAAAAGGGGTTGTTTCGTAGAGTGTATTATCAAAAATAATTTTTAGATTAGTAGTACTTTATTTGATACATTTTTTAGATGTTATGTATAAATAATGCAAGCATTAGTTACACACATTGTGAATTTGAAGAGTGTAAAATTGATACCATGGATTTCTAGGTATTAGTAATTCAATAGATTTTATATATGCATTAGCATGGTTAACAACCCAATTACCTCTCAAAAGCACTTGTACACCTTTTTCATCATAATTGTGGAAAATGTTTTTATAAATAAATATTTTTATACAATACATACCTTTTTACTACATCTAACCAAATAATGCATAAAAATATATTATGTATAATTAATATATAAATATTACTAATATAAATATTACTAATATATTCTATTTAACATTATTTTTATATACTCTACCAAACGATTTCTAAGTGGCTAGCTACCATTGGCATGGAAGACAAGGAAAGTTCAGAATGGAAAGCTTAGAATTAAACTTTAGATCAAACCAAAGAAGTCATTTGTATAAAAAGAAAATGTGAATAAATTCATATTTTTATTTCTTGCAAGAACACTTGAGGAATCAGTAATGCGCAATAGGTATAGGTATGAAATAACAAACTTACTCAACAATATTAAATGACACGAAAACTTTGAAGTGCAAGAGAAGAGTAGAAGATCAGAAATTTTATAGTTGAAAAATGAGAGAAACCTTTGCTTTATAGTCAATTACAAAAGATAGTATATGAACATATATTTATTGTATTTTATCGGAGAAAAGTTACAACTCTTCGTAAGAGTCATAGCATATCAGAAAAGTCACAAAACTCATTATATGTAAAAATGTGTTACTCAAATTGCATCTTTTCTCTTGATTTTTTGTTCGAAAAATACAATTCATTTACCATTCACACTTATTAGAAGCCAATAAAAATATTATTGAATAAATTATGGTGAAAATGAAAGAGAAAAAAATTATTTATTTATAAAGGATAAATAAGATATATAAAATTCTTTCTTATAAAAAAAGAAAGCACAATCCAATGACTCATTGAGAGTTGCTACCAAACATCAAATGATTCTTGAAATTGTAAGATCCGACTGTAACATTAAAAAAAATTGATAATTGCTTTAATTTTTGTTTGTTTGGTATTCTGTATGTGTATTAAGAATAATTCAAATTGGTGTTGCATAAGATTCATCAACGAGGAATCAATATGTTTCAAAACTAACAAATGTCATGTTATTTTATTAATTAATTACATAAAATAAATTTGTTTTGGTGACTTGGAAATTTTAAATGGAAAAAAATCTAAATGCAATTTTTTTTTCTTTGACCATCTTCCACCTTTTTTCCTTTTCTGAGACAAAAAATTTAAACATAAAGCTTGGTTTTAGGTCTCCAAATTTTTTGAGACAACTCTGATTAAGCTCATCAATACTACAATTGAGACCAGTATTACTTACGTAACAGATTCTGTGAAAGCTAACATAGTCTATATAGTGATGAATATGATGGTTGCCATAGTTAAAGGTCCTACCCAAGGACTATTAAAATTGTAGGCTACGGTTTCCTTTCTTAGATTGAACTCGAACATGTGAATGCATGTTGATTAGTTGGGATTTGGGTTGGGTAGTTATTGGATCATGCATAGGTGTTAAAAATCATATTTTCGGCCTTTTTCTGAGAATTATCGGGTAACTGTGAGCATGTTTATTGTTATTAATTGAGCTTCTTTGCTATATGGAGTACTTGTATGTTTGAATACTGGTTATTAGAAGTATGTTGGGCTTTAGTTTAGGTTTGACTAGGGTTTGCCTTAGAAATGCATGATACGAAGTCGGTAGGACTTAGTTTAGCCCCGACGTCGCTCGGCCGGCTTAAATCCTTGTAGACTGGTGTAGCAGACTTGAGTCTGATAGTTTGGTCCTTAGCTAGACGATGAGCTCGCTCCGGCGATAGTTATCCTTATTTCTTCGATGTTACGGCTTCACGAGTTACGTCAGTGACAATGAATTCCGCTCCGCGATTCAAAGTTGATTTTCGATTCGGCTTCAAGGACTTACATTGATTAGCTAAGTCTGGATGGTGTTCCACGGGTATTTATGATTATGGATAGATAGAGACTCTTTCAGCAGCTATATCGACATCTTTGTCGGGTATCCGGATTTAAGGTCCGGCCTCGACCATCCACATACTTATGTAGAGCATTCGGTTAGAGGTCCGGCCTCAAGTATGTAGAGCATCCGGTTAGAGTGCATCAAATTTATCGGGATAAAATGACAGTTTCATGAAACTTTTTTAAAATGACCAATCGTGTCATTACAAATGTTAAAATACAACGCCTTAAATTCTACCAACGAATACAAATAGTAAAGAACCCACTTTTTAGAAATTATTAGTTTGTCATCATTTAGCTAACTTATGAAAATCCATTTTAGATAATAAAAAGTATATTTGAATAGCATCAACATAGTGAAGTAATTGAAATCTTAACGTACAATTACACAGAAAAAAGGAAAGAGAAAACCGTTTGTGATTTTTTTTTTAAACGATGTCTTTTATTTTATTTTTTAAAAAAGTTGTATGAAGAAAAAGAACCCATTGATTGTTCATTTTCCTAAACATCTTTCTCATAATTAAAGTTCTTTAGTAATCATATCATATATATCATATATATATCAAAGGAGGATCGTGAAAGAGGTGATGGGGCGCCTCTCTATGACCTTCATTCATATTTATTTTTTTTCTCATTTTTTTCTTGACATTTTATTGTTTTATTTCCTAATTTTTCTACTTCTACTCATTTTTAAATTCTGAAAGGTGAGTAAATATATTTAACTGCATGAAGAAGTTACTATAGAGGAAGTTGAGAAGGTTCATTTATCATCTTCCGTTTTTTTCCAAAAAATTGTAACAGTAAAAAGTATTTAAAATAAATTAATTACATTATTTATTAATTATTAAAACTGATCGCATCAAATAAACTTGTTTGCCTTTTCATCTTTCACTATTAAAATATCAATTTATGAACATTTACAACATCATTCTATATATATATTTGAGCAGCATCAAATTTTTGACATCATCCACAATCCACAGATCGCCTATTTGAGATTTTCTCAAGGCGTATTATTCTCTATAATTTCTACATGCATAGAGAGAGTGTTTCAGTCATATGTGGATTCTTTTATCTCAAGGAAGTATTTCACAAGTAACATAGTAATGCATTGTGATTAATTAATTCGAACATCGTTAGTCTTTCTTTATTATTTTATCGTATTTTCTTTATATACTCGAGTCGAAGATCCTTGAAAATCATAATTTGCATCTATTTTATCTTGCTCAAACTCCACTTGTAATAATGTACTGTGATTAATTAATTCGAACTTTGTTAGTCTTTCTCTATTATTTTATTGTATTTTCTCTATATATTCGAGTCGAAGATCCTTGAAAATCATAATTTGCATCTATTTTGTCTTGCTCAAACTCCACTTGATATCCTATGAATGAGCTATGTTATATGCATTCTTATTCTTTAATTGATCTGTATTTTATTTTACAGGAATAAGGTTACAATGATCAAGAAATTACAGAGGAGTGAAAATATATGATGGAATTTCAGCAAATTTAAGGTACGAAGAATTGAAAGCAACTTCCGTTGCCATCATATTATTTGCAACTTCCGTTGTCATATATATATCTGTTATTTTTTTTTGCTTTTCATCTGTAATTTAAGTTGCAATTTTATTTGTTCTATTAACGCTTCAAACTTCTCCCCTCACTTTTAATTGCTTATTTATTAGATATATTAACATTTCATTTTTTGTGCTAATATAATTTGATTTCTATGTTGAGGTACTCATTACCAACATTGATCCCACTTAAATTTAGAAAATAGAGGTCATCCAGTATAGCCAAGTAACTAGATGTAAGTATATTATTTACACTATTTTGAGATCTCTATATGATTACTTGAAGTTATTAGATTTTATCTTAAATACTTGCATTTTGAATATATATATATATATATATATATATACCATACTTGTGTCATTGGACACCCTTCGTCGAAATATTATACCCCATATACAAGTAAAATAATAAATTAAGTGGTTAAATAATATATTTTGGACACCCTTGACACAATAATATGATGTAATTTAGTGGTTTCAGGCATTTTGAAAGGGTAAAAATACACAAATTTAAAGTGTTTGTGTGTTCGAATTTCACTAGTAGCAATTCTTTTTTTCACTTTTTAAGAAGAGCAGATTCATTTTAGCACTTGAACACCTTTGATAAAAATCCTGGCTCCGCCTCTCTCTCTATACTAATTGTTAATATTATGAACAGCGCACAATGAAGAAAAAAGCTATGGAATTTGGACAAGTAAAGATTGCAATTGTGACAAAGACGGCTCTTATACATAGAAGCAATACTTTCTCTATATTTGTTTCAAAAAATTTCTTTTGTATTTCAAGAATTAGTTGTTGTCTTTTTTTAACGGCCTTAGCACCGCAAGTGTTCATATCACTTTAGGAATTCAAAGTTTTGAAGTTTATTTATTTGTATTCTAACTATCAATGAAGTCGATAGTTAGATGACTCATATCACTTGCTTATAGATGATAAATATATTTTTTTTTGTGTAAAAGTGTAGTGGTGTGTCCTAAAAGTTGAATATGCATGTTATATTTTTATTTAAATATAAATGGAACTTTTTGTTGGTAATTTACACCTTTTTTGTTTGGTAAGTTATTGATATGTTATGTTATTTTATTGGTATGATCATTTTCTATTTATGTTTCTATTCCTATTTTGATTCCTTATGTGTATGAATTTTCTCGAAGAAATCTATTTTTTTCAACTACTACAAAATTTATGTCTTCTAAATCCTCTATCATGTATTTATATAGAATATGGTATAGGTATGTTTTTGTTGCTTATAAGTTATTTGTTGCTAAGGTTAAATTGATTCAGCTCCTTTCTATTATTATTATTTTTATTTTAATTGATTTCTTACTTGGATGATGATAAGTATATGACAATAAATATTATTTTAGACGAAAAGAAAAAAGGGTTAAGAAATTTGGCAAAAGTAGCAATATATAATAATGTTTTTAAACGGATTAGGGCTTATCTATGTAATTAATAAAATCATGGTTAAATTCTTATTTTGGTTCATTAATTTTAACGTATGTTATGTGTCTTCCATCGAAATTAGAACTTGGAGAAAATAGAAAGGAGTCTAACCCAAATTGAACATATAATAATAATAATAATAAGAAGAAGAAGTGAAGATATTACTTTAGCATAAATTTTACTTAACAATTTCACATATTTTCAATAAAAAGGAATTATTAAGGGATAAATTTCCTAGTTATCCAACATAAGGATTGAAGCTTGACAATAAAATTGTATTTTGAGTCCTCTCTCCTTTTTTATAACGTTGTGTATTGAATTCATAGCTCTTTTTCTGAATATAAATGAGTGGTTTTTTTTTCCAGTTTTTATAATTTTTTACAATATAGTTAACAATAATTTTTTGACATAAAAGAATAGCTTTAGAATGGAGTGATATATCAATTATTATTTTTACTTATATGTTATATATATAAAGAAGAGAGGAAAATTAAGGCAGATATTATTTTCTTAAAATGAATGGGCAAGGAAGAAAGAAAGAAGAAAAAAAAGAAAAAGAAAAAATTAAAACAAAAATTAGCCAACTGAGGGCAAGTTGGTATTTCGCTTTCTAAGGTAAATTGTGGGTGACTTAAGTTTCTTCCACGTGTCTAGCCTATTACTCCTAATCAGTGTCGCTTTGGATTTCTCCATTGCTTCCTGAGCTTCCTCACACTTTCTAGGCCTTCCAGCTCCTTCAACTTGTTCGATTGATTTCAGGCGGGGGCGGATTTACCTTTAACAATGGGGTTCACACGAATTTCCATTATCGAAAAATTACATTGTATATATATGATAGAATATTAATATATATGTATATATATAACATTGAACCCCCTAAACATATATCAAAAGCGTAGCTCAGTGGCGTTGGGGGTTCAAGAATCTGTGCTGAGGCACGCAAGGTCGCGAGTTTGAAATCAGATGGAGGCAATTTTTTATCAGCTTACATTTTAGGCGTTTTAATTGTTTTTTAAATAATAATGGAATCAGAAATTACTTTTTAAAAATAATAATGGAATTAGAAAACGATTTTAGTTCCAAAAAATTAAAACCATGATAGAAAATTTAGGATTTATTAGTTTAATTCCTAATTACAAAGTTAAATATTAAAAACCCTTTTCTTCTTTTAGGATTTTTCCACGTTTTATTTTTCATCGTCTCTTCTTCCTTGCCGTTGCCCGTTGGGCGCTGGCTGCTGCTTGTTGCTTCTGTTGGATAATTATTATTGAAAAATTGATCTATATAAGTTTTTAGATATATTAATTTTTTTATTCGATCCATTTTTATCCGATCCGACTCATTTATTTGTGGATATTATTTATGTGATTAATTTATATTTTTTTGAACCTCCTTGATGAAAATCCTCCCTCCGCCACTGATTTCAGGTATGAGTTCCTTTCGATTTTTCATAATTGTCGTTAATTGCTTCTCGTCAATATTTCTCCATGTTTATCTTTCATATTCCCTCTTATAAACAAGTAGAATGTTCTTTTTGATTCTGTTTGATTTTTGATATTTAAATTGGTTTGGGTTTCCTAACTTTTATCACTCATATTGATTTTTAATTCTATAGCCCTAAATTTGTGCTTCTTTTGGGACTGTGTTTGCGGCTACAATTAAATTCTTAATAGATAGATAGCTCCGACGATGGATATTTTAAATTAGCTAAAAATAGGTATGGCAAAACTAGATTCAATATTTAAAGTTTAAGAATAGTTATAAAATGTCAAATTAATTCATGTGTAGTAACAATTTGGTTTGCAGTCACATAATCATGTTTATTTAATAAAATTCTTAACTAAAATTTTGTCTCGATTGTTGACAAGAAGTCAATTTCTTGGAAACTTTTTTGTTGCTTGAAACTATATTTCAGTTTTAAGCTTCTTAATAAATGTGTGAAGTCAAATTAAGGTTGTGATATTGCTTTCACAAGTTTCTTAACTTGTGATGACCTGGACATTCATGCGTGACACTCTGATTATTAGTAAATTCTTCTTATTTACTATCAAAACAGTTCTGTCAATTTTGAATTACCATTTATGTTTACAACAAATTGGTTTGTTCTTTGAGTTGACAACGGAACATATATATATACACTAATAAGAAGATACTCAATAATTTTACTTTTCGTTTGTTATTCTTCAATACGCTTGATATTTTTGTGATCCAGAGGCCGAGAAGGTACTCCATGTTGGACAAAATGATAATCACACCCAGGATAATGTCCAAACTAAATAGCAATAGGAAGAGAGTAACAACGACACCAAATATTAAAATGGGTAAATATGATACCCGAATAAGTAATACAATAATATTGATGAAAAAACTTGGTAGTGTCAAAAGACTACTACTCAACACTCTTTTATTTTTTACAACTCACATAATATTATTTGCACACTATTTTCTCACAAACTAAGAAGTAGTTTGTGAATTACTCTCTCTACTTTCTATTGCTTCTCTATTTTGGTGTGTCTTCAAGTGTTCAATTACTACTCTATTTATAGAGTTTTTTTGAACACTTGTTTACATCATTAATGACATAATGTGATAGCCAATTTCAACAAAAAAATTGGCTGCCTAACTCTACCAAACTAATACCAAACTTTGACTACCTACTTCCACAAATGTGGCTACCAACTTTCACATTGGTGGCTACCAATTTTCACATTTGTGGCTAGTAATTTCAACAAGTATGGCTGCAAAATTAATTGCTGCCAAGATTTTATTTCCACAAATCTCTCCCTTAATTTTGATTTTTCTTCTTTACTCCAAGGCTTGATCTCAATCTCTGAAAATCTTCAAACTTGAGAGGCTTTGTAAAAATATCCGCAACTTGATCATGAGATTTCACATACTTGAGCTCTACCTCTTTCTTGGTAATGCATTCTCGGATAAAGTGATACCTTGTGTCTATGTGCTTGCTTCGATCATGATACACTGGATTCTTTGCTAGTGCTTGCGCAGATTTGTTATCAACACAAATCATTGTGGCTTCAATTTGTGACAAATTGAGTTCCTTCAATAACCGTCTCAACCAAATAGCATGACATGTACATGATGTCGCTGCCACATATTCAGCTTCACAAGTCGAGAGAGTAACAATTGATTGTTTCTTTGAACTCCAAGAAATAACACAATCACCCAAGAAAAACACAAAACCAGATGTGCTTTTTCTATCATCAACATCTCCCGCATAATCACTATCACAATATCCCACAAGATTAAAATTATCGGAAGAAGAATAAAATAGCCCAAGGTCGATTGTACCTTTTAGGTAGCGAAGAATTCTTTTAGCGACCTTCAAGTGAGTGGAGGTAGGAGCTTCCATGAATCGACTTACTACTCCAACTGCAAAGACTATATCTGGTCTCGTACATGTCAAGTACCTCAGACTTCCTACGAGACTTTTGAACAAAGTGGAATCCACTTCTTCTCCATCATCAAATTTTGACAATTTTGTTCCACTTTCCATTGGGGTGTTCACAGGGTTGCAATCAAACATGTTGAACTTCTTCAAAATCTCCTTTGTATAGCTTTCTTGAGATATGAAGATGCCTTCCTCCATTTGCTTGACTTCTAGGCCCAAGTAATATGACATGAGCCCTATGTCTGTCATGTCAAACTCAAGGGACATAACTTTCTTGAAAGCTTCAAATAAAACTGGGTTGTTACCCGTTAGAATGAGATCATCAACATAAAGACAAACAAGCAGAATATCTCCATTAGTATGAACTTTAATATAAAGAGCATATTCATGGAGACAACGAGTAAACCCATTGTCTTGAAAGTATTTGTCAATGCGACTATTCCAAGCTCGTGGAGCTTGCTTCAACCCATATAAGGCTTTCTTCAACCTCAACACCTTATCTTCATGATTTTTAACCACAAAACCCAATGGTTGCTCAACATAGACTTCTTCTTCAAGATATCCATTCAAGAATGCCGATTTGACATCTAGTTGATGGATCTTCCACTTCATTTGCGCCGCTAAAGAGATCAATAGACGGATTGTCTCCATGCGGGCAACAGGCGCATAAACTTCTTCATAGTCGATGCCATGCCTTTGTTTGTAGCCTTTAGCCACAAGTCTTGCCTTGTATCTTTCTACTTCTCCATGGGAATTTTTCTTTATCTTGTATACCCATTTGACTCCAATTGCTCGATGGCCCTTTGGAAGAGTTGTCAACTCCCAAGTGTTGTTCTTCTCTATTGATTGGATCTCTTCCTCCATGGCTTTTCTCCACCTTTTGTTAGTAACAGCTTCATCAAAATTCATTGGTTCACTATCAGCAAAAAGATAACACAAAAAATCAAAATTAGTAATTTCTTCTGTGTCATCATAGAGTTCTTGAATGTTCCTCATCCTATGTGGTCTTTCACTTGAACTCTCTTGAGAAGATGGAGATGCAATATTTGCTGGTGAAGGAGGCGGGGTTGCATCCTGTGCCATGGTCTCCTGTTCTTCTTCATCTCCGAAGTATGGAAGAAAATCATATGTTTTTTCTTCTGGAGCCTCCCAATTCCATGATGCTTCTTCATCAAATTCAACATCACGACTCACCACCACGTTGTTATTGCTTGGATTGTACAATTTGTAGCCTTTTGAACTTGCGTCATAGCCAACAAACACATACTTGACACTCCGATCGTCAAGTTTAGCTCTCCCTTGATGTGGAACATGAGCATATGCTATGCTCCCAAAGATTCTCAAGTGCTTAACACTTGGCTTTCTTCCGCTCCATGCTTCTTGAGGTGTTTGATCTCGTACATTTTTTGTTGGAGACCTGTTGCTCAAATAAACTGCACAAGAAACAGCCTCGGCCCAAAATTCTTTTGGTAGATGTTTAGCTTTCAACATACATCTAGCCATATTAAGAATTGTTCTATTCTTTCTTTCTGCAACTCCATTTTGTTGTGGCGAGTAAGGTACCGTTAGAGGGCGACGAATTCCATGAGATTGACAAAAGTCATTAAATACTTTTGAAGTGAATTCGCCTCCTCTATCAGACCTTAATGCTTTTATTTCATAGCCACTTTCTTTTTCTACAAGTGCTTTAAAATTTTTAAAGGCAACAAAAACTTCAGATTTTTGCTAGTCTTTCTACTGAAATCATCAATAAAGAGCAAGAAATATTTTCTTTTACCAAAAGAAGGTGAATCGATTGGACCACAAACATCGGTGTGAACAAGTTGGAGTGACTTACTTGTTCTTGATGTAGTCTCCTTTGGGAAACTCCTCCTTGCATGTTTTCCAAGAAGACAAGCTTCACACAATTGATTTGGATGGTTGATTGGCGGTATCCCATCAACCATGTTCTTGTCTCCCATTGATTTGAGCGCTTCAAAGTTCAAGTGCCCAAATCTCATATGCCAACACCATGAGTCATCTTGCACATTAGCCTTCAAACACTTTGCATAGATAGTTTGAAGATTCAAAGGAAACAACCTATTCTTTGCCATATGAACTTTAGCAATTAAGTTGTTACTTGAATCTCTTAGCCAAAGATGCATATTTTTCATATGAATATCATATCCTTTTTCAAGAAGTTGACCCAAACTCAAAATATTACTTTTCAATTTTGGCACATAATAAACATTGGTAATCAATTTATGACCACCATCTTTACAGGATATCAGAATCGTACCTATCCCTTCAATTTGGATCTTTGAGGTATCGCCAAAAGACACATTACCTTTCACGGTCTTCTTTATCTCCACAAATTTATCTTTCTGGCCACACATATGATTGCTTGCTCCATTGTCAAGATACCATGAGCTGCAATCATCTTTATCTTCTTCTTTGAGTGTTAATAACAGTGTTGACTCATCTTCATCTTTGTTGTTGTCAACAAGATTAACTTTCTCTTCAACATTACTACGACATTCCCAAGAGTAATGTCCCATTTTATGACAGTTATAACACTCAATTTTAGATTTGTCATACCTGATTTCATTTGTACCTTGATAGGCTCCACGTCCTCTGCCTCCTCGTTGACCACGACCACGACCTCTGATTGACTGGTGACCTTTATCTTCATTGTTGAAATAATTGGTGTAACTTCTTCCTCTTCCACGACCTCCACGGCCTCCACGGCCTCTCCATTGTCCATTTCCTTTGTAACTTTTCTCACCTTCAAATCCTTTGAAGGATGCATGAGTTTTAAGAAGCTGCTCTAGTGGCTCTTCTTTTCTCCTTTTCATTTTCTCTTCATGGGCTAGTAAAGAACCTTCCAATTGTTCTACCGTCATAGAGTCTAGATCTTTAGACTCCTCAATAGCACACACCACATAATCAAATTTAGGTGTTAAAGAACGAAGGATCTTTTCTACCACACGCACATCATCTACTTTCTCTCCGTATCTTCTTAGTTGATTTACAACAGCAATCAATCTTGAGCAGAAATCCGAAATGGATTCGGATTCTTTCATTTTTAAAACTTCAAACTCAGCCCTTAGAGTTTGAAGTTTTATCTTCTTTACTTTATCAACTCCTTGGAGAGAATTTTGTAAAATCTCCCACGCCTCTTTTGAGGTGGTTGCATCAGCCACCTTCTCAAACATGCCATCATCCAAACATTGATGGATAAGAGTGAGGGCCTGTTGATCTTTCTTTCTTGTCTTTAACAAGACCTCCTTTTCATTTGAGGGCAAAGTTTCCTCATTTGCGGGTTTTGTATACCCTTTGTCTACAATATCCCAAACATCTTGAGAGCCAAGAATAGCTTTCATTCGTAGACACCATTTTTCATAATTTTCTCTTGTGAGACGGGGGTATTGAAAGGACAACGGACTATTATTTGTCATGGCTCTGATACCACGTTGTTGGACAAAATGATAATCACACCCAGGATAATGTCCAAACTAAATAGCAATAGGAAGAGAGTAACAACGACACCAAATATTAAAATGGGTAAATATGATACCCGAATAAGTAATACAATAATATTGATGAAAAAACTTGGTAGTGTCAAAAGACTACTACTCAACACTCTTTTATTTCTTACAACTCACAATAATATTATTTGCACACTATTTTCTCACAAACTAAGAAGTAGTTTGTGGATTACTCTCTCTACTTTCTATTGCTTCTCTATTTTGGTGTGTCTTCAAGTGTTCAATTACTACTCTATTTATAGAGTTTTTTTGAACACTTGTTTACATCATTAATGACATAATGTGATAGCCAATTTCAACAAAAAAATTGGCTGCCTAACTCTACCAAACTAATACCAAACTTATACCAAACTTTGACTACCTACTTCCACAAATGTGGCTACCAACTTTCACATTGGTGGCTACCAATTTTCACATTTGTGGCTAGTAATTTCAACAAGTATGGCTGCAAAATTAATTGCTGTCAAGATTTTATTTCCACACTCCAGACCCTTCAAATGGCAAGAGTCAAGTTGGGTGTAGTGTCAAATTTTGACACCCAATTGTGACCAGTGTTAAGGACTAAGAACTGTGATCACTGGTTTGATGTTGTAGCACTTTCAGCTAAGATTATCTGATTGTCGTCTTTTCTTTCGCTTTCATTACACACTTTCTGATTCAATAGTTGATATTCTTTTTGGCTTTTGACAGGTTAAATAGGACATGATATATTTTCAACTAACTAGGCATATAGACTTAGATAACAGGTTATAGAGGACTCGAATTAGGATAAAAGGTTAGTTAGATAATTAAATGTCTCTTCTTCTATGCCAGTAATTATAATACTACTTTGTAGTTTCTTACGACTTGATTTTCTGTTACTATTTGACATTTTTTATACATCGATTATCATCTTATTTGATTGTAGTTATGGTTACATTTTAAGAAGAGACAAGTTCCCACTTGCTCTTTCTTTCTTCTATATTTGTTGTTGTTGTAGTAGTAGTGATATATTTGGGTATCTTTTAGTAGCATTATATTCCTGCTAATGTGGCTATGGATGGAAGAATTATCAATTTGGAATTGTGGAAAACTGAAGGTACTTTTTATTTCAATAAATTTACTTACCTCTTAATCTTTGATTTGTGTGCTTACTTAGTTAACACTATTATGAGATTATTATATAAATTTTTATTTTCCAGTGTGTTTTAAAGGTCAAGAAAATTGTAGCAGGTTATTTGGCTGATTATAGAGTTCAAACATGTATTTTCACCACAATTAATTTACTAAGTCATTGCTTTATTTGGTTAACTTTCTGAACATAAGGTAGAAAACAAAGACTTGCTAGCATGAAATTTGATTTGAATTCCTGGCTTCTAAAGGCCATGTGCAAGAACTTTTCAATGCCATATGTAGATTATACTTTCTACTACATTACGGAAGTTTGGCCTAACATGTAAAGTTATTGGTATGTGATTAGAAGAACAAAAGTTTGAACCGTAGAAACATGATAATATTGCATACAATAGACTCTTATGGTCCAACCATTCCCCGTACAAGCTGCCCTTCCACTATATTATTATTCTCTCTATGATATTTGCTTTTTCTTTGCTATTTTTGAATGATACTTAGTTAAATTCACAGAAAAATGCTGTTATTGATCTCTTATCTATTCATTCAATTTTTTGGACACGAAGGGCTATCATCTAAGCAGAGAAACAAATATATAGAAAGAAAGACACGGAGGAAGATGGGAGTTCACACAAAGCTCTTTTCTCTCGGATAGCTGATACGCTCAAATTTACTTCTCGAAAAGAAGTATAAGCGGTCGTATCAAGTAAATAATCCAACTATGAGGTTGGGGTCGTAGCCACGAGGAAAATGATTTAGACTTAATTTTAACCTACGATTACTTCTATTTAGTCAAGTCCTTTCCGAAAATAATTAACGAAAGGGGGGTTTTAAGTAACAAATGTAATTAACTATTTCTAAGTAAACAAGTGGCAAGTTCAAAGATTTGATTGTTATCAAGTAATGAGAGTAACTAGGGCATAAGTGTTCCCCACAGGTTCATAACGCGGTAATTCTAGCTAATAACAATCCTTTCCTAGTATCTTGCATGCAAAGTGGTAAGTTATATATCCCTAATTCCTTGGTCCGGCAACTAGAAAATTTCACTCCGCACCTTGGTCCAGCTACATGTGTATGCTTTACTAAACCTTACATTTACCTCATATTAAGCATCATAATCGATGTTTGGCTTAGTTGTTACTTCGCACCAATCGACACTAGCCTATTAGATAGTATATACTAAATCTACGTTGATAATTCTTTTCTTATTAACTACCTCCTTGGTCCGGCAAGTAGCAACAAGGCGAGTTCTAACGCGTGCACTCGTTAAAAAGACTTCTAAACGAAAGAATTATCAATACATGCAAGACACTATTCTAGAATTGTTATTTTAGCTAGTTTTTACCTTGTTATTTATCCATGCTTCCCACAACCCTAATTATGGATTTAGTTACCCATGTTAATAATCACATAATTCATGTTAATTAGATAAGAATTCATGTACTTACTTTGATGAGATTGAAGAAAATCCAGAAAATTACTTGAATTAATCAAAAGTCTTGCAACAAACGATTCTGGAAAATAGAATAATTTCCAAAATCACAAGTTCAACAACTAGAACAATAAAACTAAAAAATACCCAAGAGTCTAACCCCCAAAACGAGGTTTTTACAAGTATTTATAATAAAGAAGTCCTAACATAAAAGGGAAATCTATTTAAGGAAAATCTGCCGAAAAAATGCGTCTGAGTTGACAATCGGGACGACGGACCGTCGAGGCCACGACGTACCGTCAAAGCCCCCCGTCGTTTCACACTTAGCTTCTTTTTCAGCTGCTTTCTTCTCCAACTCATTGTTACCATCGACGGACAAGGATGACGGTTCGTTGAGTGCACGACGGTTCGTCAATGGCCTCCGTTTCTTCACACTTAGAATCTTTTCAAGACGGGTACTGGGCTACTTTTTGTTAACCATAACGGATGTGCAGGACGGTCCGTCGTGGAGATGACGGTCCGTCGAGAGTCTCCGTAGCCCCACACTTAGTCAGAATTCCCCGATCTTCCTTCAGCAGCATTTCCTTCATACGACGGTTGCCACCTACGGACCGTCGAGGGGTCAACGGACCGTCTATGGCTCCGTAGGTCATCACTTCTGCAATTTCAGCACAATTCTTCCGCGTTTTCATTCTGGACAGATTTCCTGCAAACAAAGAGAAAAATACATTAAAACTAATACAAAAAGGCCTTAGACACACCCTACACTTAAAAGGAAAAAGCATTGAAACTACCGTGAAACCATGGTACATCAACACCCTCAACTTAAATTCGTTGTTTGTCCTCAAGCGACGCACTATGACTCACCACAAAATTTTTGTACAAGAGTATCCTTATTTTAGCTTTCGCAATCATCTAGCTATCAATCCCGATTATTTTCATTATGTTTATGTTGCATAATATCACTATTAGGCTCTCTCATGTGGATCGGACCATGACACAAACTCACCACACATCGACACCTATCCTCTTTGATCTCTCACCAAGGTATCAATTTTTTGGTATTGCAACTAGTGTCCTCGCTTCAAAACAACATCCTCATTTTGCACACAATGATTTCAATTTGAGTATAAGGATTATCTTTCAACACTCGCTCTCAGAACAACTTCACACCTTATTTATACTTATTGCCATAGGCTTGCCCTTATTTTCACTTCTTTAAGTTCACCATAATAGACTCTTAGGATCACGATAGGACTTTCTTAGCTTGTAACTTAGGCTCAGGGTCAGGTAGGATACACTTAGATGTATTTTAGTGACTTATTGCCCTCCTTGACATAACGGCTAATCGTTCTACCTTTTCATCATTTTATTCCGCCCTATTTCTTAATTTTCTTATATTATTTCGCCTTGCTATTCTCCCTTCTTTCTCTTTTTGTGTAAGTAACTCCTCTCTTTTCTTACTTGTATTTTCAAATTTTCAAATTTTTCACTTTGCTTTCAACTTTTCTTTTGTTCTTTCTCTCTCTTTATTCTTTCAACCCCACTTTCCGGAGCATTCCTCATAATAGTCACCCTCAACTCATGGCTTTGCTATAAGTCAAGCTACACAATACCCAAGGTTGGGTCAGGGCCACGACAATGTTGTTTTCTGCATTAGCCACCCTCAACTTATGCTTTTGGCATAAGCTAAAGTACACATGTCCAAGAGGGGACCAGGGCCAACACATTGTTCCCAGAAAAGATCAGTTGGGGTGAAAAAGAAAGGTCTATTTTAAGCTCAAATCATTTGGATCAAGAAGGGATTAATTTCATTCATTTTTTTTCCTGTTATATAGGCTAAAGATTGGCTATCTTGAACAAGGGCCTATGATCCTTTTCTAATTGTCTATCACGGCTTACTTTTAGCAGGACTAACCAGGCAAGTTCTAGCTCAGTACAAATGGTGGAATATTCAAATTTTTCTCACACTCACTTGACATCTCATTACTCTACCAAATTATCAAAAACCTAGTTCGAGTTTTAGATTTAGGGTCATGCAGTGGTGTATTTCTATGTCATGCTTAGAGCCACACATTTATCAGTTACTGTGCCTAGTCATGCAGCATTTTCTTTAAATCAGGATATCATTTTGTTTAGCCATCATGCTTCAGAGTCCATTTCTATACTATCTACAAAAGATACCAACACGCCGGTTCAACAATAAAATAACCAGTCTCTTGGGAAAAAAGAACACAGGCAAGGAAACCCTAAGAAAGGATCGTGAGTTGGACTACTCCGACTTCACCCTAGCACTCACTTTCCATTTACCCCACCCCCAACAAAAAAGACATGCAATTATCCCCAATGCATAAAAGTATATAAAATAGGGTGGTCGGTGAAGCAAACCTGAGGCGCAAACCGCCGACGATCAATAAGCTGGCAGGTCCGATTTCCCAGAATCCGCCTCCTCTATAGTAGGGACACCCTCAGTGGTGTCCTCAGCAATAACATCACCATCAGTAGTGTTCCTCTTCGCCTCAACAATTCTGGAGATAGACGCCCCAGCAGCCACCTCTAGAACCCTCAACTGGCGGGCCTCCTCATCAATCAGCGAGGCTCTCCTCGCGGCCTCCAACTCATGGCGCTCCTTCTTGCGTGCCTGGGACTCATCCTCATCTCTAGCTCGGTGCCTCTTGGTACGATCTCGTGGGGGAGGTGGTGGCACATCAGTGATGGAGAACAGGACAACCATCACACTGTCCTCAGCAGGCTCTGCAGAAGGGGGCTCAGACTCAGGCACCCGAGCCTCCAGTATAGTATCCAAGTCTGATCTCAGACTCTCCACATCAGCCTGGAGAGTCGTCACATCCACTGTAGGGGCTGGCCGAGCGAGAACCCGCAACTCAAATGCATCCAAGCGCTGGTGGACCTCCATGATCTTCCGCTCAGTATGCTGGGCCATCTTCCTCTCTAAATGCTCCTCTGCCTCCGCAATGGACCTCTGCATCCAAGGCTGGATGTGATGCAAGGCTGGATGTGATGCAGAAGTGTTGTCATTTGGGCCTCTAGTTTCTGGACCCTAGCAAGTAGGACCAGTGTAGCAGATGGAGTTGAGCGGGAGGAGCTCGGAGCGATGCTACCACCCGGGATAGACTCGATCGGAGTGGTGTCGGTAGGCTCAGATTTATCCGGATTAGCTGCTTGGGCTTGCTCTATCGTAGCCGCCAGGTTCTCACCAAGCGGCTGCACCTCTGGACGGAGCCCTCTGTGGGGAGCCAACTTATTGGCCTCATCCCTAATGAGGCCAATATCCACTGTGCCAGGCGGGGTCTTGATCACATCAATGTGCCACACGGGCACTTCTGCAGACCTGCACAATGCAAAAACCGTGCACGGAAGGGGTAAGTAGTAGTGGCCTTAAAGGCCCTCTCATGCATCACCGCCTGCAACAGCCACGCGAAGTCCACCTCGAACCCCGCAACCATGACAACCATCAGCACTGCACGATCCCAAGTGACAATGTTATCAGTAGCAGTGGGGGGAAAGGCAGTGTCGGACCAATAGCCATAAAAACTTAGTTGGGAAGGTGAGGTTGGCCTTCTTGATACTCCCCTTGGGCTCTAGCACCCAATCGACAGCCTCACCATCCACGGAGAGGTTCTGTGCAATCCACCGCTTGGTGGTCTCTCTCACATCTGGCTCACGCTGGAACCGACCATCTTTGATCAACTTCCACCGATAGTCAAACTCAGCGGTGAGGGGGGTCCGGTTGGCATCAACATCCGCGCCATAGAGAAACCTGCGAATGGCCGGCAAAGAAATATCAACCCGCTTGCCGCGGACTCGGACGTACTCCAAAGGTGCATGTTTGGCGGGGGCTGCCCGCTTGTCCAGCTGAGATCGAAGAGTCGCCACATAGGAGGCATAGAAATCTCGGACCATTTCCTCGCTATAGCGGCCTACATCTCAAGTCGTCCACTCCAGCCTATGTCTGGTGAATAACTCATGAATGATCGGCATGGTGGGAAGACTCCCTATGAGAACCCGCCGCTCAATTGTCAGGGTCCGGGTCATGACCCCCTTGTCATTGGGCACCTTGGCATCAACATATACCTGATATTGACCCTCGACACACCACCGGTTGGGCTGATCAGCAATCAGAGCGGGGACGCCAGTCTGGGGTTCTGGAGTGGAGTCAACAATATCAGCCTCATCAGACGAGGCAGGCTCCTTCTCAGACCTGGAAGCCTCCACAGAGCCGGACGCTTCCTTAGAACTGGAAGCCTCCTCGGAGCCAGACGCTCCCTCAGAATGTGCAGCTGACCCAGAAGGTGTGCCGGTCAGTATGCGCTCCTCATCAGACTGGGAGGCAGTGACTCCGCCGGGCGCCACCTTCGTGGGCGTGGCTCTGGTGATGCGGGCAGCACGGGCAGGAGTAAGGGTGCCTGGTGGCACGTACTCCGGGTCACGCTCATCGTCTGAGCCTATGATCATCCGGCTTGACGGGGCGACAGACTTAGAACGCCCTCTCGAGTAGACACGATCCTGCTTGGGTGCCATATGTACCTGCAAAGAGAAGTTTATTAGTACCACTACAAGCTTGTAGCACATTCAAAAGCATCAAACACAAGAGTAAAGCACAGAATGGAATGACAGTGCAGAAGTGCAGCACTACATGACGGACACATCGACGGTCCGTCGAAGAGGCGACAGTCCGTCATGGGGGTCCATCGAGGGACACTTAGATTATTTTTTTGGAAAACATTAGAAGCAAAGGTTCTGACAGTGTCGACGGTTGAGTAGGACGGACCATCGAAGGGACGACGGTCCGTCACAGGGGTCCATCGAGGGACACTTAGAATAAAATTTTAAAACATCAGAAATAATAGGTTCTAACAGTGTCCTTCATAGTGGTGCATCGAGGGACACTTAGAATAATATTTTAAAACAATAGAAACAAAGGTTCTGACAGTGTCAACGGTTGTGCAGGACGGACCGTCGAAGGGACGACAGTCCGTCATAGGGGTTCGTCGATATAATGCCCCAAAATGAACTAAGGTGAACTAGAGCCTCATGGTTGTTTCTTGAGTTAATTTTAAGTTAAACGGAGTTAGTTTGGTGTCCTTAGGCAGTGTGCAAAGTTTGGTTAAGTTTGGAGTTCAATCGACCAAAAACGTCCATGACGTTCGGATGGTATGCCTTAGAATGTGCTTGTATGTCTTGGCAAGTTTGGATAAGTGGTATGTGTTCGTTTTACTTGAAACATGCGTCGGATGTTCCCTAGACCTAGACGACTTAGTTTAGGGGTTTGACGTCTGGGCACGACCTCACCTAGGACCCCAAGGACTCTAGATGAAGGGCCCCAGGACTTGGGCAAGTCTGTCCCAGCTCACGACGGCCATGGCGAGGTACTCAAGTGTTCCTCGACGGTCGTGACGATTGGACGTGACGGTCCGTCGTGGACGTGACGGTCCGTCATCGACGAAGCCTGCCAGTGCATGATTTAAAGGCTGCCAGCTTAGGGTGTTTTATGTAAATACACCCCAAGCCTTATAAGACTCTCTTACACCCTAAACCTAGAGAAGAGCCCCCTTTTCTCTTCAAGATCCAACTCTCTCTTTCTCTCAAGAAAACTCTCTCAACTCTCTTGGAAGCTAGAAGTCAAGGAAGGATAGGAGGACGGATTGGGAATTGTTTCTTCATCAAATTCGTGGGTTTCTTTCTCCTAAAGGTATGGTATCCATTCTTGAATACCTTTCCATTCAAGAAGCCAACTTCCAAAATGGTTTTTCAAAAAAAAAAAAAAAAGGGGTTTTAAACTCAACTTCTTCTAAACTTTGATTTCTATTATGGGTCTTCTTGTAACTAAGTTCTAATGTTTTAAATGTATTTATCTTGGTTTGAATAGATGGTTTTGATGTTAAAACTCCATGAAACTCTTGTTTATGCATACTTCAAATTTTGACTTGAAAATGGGTTATGTGAGTATGATTTGAGTAGGGTGTGAACTTGGGTCTTCTTGTATTTGTCATGTTGGTGTAGCTACTGCCCTAAGGGCCTTAATATGGTGAAATATTGATAAATTGCTTATGGGTAATGATGGTTTGATTTGTTGATGAGTTGCTCTCATTGTATAATTCTTATTATGAATTGCTATTTGAGTGGTATGGTCCACCTTATGGGTGGCGGTGCTAATTGATGAACTTGAAGTTACTTAGTATGGTTTGAGTATGTGATCTTGAAGGTCTAATATGTGAAATGAAGATATATTGGAAATGGGTCTTGTGTTGTATTTGATGTAGCTTGAATTTCATGTTTGACCTAGTTTATGTCTAAATGAAGTATATGATTATGAGAAGTATGTAGAGTGTGTAGCTTGATGAATCAAGGTTAAAGTATGAGTAGAACTTGATGATAATGAAATGATGCTTATATGCAAGGTGTGCACATGTACACACACAATTCTTTAAGATTTGTATTATGTCAAGTTGAGCAAAAAAAGGGGAATCTTGAGGTGGACACACTTCGTGAGTTGAGATGTAGTGTCTAGTAACAACCTCTCCATTTCCTAGTGAGCTTTCTAAGATAGACTATTATGTTGAGAAATCCGTGTGGAGTTATGCCTAGCACCGAGAGGATATGAAGGGGAGGTGGATTGCACTTCGTTAGTTGATATGTTGTAATCCAAAGTACCTCTTGAGATGAGTACTCCTCGTTAGTAGAGAGTGAGTTACTTAGTAACAATCTCCTTATCCCTTAACTATGTGCCCGCATAGGTGTAGCTATTGGAAAAGCCATGTAAACGCTAAGAAGCATGACCTTACTCTAGGCAAGTAAGGATCCCTCATCCGATAGGGGTAAATATCGGGATTCCATGTCTAGCTCTCATGGTCTTGTCGGTTAAGCTAACTCCCACAAAAGAATTGATTTGAAACTAATTATCTTGTGTATTGTTGAAATTGTGTATGTATGTCGTGAAGTGCTCAATCCACATTAGTTACCAAGTAGGAGCATTGAGTGGGAGTAGTAGTATGGGATGCTATTCTCACATTGCACCTACTATAGGAGAAGAGTACCTTCATGAAATCCGTGTGAATGAGTACTATGGTGTAGTGTTATGGAGGATTATTGTGGAGTACTTGAGTAAATGGAATCCATTAGGAGTACTAAGTGGGAGTGGGAGTATGGGATGCTACTCTCACATTGCACTTGGTATGACCTATATTTCCATGAGTGTTTTGCATATGTTAGCCAAGGGCGTGGATTTGATTTCCAACGAAGTAAGCCTAAGATTTGGTAGTTTTAAGGGTCTCTTTGGTGTGCTTTGAAGGGAGGTGTAATGAAAATCCCTTCTTAGCTCACTTTAGGGAGTCTTAGGATAACCTTGTGTTAGGGCAACTTCAAAGGAAGAGAGTTCATATGACTTGGACCGTGCCATTCACTGTAAGGTCT
>JABWTJ010000673.1:447375-670909 GCA_016801875.1 Solanum sitiens
ATTGTATAGTTCTTATTATGAATTGCTATTTGAGTGGTATGGTCCACCTTATGGGTGGCGGTGCTAATTGATGAACTTGATGTTACTTAGTATGGTTTGAGTATGTGACCTTGAAGGTCTAATATGTGAAATGAAGATATATTGGAAATGGGTCTTATGTTGTGTTTGATGTAGCTTGAATTGCATGTTTGACCTAGTTTATGTCTAAATGAAGTATATGATTATGAGAAGTATGTAGAGTGTGTAGCTTGATGAATCAAGGTTAAAGTATGAGTAGAACTTGATGAAAATGAAATGATGCTTATATGCAAGGTGTGCACATGTACACACACACTCTTCTAAGATTTGTATTATGTCAAGTTGAGCAAAAAGGGGAAATCTTGAGGTGGACACACTTCGTGAGTTGAGATGTAGTGTCTAGTAACAACCTCTCCATTTCCTAGTGAGCTTCCTATGATAGACTTTTATGTTGAGAAATCCGTGTGGAGTTATGCCTAGCACCGAGAGGATATGAAGGGGAGGTGGATTGCACTTCGTTAGTTGAGATGTTGTAATCCAAAGTACCTCTTGAGATGAGTACTCCTCGTTAGTAGAGAGTGAGTTACTTAGTAGCAATCTCCTTATCCCTTAACTATGTGCCCGCATAGGTGTAGCTATTGGAAAAGCCATGTAAACGCTAAGAAGCATGACCTTACTCTAGGCAAGTAAGGATCCCTCATCCGATAGGGGTTAATATCGGGATTCCATGTCTAGCTCTCATGGTCTTTGTCGGTTAAGCTAACTCCCACAAAAGAATTGATTTGAAACTAATTATCTTGTGTATTGTTGAAATTGTGTATGTATGTCGTGAAGTGCTCAATCCACATTAGTTACCAAGTAGGAGCATTGAGTGGGAGTAGTAGTATGGGATGCTATTCTCACATTGCACTCGGTGTGACCTATACCTACTATGGGAGAAGAGTACCTTCATGAAATCCGTGTGAATGAGTACTATGGTGTAGTGTTATGGAGGATTATTGTGGAGTACTTGAGTAAATGGAATCCATTAGGAGGACTAAGTGGGAGTGGTAGTATGGGATGCTACTCTCACATTGCACTTGGTATGACCTATATTTCCATGAGTGTTTTGCATATGTTAGCCAAGGGCGTGGATTTGATTTCTAACGAAGTAAGCCTAAGATTAGGTAGTTTTAAGGGTCGCTTTGGTGCGCTTTGAAGGGAAGTGTGTAATGAGAGTCCCTTCTTGGCTCACCTTAGGGAGTCTTAGAATAACCTTGGGTTAGGGCAACTTCAAAGAAAAAGGGTTCATATGACTTGGACCGTGCCTTTCACTGTAAGGTCTTCATGGTAAGAATTCAAAATGTTCACTATGATGCTTTATTCAATTTTATTGCAAGTTTAGCAAAGTTAATTGAAATGTTCCCTTTGTTTACTTTAAGTGTGGTAAGATAGCCATAAAGTGTTAAATTGTTGATTCTTATGTGGGTTTGCTTCTAGATTCATGAAGGTTATATTTGAATTGCAAAAAGCTATCTTTACTAAAATGTCCCTTTTTGCATGTTTTTGCATATGCCATACTTAGTACATTGTTGTACTAACTCCATACTTTTTATACCTTATGAGTATAGGTTGGAAGCCTTTGGAGGATCGAAGTTGAAGCTTGGGAATTCTATCTCTCAAGACTTGGGTATGTCCTCATATATTCGAGGACATAGTTTTTATGTTTCTTAGTTTCCTTATTAAGACTTAAAAAAATGTATTTATTCTATTGTAAAGGGCCGTGTCCCTAAGATTCTAAGTTGTGTCTTTAAGTTGGCTTGTGACGATAAGATTTCCTAGTATTTATGAAAAGACTCTTTTTATTATTATTATCGTGAAAAGTTTTAATTCCGCACTACTTTTCATGCTTTATGTTATGAATGCTAGTTAGAGGGCTTGTACGAGACCCCAAAGGGGTCAAGTACGCCCGGTTATGATTCGAAGGTTTTCCCTAACTTCTAGGGGGTGCTTTCGGGTCGTGACAATAGCTCTTTCCTAACAACATGATTATGGAAAGTCAAGTCAGTGGACTTGCCAAATTGGGATTAGGAAAGTTAGTAAACTTTCCAAATTTGGATTAGGAAAGTCAGTGAGCTTTCCAAATTTGGATTAGGAAAGTCAGTCAGCTTTCCAAATTTGGTTTAGGAAATTCATGCCATGAGAGTAACATGCATCATCATACTTATCATATTGCACACAGCACATAACATCTTACACATAGCACATATCATATAGCATACAGTACATAACATCTTTTATAACATTCATTCATATGCCATGAGACCTTGGAATCATGGACTTGACATTAAGACTTTCCAAAATGAGGGCTCAACATATGGGACATCAACTAGGGAGTCTTCATTAGCAAACACAGAATATGCTTCATTCATTCATACGTACTTCATTTCATTTCGTTCATAGGCCATTGTGAACACCAGTTATACCTAGGGTGTAGTTTAAGACTTTCATCGGATTTGCTGTGCAATGATCAAGAATAACCTAGTGTCATTACCTGAGTATAGCTCACCTCTTGATTATCCTATCCTAACACCTTTGGTATCGTTCATTTCATTATGTGCTTCATTTGAGGCTGGCCTTATTCATTCATTGGGAACTTTAACTTTAACCGACATAGATCATGTGAGCATCATGAAATCCAGTGTCTCCCCCACATCGAAAAGAGGTGGAATCACCGGCAAGGTGACCCAAAACATGCTAGACATGGGAATTTAACCGCGCCAGATCCCTATATTGGCAGTATAGGTTCGAAGACCAGGAGATGTAGGGATACCCATACCCGGCAATCCGGACAGTCTCATCTCATGAGAGTTACGTGAACCTCCGCCCTTCCTGAAAGAAGGAATCACTGCCCATAGCTAGTCTATCGGTGCTCAGTATAAAGTTCCATTACATTCAACTCATACGTCATGGAAGATGGCTTCTAGTATGAGGACATCATAGCTCAATAGATGATTTCTCATCTCATCATTAGTATTAAGTGTGTTAATCTCAATAGTTTCATTAGAGTGTTCATAGAGACTGGTCTCTTCATTAACTTTACACTCTCATAGGTGAGTAGTTTTGGTAACATTTACTTAGGCTCATTTGAGATTGTTCTCATCTTTTACATTAGCCTCATATCATGTTGTCACCACATTCATTAACATTAGAACATTTGCTCTTCATAATTACTCACCCCATTTTACGTGAATGTTTATTTAATCATATGCCAATATACTTGTCCATTTGTGTGTTTCACACTCTTACTTAACCCTTCTAGGGTTTCGTCATTTCATTACATACATCTTAGGTTCACTTATTTTTAAACGTATGCTAGACTTATGGATTTATACATACAAGCCATGAGGCTTCATTCATAGTTCGTTAAATGACTCATATCTTCCTAAGATTATGTAGTACAAGAATTATGTATCTTGTATGTATGCCAAGATCTTGATTTTGATCTAAGTAGGTGGCATTATTCTTGAACATTTAATTCACGTATGACTTATGTATCAATACGGAAACTTGGGCAAGGGAACCCAAGTTCGAACCCCTTGGAAAATACTTACATTTTTCCTTGACTTTAGTTTTAGTCTTCATGACATTGGGACCCTAGATCGAGCCCCAACATCAACATTCTATGTTTATTTTTCTCCTTGGGACTTTCTCTTATTTGGCCGAAGGGTTGTGGGATCGAACCCCCACAACCCCTTTTATTTTTCATTTAAAATGTTGTTGTCCCATTTCGCCTAGACCAAGAGGTTGTGGGATCAAACCCCCACAGCCTCTTTTTATTTTAGTCTTTATTTCGCTGGAATAGGGAGGTTGTGAGTTCAAACCCCCACAGTCTCCTTAATTTATTTTTATTTAACATTTGCCTTATCTATGCATAGGCAGTGAGGTTATGGGATCGAGCCCCCACAGCCTCACTTTATTTTCTTATTTAATTCGCTCTTCTCTTTTTCAGCCTTGAGGTCGTGGGTTCGATTCTCACACCTCACATTTTCTTTTCTTTAATTTTCTTCTTTCATTCGCTGCCTGGAGGTCGTGGGTTCGATTCCCACGCCTTCCATTTTGTTTATTTAAATTATTACTCTCTCCTTTCTCAACCAGTAGACCCCATTTCGAATCCCCCTGCCCCCTTTTCTTTTTTTCTTGCGAATTAAAGGTGTTATACGGGTGAGGTCACAGGTTCGAACCCTGGTGGCCTCACCCCTTTAAAAACCAATTAATTTCAAGATTTCCCCTCTACACTTTAGCCTAACGAAACTTGTAGTTGTTGCTAGAAATTAGTCATTTTTATTAGCTTATATTCACCAATATTTGCACTTGAAAACTTAGGAAAACTCATGGATCATTTAACACCTTTTTGGGGTGTATTTCATGGATTCGTTTAACACATTCTTAGGTGTAGTTTCATTGTTGTTTTGGCTGCAACTTTCCACTTAAATTAGTCACTGTAAGACCTTGAAAATAGCTTAGGTGTTCTAGAGCCTAACATGTTGGTCTTAGTGTTATAAGGTCCTAAATGTGTTTAATATGTGGTATATAGGCAGTAGCTAAAGTATTAGAGGTGTTGGAAGTCAAACGTCAAGGGACGACTAAGACGTTTGACGACTAAGTCATCTAAATGTCTAAAATGTGGTTCTATGTGTTTATGTGTGTTTCATGGTGTTTTAAGGTTCTAATAGAGTTATTATATCATGTATAGTCAGTGGTTAAAGTTTCGTGAAGTTTGGAGTTCAAACGATCAAGAACGTCCAAGGCATTCGAAAGATGTTCCTTGAGTCGACCTTGTACGTCTAGGCGAGTTTCATCAAGTTTTATGTGTTCGTTTTGGTCGAAATTCATGTGAGAGGTGTTACACTCATAGATTGTCATATTTAGGTTGGAAAATTCCTGGAAAGTATTCCCAAGGACCATCAAAGGGTCCTTGAGGAAAGGACCCAAAACCTGTTGGCAGGCTGTCCCAGACAGCCTTGGCGACGGAGCTGTCGACGGCCAGTCATGGCTGTGACGCCCCGTCACAAGGGTTACGTCGTGGGGGAATTCTCCAAGGGTGTAGGGGGAACCCTTGGTAAGCCAAAGGAGCTTGAAATGGAGGTCCATGACGGACCGTTTCACCCGTGACGGCCCGTCACAGGCAGGTCGTCATGGCCAAGTCTCCTGCGCAGAATTTTCTGCCAAGTTAGGGGTGAACTTGTAAATTAACCCCATGTCTAAATAAGAGTTTAGGCGGTTTGTTTAGGGTCTTATGGGTATTTTAATTAACTATATAAGTGGTTAACACCCTAAAGACTTCATTCTTCAAAAATCAAAACCCCAAAGTCTCTAAGAAATCCCAAAACCTCCATTGAAGACTTCATTGAAGAGGCAGCTTGGTGAGGGGTTCTTGTGTGGAAATTCTTCATCAAAGTGAAGAATTATCATCCTTGAGTATGGTTTTTGATCCTTGAAACTTATTTCATCAAGGAGCCCAATTCTCAAAGTGTTCTTCAAAGTTTTCTAAAGTGAATTGTCCAATCTCTACTCTAAATCATGGGTTCTTGCATGAAACGTTTTCAATTGTTAACATATGATATTATTGATATTTAATTGATGTTTTCCAATGAAATTCTCCATGAACCCTTGATCTTCTCAAATCTCTAAATTCACTAAAATATGGGTTATGTGATTATGTCTTGAGATTGATGAATTCATGTGTATATTGCCATGGGCTTTTGATTCATGTATATATTATGTATGAATGATGTATAGGCTGTTTAAATTTGATTAATTGAGTAAGGAATACTCTTAGATCTATTGCATGTTAAGCTTGTTGAATCGATGTGAACTTAATGCTTACCAATTCTAGTGTAGTTTTCTATGGGTTTTATATTGATGTAAGTATTGTGTTCCATTGATGCATATTTGGTCTTAGATTGATAAATCTATATTGAATTGACTTAGATTCACTGAGTATTATGGTTTATCCTTTGAATTATTGTTCATGGCCACGGGTAAGGGCCTTGTGATGTTGAATTGGTTGATTTGGCATTGAATTGAGGTGTGGATATGGGGATGAAGGTATGCTGCCCCGTTTTTCTTTAATTTGATATTAATTATACTTTGATTCTATTGTGATTGGTATGGTCCACTTATGGTGGCGGTGTTATGTGAATTGATATGGCCTTGTCGGCGTTACTTTATGCAATATGATGATCATGGCCTTGTCGGCATTACTTGAAGTATATGATGATTATGTGATGTATGTAATGTCTATCTATATGTGAAAGTATATGTGTTATTATATGAAGTCATGTTAGGTTATAAGATGTTACTCCTAAGTACTTCTAGAATGACTTGTATTGTATGTTAAAGTGAAATATGTGGTGTCTTGTTTAGGTAGACTTATGTCCCTTGCTTGATGCTTATATGAATATTATTATGTGATGATTTGACTTAGTATGTTAAGAGTATTGAATAATAATATAAGTAAGTCCTTATTGATAAGAAGGTCAATGTTATGTGGAACCTTGAACCTAGTGGTGAGGTTATGAATACTGAAGTAGTTAGCCGTAATGGTATCCTTCATGTTATGAGTGATGGACTTAGGGATGGTTGGCTGGAACGGCATCATATCATACCTTAGAAAAGTCGCGATAAGATTCTTGTCACTAAAGTGAGATATGCCCTAGTGGAACTTGCTTTGGTAGGGTGAATGTAATTGGGTTATGAACTAGATAAGAGACCTAATTATATGAACCTTAATGTGAATTAATCTATGAGAACAAAGGCTAGCACCGAGTGAGTATGGTAAGGGAATTAATTCTAGTGAAGCACGAGACTAGATTGCAAAGAAACCCTTCATATTACTTAACCATGTGCCTACATGGGATGTGTCCAAGTTCTACCATTGGCAAGTAGAACAACCTCATCGAAGTAGGATAGAACTTCGGATTCCATGTCTTGCTATCATGGTCTATGTCGGTTATTGCCTATTCTCATCATGTGGAATACCTTTTAGCATTAGATAAGTTTATGAGGTCTAGGTGGTCGTATAGGATGCTATGTAGACATTGCACAATAGACTTTGAAGGTGTTATGTGGAGTTCCTAGGTCTTGTCCAAAGACCATTATGTGATCCATTATGTGAGTGTCTTATGTGATTCTTTATGTGAGTGTCTTATGTGATGTACGAGTCTTAATGAACTAATGACTTATGTTAGTAACTATGTAAATGATTAAGTACCTAATCTAAGTGACTTAAGCATTCCTTAGCTAAAGTGTGAGGAGGACATAAAAGGATGGTCTCTTCATGTCTTATCTTTGGAAGTCATGAGGATGACTCTAGTTAGGGAAGTTGTTTAATCTTGTTGACATGATCTAAACCTTAGGAAGTCTTAAGGACTATTTAGGTAATCTTGGAGAGGTCATTGTACTATGGACTTTATCTTCTTGATTTACTTAAGTAGGTCTTTTGATAGGCTTTGGAAGGAGAATGTCTTCTACTCGAAGTGTTAGTGTGTTTAGTGAGAATGATTCTATTTGAGGTAGTCTATAGGATCTCTTGTGTGTGTGAAGGGATTGTATGGGCGGTCGCTCCACACTTACTCAAGTGAACCTTGGAAATCACCTTTGGTAGAGGAATCTTACATAGATGTTTATGGTTGTTTTCTAAGTGTGTATGTGACTCATCGTAGGTAATCTTAAGGGTCGTTTAGGCACATCTAGAGAGGGTGTATGGGCGGTCTCTCTTTGTGTGACTTAAGTGAATCTTAGGATGACTTTAAGTGAGGGAATTACATGCTAGAAAGACTTAGCGAGAAGGGTGAAGTGATTCACTATAACAGTGAATTAATTTACTGTACAGTGAATATAGCTCACTGTAAAGTGAGTCTTTAAGATGCTATCTTTGGTTTAATGTTATCTTATGTGTTTCTTAATTTCTAAATGATGTTCTTATGTTTAAACTATGATTTCTAAATGAAAAGATGCATATTTCTAATAAAGTCCATTTTCATGATTTTATGCATATAGCCATACTTAGTACATGTGGTTGTACTAATTCCATGCTTTATTTTCTATCTATAGTCGTTGGTAGGTAAGGAGCTTTGGAGAAGAAGACTTGGGCATTAGAATAATCGTCCGAGTAGAAGAGTTCAAGTATGTCCTCATTGTTTCGAGGGCATATATGTCATTTTATGTTTCTTTTATGAAGTATTGTACAAGACTATGTTATCTCTATTTTTCGTATTAAAGTACTCTTGTGTCGTATGTTGATGAGATTGAGACTTAGTATTTCTATATGAAAGATGTTTTAAAGACTATTTTATGTTTTAGTGAAAAGTTTTAATTCTGCACTACTTTTCACTATGTATATGTAATTAATGATATGAATGAGGCTTGTCTTAGAACTCTGAGAGTTCGACGACGCCGATCGCAATCCATGATTGCACCCTGTCTTCTAGGGTATGGTCTCGGGTTGTGACAAAGTTGGTATCAGAGCATAAGTTGGTGAAAGTAGTTTTAGGTATCAAAAAGTCTCATCAAGTCACGTCTAGTAGAGTCTTGACCATCGGTGTGAGTCGCGATACATCTATGGGCGAGAGGCTATAGGACGATAGAGTTTCCCTTCTTTTCTAATCCTATATCGTGCGGTAGAGTAAATGTTATGATTATCCTTCTTATGAGTTTCCTTGTATCTGCTAGGAGATGAATACTAGAAGGATGGCCGCTAGAAGGTTGGAAGAGGAGAGGGTGAATGAGGAAGTTCTTCCTCAAGTGGAGCAAGTTGAGCAAGGTGCTCAAGGTGAGCAAGGTGTCCAAGATGGGCAAGGTGATGAAGTGCCTCCCCAAGGTGATCATGTTCCTAATGTGGATGGAGGTAATGAGGTACCGGAGTTGTCTAATAGGGTGATTGGAGAGGCTTTGATGGCTTTGGCTCAAGCCGTAACTACTCAAATCAATTTGAGTATGGTGCCTAGGGTTATGGAGAGCACTATGACTTCTAGGTTGAGAGACTTTGTGAGGATGAATCCTCCTATCTTTCTTGGCTCTAAGGTTAATGAGGATCCCCAAGAATTTCTTTGATGGTGTGTACAAAGTTTGGAGTGCAATGGGGGTTACATCTAGGGAGAAGGCGGAGTTGGCTTCATATCAATTGAGAGATGTGTCTCAAATTTGGTATACTCAATGGAAGGACAATAGGCCGGAAGATTCGGGTCCTATTGAGCTTTTCTTGGCAAGTACTTTCCCCAAGAGAGAAGAGAAGTCAAGGTGGAGGAGTTTATTAATCTCAAGCAAGGCAATATGAGTGTTGAGGAGTACTCTTTGAAATTCTCGACATTGTCTAGGTATACTCCTTCTCTTGTGTCCAATCCAAGAGATGAAATGAGTCGCTTTTGTACCGGCGTAGCCGACTTGGTGAAGGAAGAATGTCGTACCGCTATGCTTCATGATAATATGACCCTATATAGACTCATGGTGTATGCACAATCTATTGAGGAGTCTAATCTTAGAAGGATGGCTAGAAGTTTGAAAAGGGGTGTTGCTAGTGATCAAGAGCAACCTAGGTTCAAAAAGAGGGTTCAATCTCAAGATGTACCTAGAGTTCCTAAGAAGAAGTTTGAGAAAGGAGGTGGTTCTAAGGATAGCAAGCCTACTTGTGCAAATTGTGGCAAGAAACACTATAGTGAGTGTTTATTGGGTACCGATAGTTGCTTTGGATGTGGTAAGGATGGGCACAAAGTGAGAGATTGTCCAAACATTGCTTCTAGGAAGGAGGGCAAGAGGGTTGAGCCTAGTGTTCCAAAGGATGATGCTCCAACTAAGAGGCGTTTCTATGCACTCCGAACTAGAATTGAGAAGTCGGGTGATGGTGATGATGATGATGGTAAGTTCTTGTTTCTCTTTTGATAGTATGAGTTCCTTCTAAGTGGGGGAGTATGGCTTGTAGATGGGATAGAATTCCTTGATTTGTTGCATGTGCATGATGTTTAGGAGGTTGGTTGAAATTGAATTTCATTTACTTCTTGCATTGTGTGATTTATGAAGCTTTGATCATGTTTTATGATGTGTTTAAATGATGTTATCTTGCATTCTAGCATGTCTATATAAAGAATTGCCTAAAAATTGCATTTTTGAAAAGTTGTAAAAATCACTGTAGCCTGATAAACTGCTCACTGTAATTTTTTTTTGTAAAATTGACTATTTGATTCTTTGGTCTAAAATTCTTGTTATGTGGTTAGAACTGATGTATATGAGTATGATGTTGAATATAAAATGAGTTTTTGCTAATTGGATTGAAGCATGTGAGTTTTGTAGCATATCGAGTTATAGAATTGTCTTCTAGTTTCTTGTTGTGTTGTGAATCTCTTGATTATGTGAAATTTATTATTTCTTCTTAGATGTGTGTTGTATGATTTGGTTATGTGCTGCTAGTTGAATCTCTAATCTTGGAGGTGTTCGGAGAGTGGCAAGTGTCATTTGAGGACGAATGTTGTCCAAGTGGGGGAGATTGTAAGACCTTGAAAATAGCTTAGGTGTTATAGAGCCTAACATGTTGGTATTAGTGTTATAAGGTCCTAAATGTGTTTAATATGTGGTATATAGGCAGTAGCTAAAGTATTAGAGGTGTTGGAAGTCAAACGTCAAGGGACGACTAAGACGTTTGACGACTAAGTCATCTAAATGTCTAAAATGTGCTTCTATGTGTTTATGTGTGTTTCATGGTGTTTTAAGGTTCTAAATAGAGTTATTATATCATCTATAGTCAGTGGTTAAAGTTTCGTGAAGTTTGGAGTTCAAACGATCAAGAACGTCCAAGGCATTCGAAAGATGTTCCTTGAGTCGACCTTGTACGTCTAGGCGAGTTTCATCGAGTTTTATGTGTTCGTTTTGGTCGAAATTCATGTGAGAGGTGTTAAACTCATAGATGGTCATATTTATGTTGGAAAAGTCCTGGAAATTATCCCCAAGGACCATCAAAGGGTCCTTGAGGAAAGGACCCAAAACCTGTTGGCAGGCTGTCCCAGACAGCCTTGGCGACGGAGCTGTCGACGGCCAGTCATGGCTGTGACGCCCCGTCACAAGGGTTACGTAGTGGGGGCCTTCTCCAAGGGTGTAGGGGGAACCCTTGGAAAGCCAAAGGAGCTTGAAATGGAGATCCATGATGGACCGTTTCACCCGTGACAGCCCGTCACAGGCAGGTCGTCATGGCCAAGTCTCCTGCGCAGAATTTTCTGCCAAGTTAGGGGTGAACTTGTAAATTAACCCCATGTCTAAATAAGAGTTTAGGCGGTTTGTTTAGGGTCTTATGGGTATTTTAATTAACTATATAAGTGGTTAACACCCTAAAGACTTCATTCTTCAAAATTCAAAACCCCAAAGTCTCTAAGAAATCCCAAAATCTCCATTGAAGACTTCATTGAAGAGGCAGCTTGGTGAGGGGTTCTTGTGTGGAAATTCTTCATCAAAGTGAAGAATTATCATCCTTGAGTATGGTTTTTGATCCTTGAAACTTATTTCATCAAGGAGCCCAATTCTCAAAGTGTTCTTCAAAGTTTTCTAAAGTGAATTGTCCAATCTCTACTCTAAATCATGGGTTCTTGCATGAAACGTTTTCAATTGTTAAGATATGATATTATTGATGTTTAATTGATGTTTTCCAATGAAATTCTCCATGAACCCTTGATCTTCTCAAATCTCTAAATTCACTAAAATATGGGTTATGTGATTATGTCTTGAGATTGATGAATTCATGTATATATTGCTATGGGCTTTTGATTCATGTATATATTATGTATGAATGATGTATAGGCTGTTTCAATTTGATTAATTGAGTAAGGAATACTCTTAGATCTATTGCATGTTAAGCTTGTTGAATCGATGTGAACTTAATGCTTACCAATTCTAGTGTAGTTTTCTATGGGTTTTATATTGATGTAAGTATTGTAATCCATTGATGCATATTTGGTCTTAGATTGATAAATCTATATTGAATTGACTTAGATTCACTGAGTATTATGGTTTATCCTTTGAATTATTATTCATGGCCACGGGTAAGGGCCTTGTGATGTTGAATTGGTTGATTTGGCATTGAATTGAGGTGTGGATATGGGGATGAAGGTATGCTGCCCCGTTTTTCTTTAATTTGATATTAATTATACTTTGATTCTATTGTGATTGGTATGGTCCACTTATGGTGGCGGTGTTATGTGAATTGATATGGCCTTGTCGGCGTTACTTTATGCAATATGATGATCATGGCCTTGTCGGCATTACTTGAAGTATATGATGATTATGTGATGTATGATAATGTCTATCTATATGTGAAAGTATATGTGTTATTATATGAAGTCATGTTAGGTTATAAGATGTTACTCCTAAGTACTTCTAGAATGACTTGTATTGTATGTTAAAGTGAAATATGTGGTGTCTTGTTTAGGTAGACTTATGTCCCTTGCTTGATGCTTATATGAATATTATTATGTGATGATTTGACTTAGTATGTTAAGAGTATTGAATAATAATATAAGTAAGTCCTTAATGATAAGAAGGTCAATGTTATGTGGAACCTTGAACCTAGTGGCGAGGTTATGAATTGTGAATTAGTTATCCGTAATGGTATCCTTCATGTTATGAGTGATGGACTTAGGGATGGTTGGCTGGAAGGGCATCATATCATACCTTAGGAAAGTCGCGATGAGCTTCTTGTCGCTAAAGTGAGATATGCCCTAGTGGAACTTGCTTTGGTAGGGTGAATGTAATTGGGTTATGAACTAGATAAGAGACCTAATTATATGAACCTTAATGTGAATTAATCTATGAGAACAAAGGCTAGCACCGAGTGAGTATGGTAAGGGAAGGAATTCTAGTGAAGCACGAGACTAGATTGCAAAGAAACCCTTCATATTACTTAACCATGTGCCTACATGGGATGTGTCCAAGTTCTACCATTGGCAAGTAGAACAACCTCATCGAAGTAGGATAGAACTTCGGATTCCATGTCTTGCTATCATGGTCTATGTCGGTTATTGCCTATTCTCATCATGTGGAATACCTTTTAGCATTAGATAAGTTTATGAGGTCTAGGTGGTGGTATGGGACGCTATGTAGACATTGCACAATAAACTTTGAAGGTGTTATGTGGAGTTCCTAGGTCTTGTCCAAAGACCATTATGTGATCCATTATGTGAGTGTCTTATGTGATTCTTTATGTGAGTGTCTTATGTGATGTACGAGTCTTAATGAACTAATGACTTATGTTAGTAACTATGTAAATGATTAAGTACCTAATCTAAGTGACTTAAGCATTCCTTAGCTAAAGTGTGAGGAGGACATGAAAGGATGGTCTCTTCATGTCTTATCTTTGGAAGTCTTGAGGATGACTCTAGTTAGGGAAGTTGGTTAATCTTGTTGAGATGATCTAAACCTTAGGAAGTCTTAAGGACTATTTAGGTAATCTTGGAGAGGTCATTGTACTATGGACTTTATCTTCTTGATTTACTTAAGTAGGTCTTTTGATAGGCTTTGGAAGGAGAATGTCTTCTACTCGAAGTGTTAGTGTGTTTAGTGAGAATGATTCTATTTGAGGTAGTCTATAGGATCTCTTGTGTGTGTGTGAAAGGGATTGTATGGGCGGTCGCTCCACACTTACTCAAGTGAACCTTGGAAATCACCTTTGGTAGAGGAATCTTACATAGATGTTTATGGTTGTTTTCTAAGTGTGTATGTGACTCATCGTAGGTAATCTTAAGGGTCGTTTAGGCACATCTAGAGAGGATGTATGGACGGTCTCTCTTTGTGTGACTTAAGTGAATCTTAGGATGACTTTAAGTGAGGGAATTACATGCTAGAAAGACTTAGCGAGAAGGGTGAAGTGATTCACTGTAACAGTGAATTAATTCACTGTACAGTGAATATAGCTCACTGTAAAGTGAGTCTTTAAGATGCTATCTTTGGTTTAATGTTATCTTATGTGTTTCTTAATTTCTAAATGATGTTCTTATGTTTGAACTATGATTTCTAAATGAAAAGATGCATATTTCTAATAAAGTCCGTTTTCATGATTTTATGCATATAGCCATACTTAGTACATGTGGTTGTACTAATTCCATGCTTTATTTTCTATCTGTAGTCGTTGGTAGGTAAGGAGCTTTGGAGAAGAAGACTTGGGCATTAGAAGAATCGTCCGAGTAGAAGAGTTCAAGTATGTCCTCATTGTTTCGAGGGCATATATGTCGTTTTATGTTTCTGTTATGAAGTATTGTACAAGACTATGTTATCTCTATTTTCCGTATTAAAGTACTCTTGTGTCGTAAGTTGATGAGATTGAGACTTAATATTTCTATATGAAAGATGTTTTAAAGACTATTTTATGTTTTAGTGAAAAGTTTTAATTCCGCACTACTTTTCACTATGTATATGTAATGAATAATATGAATGAGGCTTGTCTTAGAACTCTAAGAGTTCGACGACGCCGGTCGCAATCCAAGATTGCACCCTGTCTTCTAGGGTATGGTCTCGGGTTGTGACAGTCACATACACCTCATATGAACATCACGAATTACACATTTTATGCACGTTAATTTAGTCCATCAAACTAACCACTTTAAGACTTCAAAACGGATAGCAACAACAACAAACATTTACATATTGCACCTCATCATTTTCGGTTGACATCATTGAACATGCTTGCTATTTCTAAACACAAAATCACAAAGAACATCATATTTTACACTTATCTACCAGCAACCATACCAACAACGTGATTTCTAACCTAATTTAGATTGAAATCGGAAGGAGACTAGGGACAAGGAGTTCAACATTCAAGGGGACAGCCCTAGTTTCATACGTTGAATTTTGTAGAAAGAAATTCCTCTTGGAGAAAGGATTCCAAGAGAGAAAACACATACCTGTTCTTGGTGTTGTTCAACACTCAAATTTTCTGCCCAGAATCACGACCAAAGTCACGTCCAAATCCCCTCAACTTCAACACCAATTCGACGGAATAATCCTCCCTCTTGTGTAACGTTTTTGATTAGTTGATTGTTTGTAATTTTCGTTGTGAGTTCTTCAAGTGTGAAGAACTTTGGTTGTATTTTCAGTCCTTAAGCTTTTGTTAGGCAAAGAAAACGCAAAAATAAAAAGAGAGAGAGGCAGATCGTGAGAGTGAATGAAACGTGAAAAAAAGAGAGGTTCCTTAGGATTAGGATTCTAGTTGAGACTTAGTCAAAATAAGATATCTTAATTAATAAATAATTAATAATAAAAATCTGATTTTCCTTTTTCTTAAATCAGCTAATAAATATTAATTAATTTAATTAATTTATCAATTTAAATAAAAACAATTTAAATCATTGCTTCCACCTAGGTTCGAACCCGGGTGGAGCAAGACTTCACTTCAAGAGCTCAATTTCAGCTCTCTCTCCCCAAATTGCCCCTCCACTTTATTAATTAAATAATTTAATATATATTTAGGGTAATTACGATATTACCCTTAGCCTGGTAAAAGACCATTTTACCCCTAGACCCTCAAAACTTAAAATTTCCTCTTTTTAAGTCCGGTAAAGACTCCTTCGAGTAAATCTTCGTATTTGAGAGCCCTACATGGTTGGTCCCAACCTTTACAAGCTCAACTAACTCCCCAAGTTAGTTGGCTTGGCTGTAGCAAGGGTTCTGAGGTCTGGTTTTACGCGCATCAATCCGTGTGAACCCTGGTCTAATCGTAGGCACTCTTGACACATTAAGCATTTCTTATCTTATTCATTTTTAGGGTTGTTACAAGTTTAGTCTTCATTCTAGGACAAATGTTCCCAAAGATGAGATAATGTAACACCCCATATCCAAAACAGACCAAAAATCAGCTTTTCAGAAATTTGCAAGTGCAATCCATGATCACTATCGACGGACCGTAGTCTGCTCTACAGCCCGTACTGCATATCCGTCGTTTGTGACCGAAACTCTCCATGAGGCAGCCCAGAAAAAAATGACTAAGTATCGATCTACGGACAGAGATACATTCCGTAAGTCAGACTACGGTCCGTAGTCTGTGTCCATCGATCAACACCCCATTTACCCATCCTCTGACAAGAACCACTATTGACCAGTACAGTTCATAGATGGACCTACGGACCGTAGCTGAAAATTAGCAGACAGTTAGGCGGGAAATGCTGTTTGGTCAACTTCAAATGATCATAACTCTCAGAACAAAATGAATTAGGTGTCCCATACCTTTGAAATTATAAATAATTGAATTATCTTTCCATAGACACCGAGTTTGCTAAAATCAGACCTAGGAGTAAAACGTTATGCACATTTTAGTAAAGGCATGTCGAACAAACCCAACCTACGGACCCAAATGACGGACCGTCGATTGAACGACGGACCGTCGATTGAATGACAGCCTGTCAGTCCAGGTCGTCGTTTGGTCCGACAATAATTAACTCAGGGGTCTTTTGGTTTTTTCCTACTTTGTTTAAACCCTAAGATATGTCGTTTTGACCCTAAATAATAAGACGTTTAAACCTAGAAACATAACAAAAACTTACCAAAGTGAAAATCATAAATTAAAAGTTAAAAACTTAGAAGCAAGAAAGGAGAAAAAAGTCAAGAACCCTAGTTCAAGAACGCAGCAAGGTTCCATCACTTCCGTCCCCGAAATCTAAATTTTCTCCGTGGATTTCATCACCAGGTATGTGGGATTTCACTAATGGGTTCCTTTCACCCATTAGGTCCCTAGTTTTCAGTCAGTTCTTGATTCTCTTATCATGATTAAATCTAGGATTTATAGAATTACAGCAAATCATCATAAATTGGTTAAGTATATGTTCCAATCAGATTGTAAAGTTATTACTGAGATTATTGCATGAATTTCAAAACCCTAGCTATGTATTTCCTTAGTTCTTGAATTACAAATACTAGGTCAGATATTTCAATTACTTCAGATATACATGCCTCAGTTATGCATAATTACCAGATTAATTGTTGCATTCTCAGTTTAGATGTTCAGTTTTGAGCTACACAGTACTTATAGAAACTCAGTCATAATTAGTTAATTACATAATTCATTGGGAGTATCATAATACTGAGTTGGACTAGGGTTCAGCGTACCCAATTAGTCCCAGAACTACTAGCCAAGTAGGTTGTAAGTCCCCTCTGTGGGCAATCAGTTTAGTGATCACGCCAGCATGCCTTTATACCTCTGGCAGGATATATTGGGTCCTCTCAATGGGGCGTATATATCGGACTCCACATTTAGCTCATGTGGTTTTATTATCAGATATTAGTAACTCCCAAATATCAATCAGACTCTAATGCATTGACCATATTTATAGTTCAGTTATTATTCAGTCTCAGCATGTTATAAATTTGGTCATTGCATCCAGTTAGCTCAGAATTCAGTATATCATTTTCAGATTATTATACTTTCTTTTGTGCTTGTTCATTTATGCTTTGTTTCAGCTTTATTCTATCCTACATGCTCAGTACCATCCAAACTTACGCATACGTGTGCTACATCTTCTCGTGATGTAGGTTTAGGTTCTAAGCATCCTGATCGCGCTTAGATCGATTTCTGATCTCCAGTTCAGCAGATTCAGTGGTGAGTCCTCATTCTCCGAGGACAATAGTCATGAGTTTCTTTTTAGTATTTAGTACTTTAGTATCACTTTTTGCAAGATTTAGCTGGGGCCTATCCCAGCATTTCTAGTTAGTTTAGAGGCTATTTTCTGACATAGTTAGTTTTAGCTTAGTGTTGAGTTAATGGTTCCTTTGTATTAAACTCATCAGTAGTTCAAATATCTCAATTATAGAATATGGGTATTCCCCATCTTTTCAGTTTAAATTATGATTTAGCTTCAACATTCAGTTTATTATCTTTAGTATGCTCATGATCATGCCAGCAGTGTTAACTTGGGATCACTTGTGGTCCTAGGTCCCGTGTTCGCGTCTCGGGGGTATCTCGGGGCATTTTATTTATCTTCACAAATATATCTTTGTGTCCACACATATGATTGCTTGCTCCATTGTCAAGATGCCATGAGCTCCAATTACCTTTATCTTCTTCTTTGAGTGTTAATAACAGTGTTGACTCATCTTCATCTTTGTTGTTGTCAACGAGATTAACGTTCTTTTCAACATTACTACGACATTCCCAAGAGTAATGTCCCATTTTATGACAGTCATAACACTCAATTTTAGATTTGTCATACCTCATTTCATTTGTACCTTGATAGGCTCCACGTCCTTTACCTCCTCGTTGACCACGACCACGACCTCTGATTGACTGGCGACCTTTATCTTCATTGTTGAAATGATTGGTATAACTTATTCCTCTTCCACCGCCTCCATGGCCTCTCCATTTTCCATTTCCTTTATACCTTTTCTCACCTTCAAATCCTTTGAAGGATGCATGAGTTTTATGAAGTTGCTCTAGTGGCTCTTCTTTTCTCCTTTTAATTTTCTCTTCATGGGCTAGTAAAGAACCTTCCAATTGTTATACCGTCATAGAGTCTAGATCTTTAGACTCATCAATAGAACACACCACATAATCAAATTTAGGTGTTAAAGAACAAAGGATCTTTTCTACTGCACGCACATCATCTACTTCCTTCCCGTATCTTCTTAGTTGATTTACAATAACCATAAATCTTGAGCAGAAATCCAAAATGGATTCGGATTCTTTCATTTTTAAAACTTCAAAGTCAGTCCTTAGAGTTTGAAGTTTTATCTTATTTACTTTATCAACTCCTTGAGATAATTATGTAAAATCTCCCACGCTTCTTTTGAGGTGGTTGCATCTGCCACCTTCTCAAACATACCATCGTCAAAACATTGATGGATAAGAGTGAGGGCCTATTGATCTTTCTTTCTTATCTTTAACAAGACCTCCTTTTCATTTGAGGGCAAACTTTCCTCATTTACGGGTTTTTTATACCCTTTGTCTACAAAATCCCAAACATATTGAGAGCCAAGAATGACTTTCATTCGTAGACACCATTTTTCATAATTTTCTCTTGTGAGACAGGGGTACTGAAAGGACAACAGACTATTATTTTCCATGGCTCTAATACCACATTGTTGGACAAAAGGATAATCACGCCAAGGATAATTTCCAAACTAAATAGCAATAGGAAGAGAATAACACCGACACCAAATATTAAAATGGGTAAATATGATACCCAAATAAGTTATACAATAATATTGATGAAAAACTTGGTAGTATCAAAAGACTAGTACTCAACACTCTTTTATTTCTTAGAACTCACAAAAATATTACTTCCGCACTATTTTCTCACAAACTAAGAAGTAGTTTCTGAATTACTCTCTCTACTCTCTATTACTTCTCTATTTTGGTGTGTCTTCAAGTGTTCAATTACTACTCTATTTATAGAGTTTTTTTGTTTGAAGACTTGATTACATTATTAATGACATAATGTGGTAGCCAATTTCCCCAAAAAATTGCTGCCAAACTCTACCAAACTTATACCAAACTTTGACTACCTACTTCCACAAATGTGGCTACCAATTTTCACATTGGTGGCTACCAATTTTCACATTTGTTGATACTAATTTAAACAAGTATGGCTGCCAAATTAATTGTTGCCAAGATTTTATTTCCACACTATCCTGGTAACTAATCTATACGTACCAAGCAACAGTGTAGCATGGTAAATTTCTTCAACATGCAACCATTCTTTTGCAGCAATACCACGATCATTGACATTTTGTCTTCTATAGCTGATATCCTCCATTGCAACTGATGAAAAGGTCTTGGCAAGACTATATGTCGAATTGCCTTGCACATGCATTTAGACTACTGTATCAGCAGATGCCTAAGGGCTATAAATGATACATATGCCATCACACACTCATCAAAAATGATCATTAGCGACAATTAATTCTTAATTACCGCTAAATATGTATTTTTAGTTGCAATTATCACTCTTTGTATATGTCCCTAAAGTCTTTAGGGACATTGGTTCGAATGGCACTTAACTAGTGTCGGTAATACCTTTAACACTTTATTGTTCTTAATATTTATTGCCGCTAAAAGTTATTTTTGTTGTAGTGAAATTGCCCCTAGATATGCAACTCGGGTGTAGATGGCGACGGTTTTAGTTTAAAATATTAAAGTCTGCGGGTGTACTGTAATCAAACTGATGAAAGGAAAAAGGGATAAGTATGCAGCGATTACACTATATAAATGCTCAGTAGCAACCTTCCTGATCCTTTTGCCAACAACATTTAGCATGCTTTCTAAAATAGATGACGGAAGACTTGAAGTTTGATTTTCACCATCTTTTTGTTTCCCTTCTTTCTCTTACACAGGAAGAAGCCTCTGATTGCAAAACAATTTAGAGATATTCCAACAGTAGAAAGATGGTAGTGTGGTGGATCCATCTTAAAAAAGGCTTCCCACCCCACCCCTCGGGCACAAAATTACGAGGTGTATATGAGGTTATAATAGATGGCTTGTTCCATTATTCATCAAAAGATTCAATATCAATTGATTTGGCGAGTTTCTGCACTGGCGAAAATCAAAATCGGCAATTTCTACATAGAATCGACCTTGAAATATCCAGCTTCTTCACCCAGCGATAGATCTTATCTACTGAACCAAACTTGAAAAACTCAGCAAGCAACCAATGATATCTTGCTTAGAAATAATACATGTTGAACAAATCTGAATTTGGGAGAAGTGAGAAGAGAGTGAGTGTGCGAGCTGAGAGAGAATGAGAGGAGTCCAGAAGGTTCTTCAATTTTTTGAGAAAAAATGAAAATTAAGAGCTGAAAGTTTTTATGTTTCTTTATACTAATTTCTCGGCACGTGTGTATCCTATCACAGAGTACACAATGTTGTAAAATGGAATTAATATTACTAAATTAAACGTGTTTACAAAAATGTTTATAATTGAAAGAACATAGAAAAGTACTTTTAAATGATTAATATAGATTTACTTTCTTTTTGAGATCAAAATGACCAGAAATTATGGAAATATTTTAAAATACATTCGAAGTTTGAATATCGGGAGAAAGTGGCGTTTATTTTGTAGTAGTATTTTTCCTTCAGTCAATTTTGTAAAAACATTTAACCAACTAAATAGAAAACAATATCAATATAAAAATGGTCACCAGTAGCTTTTCATTTTAAGGTTATGACCATAAATGATGGACTCCTAAATATTCATGCTTGAAATTTAGTATGTGCATAATTTAATGTTAATGTATGAACACCATCACCTACGATGAAAAATATTTCATTCCTTTAAGTTTCTAACTTATCTTTGCGGAATTGTAGTCTTGCCTTTTTTTTTCTTCTGCTGCATAGATATCATATGATTTTTGTCTAATGAAAGTATCTGATATATTATATCGTGATATAAAATATTAAACTTTTTTAAAAAAGAACTGATTGATTAATAAAATTTAAATTATTAATCTTGTGACTTAACATTTTCTTATTTATTTTTATAAAGCTAGAAAGGAGTGTATCTTGTGACTTAAAATTTTTAGATTAAAATTAACACAAAATAATAGGAAATTCATACTTAAAATTTTATACTCAATATAATATATATATATATATATATATATATATATATATATATATATATATATATATATATATATATATATATATATATATATATATATATATAAGGGAAAAGGGTCAAAAATACCCCTCAAATGAGGGGTATATATGGTGACATTAGTAACAGCAGGGTCAAAACTAACTTCACTTTAACGGTAAGGGCATAGTTGACCAATAAAACAAAGTTGAGGGGTATTTTGACCCTTTTCTCTATATATAATCATTTAAAATTTATTTAAATATAAATTTATTAAATGATTCGGATTATATTAAATTTATAAATGCATTAGTCCAAATAAATATTATGGATTAATATAATTGATTTAATATTTAAGTTGAATAAATATGAATTTAATTAAAGCCCGTTCCATAAAGCCCATATGTCATGTCACTTAAATCTAATTGGCCAAAGGGAGTCCTATTCCAATCGCAACTCCTCTATTCTAAAACTTTAAATAGGGATCTCATAATTCAAAAAAAGAGGACCAATAATTTTTAACAAGAAGCTAGAGAAAACTCGTAGATCAAATGTTGTAGATTTCTCTACAAGTTCAAGAATTAAATAATTCAAGCATTCAAAGATCAAAAACGATAAAGATCAAGAACGATCAAGATCAAGACCTCCAGATTCAAGATCAAGCTCGAAGCCCTTGGATTAAACTAGAAGTCAACATCAAGATAAAGTTCAAGTTCAAGATCAAAATAAATTTCAAGTCAAGATCAAGTCCAAGTCAAAGTCCAAGTTCAAGATCGAGATGAAGATCAAGATAAATCCCAAGTTCAAGATCAAGCTCCAGAGCCCTTGAATTATATTTGAAAATGCGAATTCAGAGGAATCATAGCGATTGTAACACTCACACTTGAAATAATAAAAATATTTTTGTTATAATCTTCCGTTCTTGATTATTGTTTTCTCGACGCGAATTTTATCGTCTACAAGTTTTGACACGCCCAGTGGGACAATATCTACCTCTCATCCCATCTTTTCAAACATTAAAGAATATCGACATGACTTCCATGAAGATCAACTCTAAATCAACTGCCTCTAAGGCCACTAGCTCCAAGTTCTCTACTGAAGTTGAAGATATTCTGGGTGTTACCTTTGGAAGTTTTGGAGCTGTTACGAGGATCAAAGTTGCTATGCTAGGACAACAAACACTTAAAGTGTTGTCCGCGTCAACTCCAGTTTCTGGGTCTGCAAATCCAAAAGGATCAACTTCCTCCACAAATGCTTTAGAAGGTGAAAGCAGTGTTGCTGAAAAGATCAAGAAGGCCTTAGCTCTACTTGAGCAATCTGGTTCCAAGAACTCTACCACAAGGAAGAACTATGATTCAACCAATGAATAATCTCCAGGTACATCGTGTAATGTGATTCTAATGAATATCAACTTACACGAGAATCAATGCTACTCTCCTACATCTTCAATGATCATGCAAACAATGGTGATTGTTGCTTCTTCCCCTGAGGAACAACTAACAAATATGACAAAGTTAGTTGAAGGATTGAAAAATCATATACAACACCAAGAGTCTTGAATAGGTAAGTTGATGAATCGAATGGAAGGAATTTTAGATGGAAAAGCGAGTCATGCGCCCAAAAAATGTGTTGAAGTTCAAGAGAATGGAGATCCTGCGAAGAAAGCACCGCTTGTTAAGGAGATGTCAGTTTCTTCTGAAGGAATGGTCCCACTAGATCGCTTGACGGAGTTCATTGAAGGCACTCTCAAAGATAAGTATGAAGTCTCCACCAAGTCTTCTAATATGTATTCCACGTCATAGAGTGCGAGAACTGATATCTTCAAAATGCCTGCTGGTTATCAACCTCCCAAGTTTTAACAATTCGAGGGAAAAGAAAATCCAAAGCAACACGTTGCACAATTTGGGGAAACATGTAATAATGTTGGGCCTATGTAGACCACCTTGTCAAGAAGTTTTTCCTCTCTTTAAATGGAAATACCTTTGATTGGTATACGGATCTCGAGCCCAATTTTATCGATAGTTGGGAACAACTATAGAATGAGTTTCTCAATAACTTCTACAATACAAGGCATAAAGTGAGTATGGTAGAACTAATGAATACTCGTGAAATAAGGATGAACCGGTCATAGATTTCATATATCGACGGAGGAACGCAAGCCTGTATTGCAAAGATAGGCTTAGTGAAGCTTCTGCGATAGAAATGTGTATTCAAGGGATGCACTGGCAGCTTTTTTATATCTTACAAGGAATAAATCCAAAGTCCTTCGAATATCTAGCTACTCGCGCTCATGATATGGAGTTGAGCATCTCCTTCATTGGGAAAGATATGAATTTTTGTCCAGGATCCTCGCAAAGGGAGAGACAAGTAGGAGCCTAAGAGATGGAGCAAATTTGTGCCCAGGAGTGACAACAAAGAATACATGAATGCTAGTGTGTCATCTGCGAAGTTTACCACGAAGGAAGGCATAAAGCATAATGTGAGAATGAATCTTGAAGCACGTTCGAAACAAAAGTCGATCCTAAGCGAGACGCAAGAAAAGGAATACCCCTTCTTGGATTTTGACGTTTTTGATAATTTTGATGAGTTTCTTGAGTTAAAGCTCATTGAGTTTCCGGAGAAAAAGCAATCTGATGAAGCTGGTAAAGTTGATGACCCAAATTATTGCAAGTATCATAGACTTGTGAGTCATCCTCTTGAAAAATGTTTTATCTTCAAGGATAGAGTGATACGATTGGTTAGATAAAAGACGATTGTCCTTGATGATGAGAAAGTTAGTTCTAACCAAATCTCTGTCACATTCGGCTCACTCGATCTAGTCCAAATATGTGTCTCTTAAAAGTATGAAGGAGATTCATTGGAGAAAAAGAAATCTCAAGCTATATAGATGCTGATGAAGGTTGGATGCTTGTTACTAAGCGAAGACGCAACAATTCAAGCTTACGAAAGGAATCATTAGAGAAGCCAATTAGAAGGAATATGGTGAAGAAACTGGTGAAGCAAAAATCAATCAAAATCCCAAAGAAGGCAAAGGTATAAGTGCATCACTACCAGAAACCCCGACATCCTGTAACTCTAGAGGAATTCTTACCAAGTTGGTTGCACACAAAGTCTACTCAAAAAAATAATGTGGCATCATGTTTGAATACTGATAAAAAAAGCAACAGTAAGGGTGTCTCCAACTGACAAAGAAGGTACAACGATAGAAGCCTCACCAAAAGTGTCTCCTAGTGGCGAAGAAAAGGCAACAAGGGAAATCTCGTCAATGATGTCTCCTTCATCTTCTGAAAAGCCTATTGAAACTTCTTCCCAAGAAGCACACGTATGTGATACAAAAATCACATTCATAGACGATGATCTTCTATTTGGTGAAACACTACATAATCTTTCTCTGTATATGGTGGGTCACGTGCTACAGAAGAAGATAAATAGAATAATAGATGGAGGGTCTGGAGTCAACACTCTGCCTATCCACACATTAAAGGAACTCGACATCGCGACCGAAGAACTTAGTGAAATTCGTTTGTTAATACAAGGATTCAATCGGGGGGGCTGAGATCCATAAGCTCTATTAAATTAGAAATCCAGATGGAAGATTTGCGATCAAGTGCATGGATGCACGTTATTGATGCAAATACCTCACACAATATATTGCTTGGCAGGCCTTGGGTACATAAGAATAAGATCATGTCATCTTCTTACTATCAATGTTTGAAATATCTTGAAGGCGGGATTGAAAGGAAGATAGTTGCGGATGATAATCTTATCACCGAAGTTGAGATACACTTTGCTGATGCAAGATTCTATTTTAAGGGTTATGTTGTCAATGAGGCAAAATCTAATGATGTCAAATCAACCAAGTTTGACAAGATCACAAACAAAAGAATCGATACGGCTGTCAGAAAGGCAAAAGCTGACACTAAAGAACTTTGTCCCAATCTCAATGAAGGGAAGATCATGTCTCTAAAGATGAAACTAACTTCTGGATTTTGCTATGTTCCAAAAGTAAAGAAAGAGGAAGTCAATCATCTCACCTTCAAGAATATACATTAAGAGGACTAACTCTTCCTATCAAATAGATTGATGCAATAAACTTGTCTTCAAAACTGCCAGGAAAGACAATCACTCAAAGTCAAGTGTGAGATGTGGCACTACCTACAAAAAGCACAAGTGAAGGTTTTGATCCTAATGCTTACAAAGTTATTTGCGAAGGCCGGATACAACCCTAATGATCCATCAATATTAGGGGAACTACCATCAGAATATAAAACTAGGCACGTGAAGGTCTAGGATATAACCAACCACCACTAGTTCGCATCTCCATAAGAAGGGCAAGAAATAATCATATAACTTTTGAAGATGATGTCACTACTCCCAATAAAAGGCCTTCCGTCTTTGATCAACTTGGGGAAGCGACTGTAAGAACTTCTGTGTTTGAGAGGTTAGGTCCATTGAAGAAGAATAACAAAATCTGAGAAGTTATTTAAAAGTTACAACGCCTACTTCACATTTAATTTGAAAGGATTTTAGAAGTTTGATTCCCTCTAAAATGAGGCGACAAGTAGAACTTGTAGATTCATGTAAAGAGGAACTCAAGGCAAAGGCTCACACTGTGGTTTACACTAAGGAGTGCGAGAAAGATGAAAAAACTGTAGGTTCGTCAAATCATGTTATAATCCAAAATAAGTATGATTTTTTGCCTCAAATTAAGATTGATGAAGAGTTAGAAGACATTGTCTTGTGTTGTCATATATTTGTCAATGACAATGATATTTTGGAAGAGGAAGATGCTGGAGATGCTCCACCAGAACTTGAAGAAGTAGTAATGACCACAATAGATCCTTTGAAGGAAGTTAACCTTGGCACTGATGAAGACCCAAGGCCAACTTACTTAAGTGCATTCTAGAAGTTGATGAAGAAATCGCTTATATGAACATACTCAAAGAATATAGGATGTCTTCGCTTAGAGTTATAAATAAATTCCTGGATTGAATCCTAAAGTAGCGGTTCATCAGTTGGCAGTCAAAAATGGTTCTCGTCCTGTTAAGCAAGCTCAAAGACATTTTAGGCCAGACTTGGCTCAGTTGATAGAAAATGAAGTTAACAAACTCATTGAAGCATGCTTTATTCGTGAAGTCAAATATCGTACATGGACTTTGAGTATTTTTCCTGTGAGAAAGAAGAATGGTAAAATTTGAGTTTGTGTTAACTTTATAGATCTCAATAATGCATGCCCTAAATATGAGTTTCCTCTTCCCATTTCGGAGTTGATCGTTGATGCGACCACTGGTTATGAGGTGATGTCGTTCCAGGATGGTTCTTCTTACTATAATCAAATTTGCATGGCACAAAGGATGAATAACTCACCGCATTTCGCATACCAAAAGGTAATTATTGGTACAAAGTAATGCTATTTGGTTTAAATAATATTGGTGCCACATATCAAAGAGCTGTGCAAAATATCTTCGATGACTTGCTCCATAAAATATTGAATTTTATGTTGATGACTTGGTGGTAAAGTCGAGAAAGAGGGGTGATCATTTTAAAGACTCAAGGATGGTGTTGGAGTTGCTCCGAAGATATCAATTGAGGATTAATCCATTGAAAATGTGCCTTCGGAGTTACTTCTGGCAAGTTCCTTGGCTTTATTATATGACATCGAGGAATTGACATTGATCAAACCAAAGTTGATGCAATATCAAAGATGCATGAACCTCAAAATATTCATGAGTTAAAAAGTCTACAAGGAAAGTTAGCCTACTTGAGGAGATTCATCTCAAAACTAGCGGGAAGATGCCAACCATTCGGTCACCTCATGAAAAAAGGCGCTCCTTTTAATCGGGACCAAACATATAGTGATGCCTTTAAAAGTATCAAGTTGTATTTAGCAAAACCTCCATTTTTGCCAGCCCCCATACCTGGAAAGTCATTGATACTCTACATTGTGGCACAAAAAATGTCTGTAGGAGCCCTGTTAGCTCAAGACAATAGCGAAGGCAAAGAAAACTCTCTTTACTACTTGAGTAGAACGATGACACCAAATGTGATGAAATATTCGCCAATTGAAAAATTGTGCTTGGCGCTAGTCTTCTCAATTCAAAAGATCGAAGCATTATTTTCAAGATCATGTTGTTAGGCTTATTTCTACAGCAAATCTCATCAAGTTTTTTATGTCAAAACTTGACCTTAGTGACCGACTAGCAGGATGGTACCTCCAATTCCAATAGTTTGAGATCGTGTACATCCCTCCAAAAGTTGTTAAAGGACAAGCATTAATAGATTTCTTAGTAGACCATCCTATACCGAATGATTGGGAGTTAATTGATGAGATTCCTGATGAAGATGCGATGTTAAATCAAGTTCAACCTCCTTGGAAAATGTTGTTTTATGGGGCTACACATCGTGGCGGAGGCGGGGCTAGTGTGGTGTTCATCACTTCGCCAGAAGAGAATCAACCATTCTCCTTTACTTTGAAATAGTGTTGCTCCAATAATGTCGTTGAATACCAAGCATTGGTACTTGGACTTAAAATGGTTGTTGACATAAAAATACACTTACAAGTCTTTAGTGACTCTCAATTGGTGATTAATCAACTTCTGGGAAATTATGAGGTGAAGAAACCTGAATTGCGCCCTTATCATGATTATGCTCAAAAGTTGATATAATGGCTTGGAGATGTAACCCTTCAACATGTGCGTAGATTAGAGAATAAGAAAGTTGATGCATTGGTTGGTCTAGCTTCAACGCTAACACTTCTTGATCAAATGCAAGTAACTTTCTGTCAAAAATAGATTGTACCACCGCCAAATGAGGAAGAATATGTAGAAAATGAGCTTGATCATCTCATCGCCACTACTGAAGCCACAAAGGAAGATTGGAGACAATCCATTATTGACTATATGTGTGATGGTATACTTCAAGTAAATCCAAGGAGAATGACTGGAATACGTCGTCTTGCACCTCGCTTCCTTTACTAAAAGGACACATTATATAGAAGATCATTTGAGGGTGTGCTATTACAATGTTTGGGAGAGGAAGAATCGATGCAAGCTCTGCAAGAAGCACTCTGAAGAGTATGTGGATCACATCAATATGGACCAAAACTTCACTTTCACATAAAGAGAATAAGGTATTATTGGACAACCGTGGTGAATGATTGCTTAGATTATGCCCTGAGATGCGACGCTTATCAATTCCATGCAAATTTCATACATCAGCCGCCTGAAGTATTGCACCCAACCATCATGTCTTAGCCATTTCATGCTTGGGGATTGGATGTAATGGGACTACTACCAAGGTCTTTTGGTGAACACTTGTACATCTTGGTTGTAACAAATTACTTCTCAAAGTGGGATGAAGCTATCACTCTTAACGAAGTGAAGAAGAGAATGTTGCGAATTTTATACGAGTGAATATTATTTATCGCTTTGGCATCCCTCACTACATATAAATGAAAATGGCAAGCCATTTGATAACAATCTAATGAACAAGATTTGTGATCTTTTTGACTTCAAGTAGCGTAAATATTCTATGTATCATGCTTCCGCCAATGGTGTTGCTAAAACATTCAATAAGACTCTTTTAACCTTCTCAAAAAATTTGTTTCTAAGTCCAAACGATATTGGCATGAAAGAGTGGAAGAAGTTTTGTAGGCATACAGAACGACGTATGGCACTCCAACTCAAGCAACACCATATTCACTTGCTTTTGGAGTTTAAGCAGTTTCCCACTTGAGAGTCAAATATCTTCCTTGAGACTTACTATTTAAGAAGGACTCACTAAAGAAGAAAATGCTCGACTGCATCTTGTTGATCTAGAAGCACTTGATGAAAAGAGGCTAGAAGCCCAATAAAACCTTGAATGTTATCAAACTTGTCTATCTCGTTCTTTCAATAAGAAGGTTCTCTTAAGTACTTCCAAGTTGAATACCAAGTTCTCGCGGTAAGAAGACCCATCATTACTTCGCACAAGTCTGGGGAAAATTTACCTAAAAATGGGATGGACCATATGTCGTACAAGAAGCATATTCAAATGGTACTTACAAGCTTGTTGATGCTGATGGATTAAGGGTCGGTCCTATTAACGCCAAATTCCTAAAGAGGTACTACCCTTGAAGTAAGATGATGCTCCTTAAGGTACGAGCCTAAACTGCATGGTAGTCCTGGCCCGCAAGATTATAAACTGTGTACGACATCACAACAAAAAAATCATTAAATCCCCCAGAACTACGTTGTGACTTGATTTCACTGAGGTATGTAGGTGCTTAGAACCATATTATAAGTTCAGTTGCATGAGTGTAGAAAAATCACATGTTCCCACTTGATCTCATATGAAAGTTGAAGCAAGGGAAAGCAATAAGTATTTGTTTTATCTTTTGTCTCATCAAACTTTAGAGTTGTACGAAGTATTGATTGGTCAATAGATGGGGGCAAACCTTTACAAAAATATGAGTTTCTTTAACATCATGATTGAACTTTCTTTAAAATTGAAGTTTTCATATGCTTCCAGTATACAAGTTGAAATCTTCAAATCCTCCAAGTATGTAAGCTGAAGTCTTCAAATCCCCCAAGTATGCGAGGTGAAGTCTTCAAATCTTCCAATTATGCAAGTTGAAGTCTTAAAATTCTTTAAGTCTCCCGGTTGAAGTCTTCAGATTCTTTAACTCTGCAAGTTGAAGTCTTCAAATTCTTTTCTGCAAGTTAAAGTCTTCAGATTCTTTATGTCCGAAAGTTGAAGTCTTCAAATTCTTTAAGTCTGTAAGTTGAATTTTTCAAATCCTTCAAGTCTGCGAGTTTAAATCTATAAGTCTACAAGCTAGAGTCCTCAAATTCTTTAAATCTCTAAGTTGAAGTCTTTAAATTCTTCAAGTATGCAAGTTGAATTTTTCAAATCCTTCAAGTCTGCGAGTTGAAATCTATAAGTCTACAAGCTAGAGTCCTCAAATTCTTTAAATCTCTAAGTTGAATTCTTTAAATTCTTCAAGTATGCAAGTTGAAGTCTTCAAAATTCTACAAGTCTAAAAGTTGAAGTCTTTTAATTCTTTAAGTATGCAAGTTGAAGTCTTCAAATTCTTTAAGTCTGCAAGTTGAAGTCTTCAAATTCTATAAAAGACTACAAGTTGAAGTCCTCAAATCCTTTAAGTCTGTAAGTTGAAGTCTTCAAATTCTTTAAGTCTGCGAATTGAAATATTTAAATCTACAAGTTAAAGTTCTCAAATTTTTTAAGTCAGCAAGTTGAAGTCTTCAAATTCTTTAAGTCTGCAAGTTGAAGTCTTTAAATTCTTCAAGTCTGCAAGTTGAAGTCTTCAAATTCTTCAAGTCTGCATGTTGAGATCTTCAAATTCTTCAGTAAGTTGAGGCCTTTAAATTCTTTTAGTCTGTAAGTTGAAGTTTTCAAATTATTCAAGTCTGGAAGTTGAAGTTTTTAAGTCTTGACACCTTTAGATTATCTTTCTTAAGGCGGGGATTTATATCTATCCTCTTTCGCCTTAAGAACACCATAAAGTTATATTTCTTAAGGCGGGGATTTATATCTATCCGTTTTCGCTTTAAGAATACCATAAAGTTACCTTTATTAAGGCAGGGATTTATATCTATCCGCTTTCTCCTTAAGAATACTATAAAGTTACCTTTCTTAAGGCAGAGATTTATATCTATCCACATTCGCCTTAAGAATACAATAAAGTTACCGTTTTTAAGAAAGGGATTTATATCTATCCACTTTTGCCTTAAGAATACCATAAAGTTACCTTTCTTAATGCGGGGATTTATATTTGTTCGCTTTCTCCTTAAGAATACCATAAAGTTACCTTTCTTAAGGTGGGAATTTACATCTATCCGCTTTTGCCTTAAGAATACCATAAAGTTACATTTCTTTGAGGCAGAGATTTACATCTATCCGCTTTCGCATTAAGAATACCATAATGTTACCTTTCTTAAGGAGGAAATTTATATATATTCGCTTTCGGCTTAAGAATACCATGAAGTTACCTTTATTAAAATGGGGATTTACATCTATCCGCTTTCGCCTTAAGAGTACCATAAAGTTACCTTTTTAAGGCGGAGATATATATCTATCCGCATTCACCTTTAAAATACCATAAAGTTACCTTTTTTAAGGCGGGAATGAGTACTACTCATCCCTTTGAGTCATAAGACTACCTTCTCCACAGATCATCCTTTGAAGCCTACCTGCAAAAGTGGGGAAGACCACAAAAAAAGTACAGGAGAAGTTGTTACCTGTCAAGATGTTTGAGACTTTAAAGTCATGCTAAGCTAACTAGGTTAGACTTGAGACAATATTTTCTTGGTGATAACTAAGCCTTTGAAGTATAATTTCAAGCCATCACAACACTGTTTGGCGACGATGTTCTGACATTGAGATATAAAATATTTTGTGAGGCAACAAAAATCTGAAATCAGCTACATGACAGCATTTAAAGTTATCTTTAAAAAATCATCTAGAAAGATTATGAAGGGATTAAATCTTAAATTTTGGATACGTCGTAGAACATTGAGTTTAGATTCTATAGATAACTTCAGAAAATCTATAGATAACTTCAGAAAATCATTTAAAAATATTTGGAATGTATTGAATTCTGAATTTTGAATATATTAGGGATCGAGAAGTCTAGTTTCTAGAAAATCAAACCGTTCCTGATTTCGATTTTTCTACAATGAGATATGAATTTTCTACGACAGTTGTGTCAAGCTTTAGAAAAAGTGACGAAAATCAAAAAAAAAAAAATAAGAGGAAAATTACCTTGAATTATGCCCCTTTCGTCGTAGGCTTGTAGCTCACAATCCGTAATTGAAGAAAAATTGTGGATACAATGTGTCTATTTATAATTGTCATGTGATGGGAATAAAATCTTCTCTTAGTCCAAATACAATTCTTTTTATTTGTTAGGACAATAGAAAATATATATAAATTTGAAGTTGAGTAGGATTACAATTCCTAATCCAGTTACAATTTTCTTTTATTTTTCTTTCTGGGTCTTTCGTCTCCAAAATAGACCCAAATAAGGAGTCATTTTTCAAATGCAAAGTCATAATTATCTAGCGGTGGTCTCAGTTTGAATGAAACAAGGAAAGTTTGAGGCAATCCATTCTTGGGCAAATTATCTGCCAAGCCACAAGGAGTGGGACTGTATCTCTTCCCACTTTATTATTTCAATTTAATTATATATATTAAAGTGGTATATTAAATTATACACTTGTGTGTGTCCGGTAACTAGTTATAATTTAATTAAAAAATACTTCAAGTCTAGTCTTTAAAAGATAAAATATCCTGACAAGGCTTGAAGCAGGGGCATTTGTAATCATTTAAAATTTATTTAAATATAAATTTATTAAATGATTCAGATTATATTAAATTTATAAATATATTAGCCCAAATAAATATTATGTATTAATATAATTGATTTTATATTTAAACTCAATATATATGTATTTAATTAAAGCCCGCTCCATAAAGCTCATATGTCGTGACACTTAAATCTGATTGGCCGAATGGAGTCATATTTCAATCGCAACTCCTCTATTCTAAAACTATAAATATGGGTTCTCAGGACCAATAAATTTTAACAAGAAGCTAGAGAAAATTCGTGGATCAAAAGCTGCAGATTTCTCTACAAGTTCAAGAGTTCAAGAATTCAAGCATTCAAGTTTCAAGAACGATAAAGATCAAGAACAATCAAGATCAATACTGTCGGCTTCAATATCACTCTCGAAGACCTTGGATTCAACTAGAAGTTAAGATCAAGATTTCAAGTTCAAGATCAAGATAAAGTTCAAGTCAAACTCAAGTCCAAGTCCAAGTCCAAGTCCAAGTTCAAGATCAAGATCAAGATAGAGATCAAGATCAAGATAAATCCCAAGTTCAAGATCAAGCTCAAGAGCACTTGAATTATATTTGAAAAGGAGAATTCAGAGAAATCACAGAGATTGTAATACTCGCAGTTGAAATAATAAAACGATTGTTGCTATAATCTTCCGTTCTTGATTATTGTTTTCTCGAGACGAATTTCATTGTCTATAACATATAAAATGAAATGATATATGTAACATAATTCATAGCCAATGAAGTAGGAATACAAAAATATATGTTCATGCTATATTCATTCTAGTGTTCTATTTGAGTGAAATCTCTTTCAAGCTATACTTTACTTTGTTCATTAATTTTTTCTTACATATCTATTAAAAAAATTATTACCATGGCTATATTATCATATTATAAGAAAAGTCAAAATCTATTTTTGAAATAATAGACTTAACATCAAAAGTAATAATTCAATGGACTATATTGATACCCGTAATTTTAGAAAAATTAGGAAGAAACTCCTTCGTTTGAGAGAAAAAGAAAAATAAAGAAGATCATGTGCCTTTTTTTTGTATTTGTTTATTATTATTGTGTCTACCACAAGTTAATTTTATTAGAAAAAATAATTCATAATGTGTGTATTTGTCACTATTCATTTGTTACGTGAACACTAATTATAAAATTCTTTCTCCAATGAAAACACAACAGAAATTAATTGAAGAAATAAAACAAAAAAAAAAAGAGAGATGGAAACTTTGGCGCTCTATATATAGAGGTTTTTTGTGTGAGGCAAAGCACTCTTAAATGCACATTTTTCGGTTCTTTTTTATTTAATAGAAAGCAAATACCTCAATTTTCATGCTATGAACTTTGGTGAACCATGTCAACGGATGGTGGATTAATCATTTATGAAATTTTTGATGATCTCAAATTGTTCATAAAAGAAATATCCAAGAATTTATAAGAAATAAATTGTTGTGAATAATGACCAAAGAAACATGAAGGTTAACTAAAAGGGTATCAATGTTCTAAAATGATATGAGTAATATTGAAGTATGTATAACATGAAAATCGTAATAGGAAATTACGAGTGTGAATTGATGCATGATTTTTTAAAATTTGTTCACCAACTCTTTCTTACGTGGTACCTCAAATTTCATTGAATTTTGACCTTAATCAATTGTTGCAAATAACATTTGAGTTTTTTTTAAGAAGAAGAAGAGTAGAAAACTTTAAAAGTCATAGACTAAAAGTTAGAGGAAACACCCTCTATTTATAGCTAAGAAATAGTAGTATGAATCAGTACCTTATTAGAAAAGTCACAACCATTCGAAAAATTCTTCGCTCATCAGAAAAGTCACAACCCTTGAAAATGTCAAAACTCATTGGAGAAGGCACAAGCCTTCGAAAAATAGATGACCGTTTGAAAAATCACAACCCTTCGAAAAAGTCTCAACACATCGAAAATGTCACAACCCCTCAAAAAAGTCACAATCCTTCAAAAAGGTCACGATACATTGGAAAAGTTACAACTCTTTAATGTGAAAAGGTATCTACTTTTCATTTAACACAATTAATTAAATGAATATATAAAATAATTTGAGTATTTTTATTTGGGGGTATCATAGTAATTTAACATTGAAATTTGGGAGTTCATGCTTTTAAGGTAGAATAGATAGATAGATAGATATAGATTAGCTCACAACATTAAAAAAAATTGAATGAAGAATTAAAGTATGAGAAAATTGCTCGGCTAATATTTTATAAGGAATATCGAGGGTTAAAACCCCTCAAGCTAGTGAAAAATTAGAGGGGTTGCGATAACCCCCCATGGTTAATACAAGTTTGTGGAGGTTACATTAACCCCGAAAATTAAATCTCCAGAAACAAGGCCTTTTTTTGTACTGATAGGAGATATGTTGATCGGCAGCGGAAGTGGATTTAGAGGTCTGGGTAGTGGGGGTGGAAACGGTTGTTTTGGTGGCCGTGGTGAATGTTGTGGCTGTGGTGGCGGTAAATACGGTGGCTCTGTGATGGTAAATAAAGTAGCTACGGTGGCTCTGTAGGTGGTGATTCCAAAGGAGGAGGGCGACGAATCTAATGACGTATTTTATTTCTCTTAGGGAATGATATAAGTAAAATAGCAAAATTGCTTATAGTTATTGACTGTTAGTGGCAGTTGTCTTTTATTGCCACTGAAAAGAGATTTTTTTACGGCCAATGTGCATTTGCCGCTATATCTCATTTTAGAGAACAAATTAGTGGCAATTATTTTATTGCCGCTAAATAATTGCTACTAAAAGTACTTATTGGTGTAGTGAATTCACATGAAAGCTATTGTGAATCAATTAAGCAATAGTAGAACTATTATTACGCAAACAAAGTGATTCAAATAAGAGAAATTATAACAATATTATGTGAATGAAGTTTGATGGACTTTGACTTATAGTTGTAATAGTGAGACTTAAAATTTAACTGTTGAGCTTGAGAGAATGATAAAGTGAAAGATTCAAATTGATGAAAATTTATCAAAATATTTATATTTTATTTATGAATAATTTGTAAATAATTATAATTTTTTAGATATATATAAATTCTCGATTCAGTTTGGCTATTTTTGTGGGTTTTTCTTGGTGAAATCAAAATCAAATCAAATAGTATCATTTTTAAAAATTTAAATCATATCTAACCAAATCAAATATGAACTTTTTTAATCGATTAAGTTCAAATTGCGGTTTGGTTTGATTTATTAACCACGACCATGAATAGACATAGGAGTAATAATAATACTCCCGTGTCCTTGTTTACTTGTGCATTTTTTATTTGACACACTTGTTAAAAAGATAATAATTGATATGCGAGTTACCATTTCACCCCTATTAGTTGATAAAATTTCAAAATTAATTTAATCAATGAAGATGTTGTGCCTTTTTTTAATAAAATAACCATCTAAATAAATTGAGGGTATAATATATATTAAAAAAAAGTAGGGTTTGTTTTCCTAGGTTGTCAGAAAAACACAATCTGTCAGAGATTAGTTGTTGCCCTTGTCCTTATGTGTTGGCTGCCTTGAATTTCATTACTGGTTTGTGTCTTGATACTAGTTGTTTGATTTTAGTAAAAGTTGGAATTTGGTTTTGTGCTTGTGGACTCATTTTAAGTTATATAAAGCTAACATGATTTTGACAAGAGTCTCTTTTAATTTTAATGCTCTGACTAATCTGTAGAAAAAAAAAAAGAATATAGCTAAGTGTTTTAAGCTTTATTTGTGTTTGTATTGTTGCAGGGTAAGGACACACACTGACTAAAGAAGGACAAGAGTTATTCTGAATGGGACGAATGACACCACCAGTATTGTTTTTTCTTGTTTTTTCGTTTGTAACATATAATGTGATTATAAGGTATACATTTGTTGGGTTTGAGAAATCAAACTCAAACGCTGTTGGTTTTCCTGATCCCATTATTCACATGCCTCATAATCTCACAAAACCTAATAAATCAGAAAAGTTGTTATTCCATATAGCATTAACAGCAACTGATACTCCTTATAGCAAGTGGCAATGCCGCATCATGTACTACTGGTATATGAAAAAGAAGAATTTACCAGGTTCAGAGATGGGAAAATTCACTCGAATACTCCATTCAGGAAGCCCTGACAACCTAATGGATGAAATTCCCACATTTGTTGTTGATCCTCTTCCACAAGGTTTTGATATGGTCAGTAACATGCCTTTCTTTCCTCCAATCAGGTTCAAATGTTAATTTAGACTCGCTCATCATGGTTAGTTTGCTGCTTACAGGGTTACATTGTCCTCAATAGACCTTGGGCATTCGTTCAGTGGTTGGAGAAGGCTACCATAGAAGAGGAGTGAGTTCTCAAATGTACTTATGTTGAATATATATATATATATATATATATATATATATATATATATATATAACAATCTTAATTAGCATTTTCTATTCTATTGTGGCAGATACATACTTATGGCAGAGCCTGATCATATGTTTTTGAAACCGCTGCCAAATTTAGCTTATGGAGATTACCCGGTTGCTTTCCCTTTTTTCTACATGAAACCTGCCGAACACGAGGATATCATAAGGAAATTCTTTCCCAAAGAAAATGGTCCTATAACAAACGTTGATCCCATTGGCAATTCCCCGGTCATCATTAAGAAGGTATATTTTTACTACCATGTATTCGATTATTGAAGCAGTACTCTTTATTCTGCATGCTCCGCAAGTTTCGAGAGTAAGAATTTCATGATAAGTAGCAGTAACTCTGACCGAATACATGCTCCGCATGTTTAGTTATTAACACTAGAAGAGCAAAGTTGATGTAAGACAAGACGGCAATTGCGGTGCCAAATTTAGATATCTTGGCTTGTTGTTTCAAGAGAATGGAATGATAAATGGAGATGTTACTCACGGTGTTGTCATATATAGGCCTGCTTAAGACTTGAAGTCTTTCACAATATTCTTGATATGACCTTCTACTTTGGACTCTCCAAATCAATACACATCAACGTTCCAACTATGGATGAGGCTCTAATTATTTGCTTGCTTGATTTAGTTCAATTTCCTCACATTCCAGGATACTTATCTTGACTGTCATTGATCATTAGCTTTATCATATTCCCCTACTCCTTGTAGCATTACTTTTGCAAGTATTGCCGATATCCAGACTGTTCATTTCTTTAAAGCTTTTGATTTTTTTGGTGTTGCAATTGTCATGCCCGCCGATTTTTCAATATCGGCTTGTTTCAGGTTGTTAATCTTCATAAATAACTGCAAGGTTATTTATATATTGTTGATGTTGTTAATATTATCTATATGTATCTTTTCAGCTTTAATTTATCAGTTTTATTTTCATTAATTATTCAGAATAAGCCCTCTTCAATTTCTTTGATGTGTTTCTACCATGTCATTTTCATAATTTTCCCTGTCTGTTTAGATTGTTATTAGATACAGGTTCTCAACTGTGATCAAATTTATTACAGCTACATCAATTCTTTGATCAGCATTATGTGCTTATTCTGCACTTTTTTAATCTTGTGATTTCAAGGAATTGTGTTTGGTTTATAATACAGAATTTGTTGGAGAAAGTTGCAACTACATGGATGAATATTTCTCTAAGAATGAAACATGATGAAGAAACGGATAAAACTTTTGGCTGGATCTTAGAAATGTGAGAGATCTACTAATGAGCTGAAAGATGTAGGTTTTGTCGTCATAACTGTGTTTTTGACTCATCTATTTTGCTGAATGAAGGTATGCGTATGCTGTAGCTTCTGCTTTGCATGGCGTGCAGCATGTTCTTCAAAAAGACTTTATGCTACAGGTTTTGATCTGTATTTACTTAACAGTCTAGTCTTTATAATTCATTTCTTTTATCATACTTTTCATAAGTAAGTAAATTCTTGAATTTTAAATATTTTAGCCACCCTGGGATTTGGACACTAGAAAAAAGTTTATCCTCCATTACACTTATGCGTGTGACTACAACATGAAGGTAGAGTTATTATTTGTGTACTTAAGTTTCAATCTTTGTATTATGGTCTTAATGAGTAATCTTATGCCGTAGCTTATTGTTCAGGGTGAGCTTACTTATGGAAAAATTGGAGAGTGGCGATTTAATAAGAGATCCTATATCAAAGGACCTCCACCTAAAAATCTATCCCTGCCTCCACCTAACGTCCCTGAAAGTGTGGTATGTTGGTACAATTCTTTGAATAAATATTGTTGTCTTAAAACATTGCAATTATTAGTTTGATACAGAATTGTTAGATGACGAGAATGATTGGTTGCAGCATTAACTAAGTACATAGTATGTTGTTAAAGGGGCAATAATATTCATTCCAGGAGACTCAATTGACTCTTAGAGCTGCAAGTGAAGAATAAGGATGATATCAAGTTTAGTATCTATTCTTATTTCTAGCCCAACTATTCAATCCCCAAACAGAGGAAAGCATGGTAGTAGATTTATCCCGATTGAATCTACGTCACTTTTCTTTCCAACCAATCCAGAAACAAGGTAGATCAAGCGTAGTATTTTTGTTTCTGCTAACCAACAAGTCAGCCCTACTTGTCACATAGGTTCAAAACTCAGACCAGTATTATGTACCTACATTACATTGAATATAGGTATTTGCTTCAAGGCAAAAAAATAAATAAAGACTCAAGTATGCATCAACTATAACGGAGGAGGCTCCTCTCCACTACATTTTCTCTCCATTTCCCCAAGTACCCACTTGGATGGAAGTCATTTGTCATATTTAAAAATTAAGGGTGGAGATTAAAAAAAAAAAAAAAATCTCCACCCTTAATTTTTAAATATGACACATGGCTTCCATCCAAGTGGGTACATGGGAAATGGAGAGAAAAAGTAATGGAGAGGAGCCTAGTCCAACTATAACAAGATATAAAATCTTATTGAAGTTGGGTTTTTACCCACATAAAACAAGTCTCCTTGTATGAGTTATTAGTCACGGCCTTAGTGCCTGCAAAATGAGCCCATATTATAATGGGTTGGGTGAGTGACTTTTAAAATAGATATGATATATGTTTGTACCCATATTTAACACATAGAAATATGGGTTAGCCAAATCGGTTAACCTTTCAACTTTTATTCATTCAAAATTCATCATATCACCAAATGTGTTGTAACTTCTCTTTTTTTTTTTTTTTATGTTTCTAATTATTCTTCTCTACAATTGAAAAAGATAAAGTGTTTGACCCTCCAAAAAATATATATATTATATTTGAAAGAATGCAAAATATATGAAAGAGAGGTGCTGAATATTTTTTGTATATCTTCCTCTCTTCAGTACATGTATATATAGAAAAAATAAAATAACAAACTACCCAACTATCCTATATATTAACTAACTCAACACAACATATTTAGTAATTGTACATAAGTAAAACTCACACGCTACCCAACTATCTCCTAATTCGTAGATACCTTAATTAACCATCTACTATTTACATGGAAGTAAAATTGAAAAAGGAAAACAGTAATTTACAGATGGAAAGAAACAAAACTAAAACTTCCAGCGTACTTTGTGTTGTCTGGAAAAAAAAACATGATAAAATTGTTAACCTTTTTCATTCTTCTTTGGCACAAAATCATCCTCGAGCTTTTGCTTTTTCATTGACAAGTCTCCAATAAATTCAATACCCCCCTCAAGTTGGACGGGGAGGAACGAACACCCAACTTGTTCACCAGGAAACGATGAGATGTACCAGGTAGAGGCTTGGTAAATAAATCTGCTATTTGAGATGAAGATGGAAGAAAATAAAGAGAAATCATGCCATTGAGGTATTGTTGACGGACAAAGTGACAATCTATGTCAACATGTTTCGTTCGCTCATGAAAAACAGGATTATTAGCAAGATGAATTGCAGCTTGGCTGTCTGAATGGAGAGAAATTGGTAATGAAGGAGGCAGATACATGTCGGAAAGAAGACGAACTAACCACGTCAACTCAGCAACGACCCTCCTCATCGGTCTGTAATCAACTTCAGCGGATGAAAGGGAAAGGGAAGGTTGTTTCTTTGATTTCCATGAAATAGGATTACCACCAAGACTAATAAAAAAAAACTTTAACTGACCATCTAGAATCTAAACAAGTAACCCAATAAGAATCACAAAAGGCTAAGAGAGTGAAAGAAGGAGAGGAATTGAGAAAAATTCCCAAACTGGGATCCGAAAGAAGATATCGAAGAACATGGTGTGCAGCTGAAAAATGCTCTTAATGTGGAGACTGCATATATTGGCTAAGGTGTTGGACCGAAAAAGAGACATCGGTCCTTGTATGAGTTAAAAATTTAATTGTCCAATTAGCCATCTATAAACAGTGACATTGGAAGAGGAGAACCCATGTTTGCTTGCAATTTTAGAGTGTGATCCAAAGTAGAAGAGGCAGGTTTGATTTCAAGGCAATTATATTCAGATAATAGTTTCAAAATGAATTTTCTTTGGTTGAGGATCAACCGTGAGGTTCTCGGATGACTTCAATGCCCAAAAATAGTATAAATCACCTAAATCCTTGATCTTGAATTTTGAATCGAGGAAAGATTTCAACGCTTTTAATTCTGCCAGATCATTACCGCAAAATATCATCCACATATACAACTAATATAGAAACAGAGCTACTGGTGCATTTGTAAAAAAGGGAATAATCATTCAATGAGTGTTGAAAACCTTTTAAACTCAATGCCGCAGTCAGCCTTGCGTACCATTGTCGCGAGGCTTGTTTAAGACTATATGAAGATTTCTTTAGGCGACAAACTTGAGTAGGATCAGAAACCTTCAAACCTACCGGAAACTTCATATAAACTTTTTCGTCCAACTCGCCATGTAAAAACGCATTGCTTACATATAATTGGTAAAGACCCAGCAATTGCCAAAACACACCTTATAGTAGTACTCTTCACGACTGGACTAAAAGTTTTAGTAAAATCAACCCCTTCCTTTTGAACATCACCCCTAACAACTAACCGAGCTTTAAGTTTATCCACATAATCGTTAGAGTTGAGTTTGACCTTGTAAACCCATTTATTAGGTAAAGCCTTTTTTTCCAAGGGTAATGATACAACTTCCCAGGTATTATTTGTGATAAGAGCTTCTATTTCTCTTGTCATAGCCTCTTGCCAATCTGGATATAAACTGCTTGGGAAAAGCTTGTAGGTTCTTTAATTTATGATAGAGAATTGATATATTACTGATTAGACATGGATAAATCATTAAAATAAAATGGTGTGGCAGAAATAGGAGAAGAAAAATAAGTATCAGTTACATTAGGAAAATGTACACTATTGCAAATGTAATCTTCTAAATACGCAGGAGTCTTGATAGATCTAGCAGATTTCCTCAAGGTAACACAATTGATACGAGGGATGGAAACCGAAGATTGTGAAGAAAGAGTGGGTCTATAAGGTACTTGAGAAAGTTGATCCGGAGAAAATGAAGTACTATGTTAAGGAGAGGATATAAAATTATAATCAGGATCAGCTATAACTAGTGAATCTGTAAGAGGAAAGACAGAAACAGTAGGCTGAATAGAAGAAAAATGGTATATATCTTCATAAAAAACAATGTTCCTGGAAACAAAATATTTTTGAGAATGTAAGCTAAGTAACTTATACCTTGTTTGCCCAAAAGGATACCCAAGAAACACACATGATCTAGAGTGCTCAGCTCTAGGATCCAATTTATATCTACCAGAAGAAAGAGTGGAGGCAAAACCATGAAAACCAAAACATTTAAGGTTAGAGTAATTTGGAGGATCACCAAAGAGTTTCTCATATGGTGTTTGAAAAGAAAATAGTTTTGTCGGACATATATTGGTTAAGTAAGTGGCTGTCATTAGACAATTCCCCCAAAATTTCGATGGAAGTTGAGACTGAAAAAGCAAATCTCTACAAGCGTCCAAACGATGCCTATGTTTTCTCTCAACTACACTATTTTGTTGAGGTGTGCCAACACAAGAAGCTTGATGAATGATGCCTTGTGTAGACAAAAATTTAGAAGTTTCTAAACTTGAACCCAATTCCCAAGCATTATCAAGACCTAATGACCTTAACCTTTTTATTGAACTGTCGTTCTATCATTGTAAGAAAAGATTTGAGAATTGAAAAGGCATCTCTTTTAGTAGTTCATAAAAACGTCTAAGTTCCTCTATAAAAATCATCCACTATGGTTAAAAAATACCTATAACCATCGTAAGCAGGGGTTTTATAAGGCCTCAAAGTATCAATATGGATTAAATCAAAAATTTGTTGAGACGAAATATGACTAATAGGAAAAGGAAGTGACAAACTGAAATAGGAATTCCATTGATATTCTGCATATTTGATAAAGTCATATGCCCTAACCTTACATGCCATAACTTGCTTTGAATAACAGAAAGAGAAACACACAACAAACTAGATTTATCATCCTTTAGGGAATCTAAACTAGAGCTAGACTTAAACCAGGATTTAACAGAATAAGAAGCAACTAGAAGCCTATTCTTCAAGATATAGAGACCATTCTGGCTTTCACCAAGGAGCATTGGGATCTTCATTGAAGGGCCCTGCATAAAACAATGAGAAGTTGTGAAGAATAATATATTTGAAAGTTGTCTGCACAATTTGTGTACAAACAATAAATTGAAATGGAAACTAGGAACATACAATACATTATGAATGATTAAATTTTAGAATAGTTTGACAGATCCTGAATGAGAAACCTTAACATTTTGTGAATTAGGAAGCCTTACAGAAGTAATTTTAGGCAATGGTTTAAGATTGATAAAAAATATGTATTGTAACTCATATGTTCAGTTGCACCTGAGTCTATTGTCCACGTCTCTTTAGTGAACATTTTACCATCAATATTTGAATTTGGAGAGAAATGATTAGGGGCTAAAGTAATACCATCACAATTCACAGAGGCTATGACATCTAGCTTGATCCTTATTTTTCACCTGCTGAAGCATCTGCATGACTTGTGCCAATTGCACTTGTGTGAGAAGTTTCTCATGCTCCTCTGATTCTACGTTAGTCATAAAGAATCCAGAGAATTCATTAGAAGTCACAACATTACTCTTAACAGAATTTTGAAAGTTTCTTGACTCAGTAAATTTGAAATCAGTCGGAAATCCATGTATCTTATAACATTTTTAAATGCTATGTTTTGTTTCTTGAAATTTCTGCAAACAAGATTAGACTTCTTGTTATCATAGTTCCCCTTTTGTCCCCTAAATCAATAGAAAATGATCTCTGGCCGTTGTCAACGATGAATGAAGAAGATTCACCAGGAAATTTTGGTGTATTCTGGACCTCCCTTTGCTTCTCCTCTTGCATCAACAATGCATAAACATTAGGGATAGAAGGGAGTGGTGAAATCATGAGTATATTACCTCTAGCTGCACAATCAGAATCAATAAGTCCCATTAAAAATCGAACTAATCGTTCATCTTTCTTGGACTTAATGTTCTTTTCCTTTGCTCCGCAAGAACAAGCGCAAGTGCATGTAATGAAGAAATCCAAAGCATCCATTTCATCCCAAAGACGCTTCATCTTAGTGTAACAAGTTGCAATATCAGATGAGCCCTGGACAAGGTCACTTAGTTCCTTATGAAGCTGAAAAAGCTTAGCACCTGAACTTTGTCCAAACCTGGCTTCTAATCCTGCCCACAAATCTTTAGCAGTGAAAGAGTATATAACACTTTCAGAAATTTCTCTAGAAAGAGAGTTCAAAAGTCAGGAAATTACCATGTTGTTTGCTCTCGACCAAGCATTGTGCAGGTCTGTACAAACAGCAGGTTCATGAGTTGATCCATCAATAAAACCTGACTTATTTTTCGCAGTCAAAGCTATGAGCATGCCTCTCTTCCATCCCCCAAAACTATTGCCATCAAAAGCTGTATTAACTAACAACATACCAGGAGAATCACAAGGAGAAATAAAAAAAGGATGAGAAGAATTTATGAGAATAGAGGTTGCATTAGTTCCAGCAAGAATGGGAACTTGAGTCTCAGAAGATGTGTTTACATGATCTCCCATTGTAGCAAATTATTGATCAGGAATAAAGATGAAAATAGAAGCAGCGATTTAAAACTTGGCTCTTGATACCATGAAAGAATGCAAAATATATAAAAGAGAAGTGTTGAATATTTTCTGTATATCTTCCTCTCTTCGGTACATGTATATATAGAAAAAAATAAAATAACAAACTACCCAACTGTCCTATATATTATCTACCTCAACACATCATATTTAGTATTTGTACGTAAGTAAAACTCACACACTACCCAACTATCTCCTAATTTGTAGATACCTTAACCAACTAATATTTACATGGACGTAAAATTGGAAAAGGAAAACAGTAATTTACAGATGTAAAGAAACAAAACTAAAACTAAAATAATGGTTCCAGCGTACTTTTTTGTCTGAAAAAAAAACATAATAATATTGTTAACCTTTTTAATTCTTCTTTGGCACAAAATCATCCTCGAGCTTTTGCTTTTTCATTGTCGAGTCTTCGATAAATTCAACAATATTACATGTACATTTCTTTTGTTAATTATAATATTGAAAAGTTAATAGGAATTGTTTTTTTTGACTTTGATGATACAATAAAACTAAATAAAGTATTTTTAACATTTTTCATCTAGAAAAAAACTAAAATATTTTATCGATGTTTAAATCTAAAGTAAAGTATTATTCTCATCATGGAATTATGGGTAAATATGGGTAAACTTGTATCTTACCCAACCCATTTGTTACCGATATGAAATATGAGTTTGTTGAATTCTTATTTATTTTATGCTGACCATTTTCAACCCGCCTAAATTTTTATTCAACCCGCCCACATTCCACCACTAGTCACATGATATTGAAGTAACCTTACCCCCTATACAAGAACCAAGTTTGTTTACGTTTACCAAAATAAACAATCCCAACACAATAAAACAAAAATTTTATCATGAAAACCTTCCTCCCTCAAGGAAGGAAAAACACACCACCATTTTATTACCGTTAAGAAATAATCAAGATTGCAACTTAATAATTAATGAACTAACTCTAGTACCTTTACTCTCTATCGATTAACTATAATTGAAGACTCTACTCTCCAAGAAGTCAAACTCGATTCTTATTACAATTCTCTCAAACTCTCTATTAACTCAATTCCACATGAAGTCATAACCCTCTTCCTGTTATAACTCTCTCAAACTCTCTCTTTTCTCTCTTAGAGCGCACCTCCTAAACATTGATTCAAGAAGAACCAATGTAACACATTACTTTAGAAGGAAATCCCAACTCTAGTACTTCTTTCATTCGCTGTCTTGATCTCCTTTATGATTCGGCCTTCTCTTGGAATAATTTCTCTCAATTAATTATTTCACAAAGACAACTATTTCTCTTTTTTGCTTTGTCCTTTTATAGAAGTTCATTTTCTCTTGATCGACTTTTACAAGGAAAGATATAAGTTTTCCTAGAAATCTAATCCTTTTCCTTATAGAAATTTTTTGCCTTCTTCTTTTTCAACCTAGGAGTCTTTCACATTTATTCGTTTCCTCTTTTAACTCGGCTTGCTGTTTTGGATACACTTCTCCTATTTTATCTCTAAATAAGTGAACTCTTCCCGCCTCTTTATTTTATGTCTGGTATGTGTTATGTGCACCTTGTTCATTTTGACATCATTAAAAGTATTTTGAGCAATTCATTATTCATCAATTTACCCCTTTTTGATGATGAAATATATACTCAATTTCCTGCACTTATGTGAGCAAAACACTTCCCCCTTTTGACATATCAAAAAGAAAAGATAAAGATCATAACAATATGATATCATTACAAATGCATAGCTATAGGGACACCACTTAGACATGATAAAAGAAGGTGAACAAGATCTAAGTAATGAGGACAACATTATGTTATTCCCTGGCAGCATGAAGATCATTAAGAAGAATGGTAACTGGGCCAGTAGCCCTGGGCGCAGTAGCAGAACCAGGTCATTATCAAGAAGTCTGCAGTCAGCAAGAGTAGACCTAAGTAATCATAACCGACTTGTTCAAAAATTCCCTTCCCTCAAGGGATTATTAAAATTTTTAAGCATAATAGTGGGGAGGTTGCTAAAAGCTAACTAATGAGGACCAGGTTTAGGATCAACCACGTATGTCATGTGTTTTATCATAAGAGAAGGCAGTCAATAGGTTCTTTTTGTTTAGAGGGCATTGGAAATGCCCATGTCCTTAAAGGAAGCCTGATGGAGTTCCTCCCCTAAGAAAGAACCCCCTTGTGCACTAATTCGTACAACAATTTGTGAAAAGGTGTCATTTCCCCTTTAAGCACCTTCTTGGTCGTGCAAAGACCCTCCATTGTGTTTACTTAGATGTGAGCAAACAATTTTCATCTTTCTTCCACACGTATTGACTTATCCAAGCTATAAAAATATGAAAAATTTCATGAAGACGGACATTATAAAATATTAATTCAACCCTATTAACAGAGGAAGTAGCAACGTTATCTTCCAACACATTTAGGTTCACATAATATTCAACTACCTCATTTTCATGGACCTCTAACCTTGTGTCAAGAAAAAGATCCACCCAACCCTGAAAGTACAACAAGTCAAGCACCTTTTTAACTACATCTAAAGTCCGAACCTCGGGATGAGAGGTTCTCCCCTTTAAAACTGCTTTAGACCTAAAACACACATTTCCTTCCCTATTTCCAAGTACTTGGACAAATTCTTACTCATTTTTTGTGGAGGAAAGAGGAAGTAGAGGGAATAGAATCATCATGTTCCTAATCAGGGTCTGAATCAAGAACAACAAGAAGAGACTGAGGGGAGCGAATCAGAGACTTATCGCTGTGATGATATTTCTTGCTTGATTCAGCATCCTTTTGAGTTAGGCCTTACTAGCGCTTCATGTGAATGGGATTTGGATAATGGTCCGCTTTGGAGCAATATGCTTGCATGGTTTCTGAGGAACAGTTTGGCGTAGTTGACCCAGGGGAACCTCATAAATGTCTAGGTTTTGTGAATAAGTGGTGTGGGTGGGCATTGGGATAGGATTGGATGTAGGGAGAGGAATTTATAAGGATTATGGTGGGACTAATGGTCTTAAAGGAGTGGATATTTGGGAAATAAAATTAGAGTTAGAATTTTCGATAGGCGGTGGAGATGGTGAGGGAGAGAAAGGGTCGCCGAAGGCGTATATTGGGAGAAGAGAGGATGACTGGATCAAAGATGGTGACCAGTGAGGAAGGAATTGATGAGGCGAAGATGAAGGTGTGGTGGAGGTGATGCCTTGCCCCTAACACAATTTCCTAGGTGACTCGGGCATGTATGCCTTTTCGGTGAGGAGGAGTCCTCATCAACGGAGTAGGAGACTAGGTTTGGTGGTGTAGACATTGTGAGGGTTTATGGGTTTGAGAGGATTTGGGGTGCTTATGTGAGAGATGAGTGTACACGATTAATCATCACCATTATTTCTTTGTCTTAGCCTAGTCTAGTATAAACACTATATTATGCCATTTTAGTAGGTAGATTATTTTTGTGATATTGAGATTATGAGTGATACTCTAGAGTCTAGAGAGAGTTGGGGCTATGGCCTTTATTGCTATTCCATGTTAATAAATTGCTGGTTTGACAAAGCTTTCCTCTTGAAGGTTATCTTTTAGTTAGGTGCTTGTTGGATTCTATTAATTGAGGGTTTAAGCTTTCTATTGCTATACTTTTACAAAAACACTAATTATTTGTTTTTCAAGTCCATTTCATTTCAATGTTGATGTTTTTTTTTGATTATTTAGATTCATTGTTGGCATCAAGAAGATGCTAAGTGTCATATTCAGTACTATCGTCTATGCCAAAGTAGGAAGCTGACAAGCTACAAAAAAAGTCTATACAAAAAAAGTCTATACATAAAAACACTATTTAGAATGACGTTAGTTCTAGGAGACAAAAGAAGAAGTTGTCTTTATGTGGATGGAGCTAACAAATTAAATCAATTTTTTTTAGCTGAACAGAAGTAGGAGACATTTGGTTTTGAGGAAATGGTAAACCATCTAAACAATTCAGACCCGGTATTTAATTACCACAATTATTGGGCATTGCTTCTATGGATCCTTTGCTTTCGTTCTGATCTGTTCTTAGCTATGGATCAAACTGATTGGACTCATTTATGAGTATAGACTCGTTCACAAAGGGCATGCTCAAATCATCTCACTTGACCTCTCGTATTATCCCTTACATGTAGTCAGTCGTGTACTACTTCCAGCTACTAACATCATTTCTAATAGTGCACATCCATCTTTGATTTTTGCGTTGCTGCGACATTCATCTTTGGATATTTACGGGTCTCATAATCATTCTTCAACTTAATTACTAATCACTGTCACGTAATCCATAACATTCTCTGTCTCACTCTCATCCATCCTTAGTTGAATATGTATATCACCTTATTTATCTTCATGCCATGCTTATAAACAATTACCAACTTATCCTAAAAACCATGATGTCTAGTATTCATCTCCATAATACCAGCTTTTGGTTAACTCCATTTCTAATTTGCAGATAGCAATATCATGCACCATGAAACATTAATTTTTATTCTTTTGGTTGACTAACTTTGTAATTTTTCTTATTTATGCATTCTTGTCCACTTGTTTGGCCTCCTTTGTTCTAATGAAATATTAAACAACTTAATTAACCTCAATAATGTATTATCCTATATACATATGAACTACATGCCTTTTCTTATCCCTCTTAATATTATGTCATTCTTGAGTAGTAGTATATCTAAGTCTAGATCTAGGTGTGTAGCTAGGTTTTTATGGGTGACAAATGAATGGAGATTTATCCTCGAGAGTTGATCAAAATCGTATCCCCTTCCTCATGATTTACCCTTTTCTTCTCTAACGTGTTTTTGTGGAATCTTCTCTGATCACTATTAGGACTTCTCCGTTATTTTATTTTGCTTTAGTAGGTTTTGCATATCCTCACTCCACCAGTACTATTCAGTTGACACATGTAAAGTATAATGTCTTGTATGGTTTCACCTATTGTGTATGTTACTTGTTCAACTTAATGAGTATTATATACTTCTTTTTTTAGCATTACCCTCCTATTATATTGGATTTCCGAAACACCAATTATTAAATTATATAAGATATATTTTTAAAAGTTTGTTTTTGTTTTTTGAGGCTTATAACAATTGATAACGTTGCAGATAACTCTCATGAAGATGGTAAACGAAGCAACTGCCAACATTCCAAATTGGTGAGCGGAGCAGTGATATTATACTATTTGAAGCCCAACCTACACAAAACAAACAATTCTTTTTTTTACTCACAAAAATGTTATACATACAAACAAGTTTTATAATCTATATGGAAATATTATCTAGTAAACATCTTTTGATAAATGAAATATAGGCGGTTAAATCTTTTCTTTTTCACTTCTTTTGTACACCACAAGGAAGAGTCTACAAATAATATTTCTTTAAATGAAGATAGACATTTAATGCCATGAAAATACACTATCAACATATGTTTTCATGTCAATGGTCCGGACATGCTATGTATTATAATATATAGGGAAAATGACCTGAAAGACCTTTGTACTTGACTCGATGAAACTCTATTTTTAAGTCTCTCTTACCATTGAAACAAGCTTATGTGGCACTAAAATCACTAAGTTGGATAAATACGTGACCCCGCACGTCTTTGAAGCAAGTGATACAATATTATTATTTTAAAATTATCAAATTTATAAGATAAAAGAAATAATGAAAAAAATTAAACGAGTATTATATTGAAAACCTCCTTCTTCACTCCACCCCCACCTCGCCCCACCCCCACCCCTTCTCTCTTACTCTTCAGCCCCATTCCTTTTCTCCTGTTCTTCTTCTTCAACCTCAACCCTCATCCCCCCACCCCACCCTCCCCGCCCCTACTCCTTTTCTCTTCTTCTTTGACGTACACATTATCACTATAAAATCATTAAATAAAAAATTGAAAAAAGTTTTTGCAACAAGATATACCATTCAAAATTTTTATAAACTTAATTCCTCAAGATCTATTACTTTAATATACATATAAACATATTCTTATGAATTTAAAATTTTCTTGATATCTCTTTTTATCAAATTAAAATTAATAGAATCCTAAAACATGTGCAAGAACTAATTAAAATCTATCACATTTTGTTATTGAGGAAATTTTTCAGTGTGAACTAGGATGAAAAATGAAAATGGTAGTTTTAATTTTTGGGTTGAACATGGTAGAAGGTGGGAACAAAGAAGATGGGGTGGGAAGGGGGTGAAATGAGTACAGTGATATCTATATCTATATCTATATCTATCTATCTATCTATCTATCTATCTATCTATGTATCTATCTATCTATCTATCTATCTATCTATCTATCTATCTATCTATCTATCTATCTATCTATCTATCTATATCTATATTTATTTATTTATTTATTTATTTTACATTTTTTAAATATTATTTATTTTTAAATATTTTATTTCTGATGTGTCATTAGAAAATTAATAATAATAATGATGTGTCATTATAAAATGACGTGGTATTTCACGTGTAAAATGACTGTGCTACACGCACACCCATCAGATAAGAAATGAGTCTAATATATTATGTTTGAATAAGTTTAAGGGTTCAATTGGCAAAATCGTCAGTATATGGATTCAACTTACAAATCAAGTCAAGTACAAGGGTCTCTCAGTTCATTCCGCCTAATATATAATATTAGAGAATGCATAATTCAACCCTCAATTTCAAAAAGACGTTTAATTTTATGTAATACCATTTATTTTTGTCCCAATTGAATTTATTCCCCCTTATGACCCCACATGAGTGTAATTTACTCACCAATAGAGCGTGAGATAACTCTCATATTTAATGTTTTTTATATCATATATTACATTAGAAATATTACTTTATTTCTTTATTTATGTTTAATTAATTTTCAACTCTTTTCCCTCCTATCCATTTCTCTTTTTGCATTGGTCATTTTCTCTAACGCCTCTATCACGCCCCAGGGGTACACTCTAGATGTAACATGGTGTACAAGACCTCGAAAGGCCTCATACAATCCACTTAACATATCATAATATAAAGTAATAGAAAATGGTGCGGAATTTTAAAACATTTTCCAATAATATCAAAGTTTCATAAGACGAAGAGAAAGTCTATAACATTGTCTCAAACCATCTAATACCTAGAAGTCTTGGGACACGTCCCATACAAAAGTTCTAAACATAATAGAAAGACATAAAAGAAAGGTTATAAATGCTCGATGCTATGAGGACTCACCAAATTTGCACTATATTGCTCTACTATGAACCTAGCCAGGATAATGAAAGTCAAATATTGTCGGACCTTACATTGGATAAGAATATAGTCAAGAGTATGTGCTAGAACAATCATGTAAAAATATGATGGCTAGCATAAATCGTCAACATAAACATAACATAGGCATTAATGAACATAAGACATATAACATAATCGTAAGAGACATCAAAATATACCATAAGCATATTCCATGCACATAAATCATCATATCATAAGAGGAAAACTTCTCAAGTAACGTCAACTTATCCTTACTCAAGACTTTTGTCATCATCTCTAGTCATACATATCAAGGAAGGCAACTCACGCACAAATCCAAGCTAAGCTATAATCATACAAATAATCTCATATAGAAATAGACTTACAATACTTCCCTGAAGTAATCTTGTGTCATCATATACATGCTACGTTGATTAGAGACTTGTCCCTCTTTAGTTATTCTTTAGTCATTCTTACTAATCATGGAAGAGAATCTCTCTACTAGTTAAAGATACATCATCACTCATGGACGGTTATGATTTACCAATTCAAGGCTATCATGGAAAAGCATCTCATCGTGCTTGACAAAGCTATCATGGAAAACATACGCTCATGCAAGTCCAAGCTACTCAATGAAGTTTCACGACCCGAGAGAACACCCTAGAAGTTAGGGCATTCTCGAATTATGGCACGGTGTACTTGACCTCTCAGATGTCTTGTACAAGCCCTTAGACATCATTTATTGCATACATCTATGAAAAGTAGTGCGGAATTAAAACTTTTCACATGAATAATATCTCCAAACATCTTTCATATAAAAATATAGAAAATACTAAGTCTCAACATACGTCATTCTTAGACTCAGGAATACTTGGGACATGACCCATATAATCGAAATATAGAAACTTAGTCTATTACAATACTTTGAATAAAAGAAGTCTAAGATAGCAATGTCCTCGAATCAAGTGAGGACATACCCCAACTTTTCTTGAAAGAGTCCTAGTTTCCAAGTTTTGCTTCAAGACACCTCTGACCTTCCACATACAACTTCAGATATAGACAAAATGTATGGAATTAGTACAATGCATGTACTAAGTATGACATAATGCATAAAATCAGGAGAAACAAACATTTATGAGAAACATGCTCTTTTTTTTTTTAATTAAAACTTCATATTAAAAGTATAAGAATCACATTTAAACACCAAACATCATATTTATAACACATTCCAAGTCATATCCAATTTATAGAAAATTACAGTAAACTTACAGTGACTTCACATTAAACTATTTAACACACAAGGCTCCCATCCTAGGTTATCCTAAGACTCACTTAAGTAGGACAAGAAGAGACCGCCATACACCCTATTAAAGCACACCTAAATGGTCTTTAAGACTACCTAAGACAAGATTATAACCTTCCAAACATTCAACTCCCCACCTAAGGTTACCCTAAGATTCACTTGAGTGGAACATGAAGAGACCGCCCATACACTGTAAGACCTTGAAAATAGCTTAGGTGCTCTAGAGCCTAATATGTTGGTATTAGTGTTCTAATGTCCTAAATATGTTTAATATGTGGAATAGAGACAGTAGCTAAAATATTAGAGGTGTTGGAAGTCAAACGTCAAGGGACGACTAAGACGTTTGACGACTAAGTCACCTAATTGTCTCTTATGTGGTTCTATGTGTTTATGTGTGGTTCATGGTGTTTTAAGGTTATTAATAGAGTTATTATAGCATTTATAGGCAGTGGTTAAAGTTTCGTGAAGTTTGGAGGTCAAACGACTAAGAACGTTCAAGGCATTCGAAAGATATGCCTTGAGTCAACCTTGTACGTCTTGGCGCGTTTCGTCAAGTTTTATGTGTTCGTTTTGGTTGAAATTCATGTGAGAGGTGTTAAGCTAATATATGGTCATATTTGGGTTGGAAACGTCCGGGAAATTATCCCCAAGGACCATCAAAGGGTCCTTGATGAAGGACCCAAAAGCTGGTGAGTAGGCTGTCCCAGGCAGCCTTGGCGACGGAGCAGTCGACGGCCAGTCATGGCTGTGAAGCCCTGTCACAAGGGTTACGTCATGGGGGAATTGTCCAAGGGTGTAGGGGGAACCCTTGGCAATCCACTGGAGCTTGCAACGGAGGGTCATGATGGGCCGTTGCACCCGTGACGCCCCGTCACAAGCCAGTCATCGCAGCCAAGTTCCCTGTGCGCAAATTTTCTGCCAAGTTAGGGGTGAACTTGTAAATTTACCCCACATCCAAATAAGAGTTTAGGCGGTTTATTAAGTGTCTTATGGGTATTTTAGATGAGTATATAAGTGTTTAACACTTAGAATAATTCATTCTTCTAAAATCAAAACCCAAAGTCTCTTAGAATATTCCCAAAACCTCCATTGAAGACTCCATTGAAGACTCCATTGAAGAGGCAGCTTGGTGAGGGGTTCTTGAGTCAAAATTCTTCATAAAAGTGAAGGATTATCATCCTTTAGGTATGGCTTTTGATCCTTGAAACTTATTTTATCAAGGAGCCCAATTCTCAAAGTGTTTTACAAAGTTTTCTAAAGTGAATTGTCCAACTTCGGGATTCTACCATGGGTTCTTGCATAAATGATTTCTAAACATTGAATTATGATCTAATTGATATTGTATTGATGATTTCAACATAAATTACCTATGAACCCATGTGAATTGATGAACCCTAGTTTTGACTACTTATTGGGTTACTTGATATTAAGCTAATGTTGATGAATTGTTGTGTAGTTTCTTATGGGCTTTCTATTGATGTAAGAATTGTGTTCAATTGATATATAATTGATCTTAGATTGTTAAACCTAGATTGAATTGATGTAGATTCATTGAGTTTTATGGTTATTGCTTTGAATTATTGTTCATGGCCATGGGTAAGGGCCTTGTCATGTTGAATTGGTTGATTTGGCATTGAATTGAAGTGTGGATAAGGGGATGAAGGTATGCTGCCCCGTTTTCCTTAATTTGATATTAATTATACTTCTATATTATTGTGATTGGTATGGTCCACTTATGGTGGCGGTGTTATGTGTTTTACTTGCAATTGATGTGGCCTTGTCGGCGTTACTTTATGTAATATTATGAGCATGGACTTATTGGCAACTACTTGAAGTTATGTGGCTATTTGTGTAGTTGATGATGTGAGTATGTCATTACTTATCTACATGTGAAGTTATATAGTCATGTATGTATTCTTCTAGTTATGTTGCCTTAAGTGATCATGTTAGACTTTGACTTGGTATTATAAATGTAGTGTTAGGTTAAGTCTTGGTTATTCCTACTTGACTTATGAGTCTATGTGGAGTATATTAATGATGTTATGATGATATATAGGATAACTTGAAGATGTTAGGTTATTTTAGAGGTGTTTCTAGAATGACTTGTATTATGTGTTAAAAGTGAAGTATGTGATGTCTTGATATAGGGTGTCATAACTCTTAGTCTTGAATAAATAAATATAAGTGAGGCCTTAATGATAACAAGATCAATTTATGCGGAACCTTGAACTTAGTGGCGAGGTTATGAATTGTGAAGTAGTTAGCCGTAATGGTATCCTTCATGTGAGGAGTGATGCACTTAAGGTTGATTGGCTGGAACGACATCATATCATACCTTAGGGAAATCGCTATAAGCATCTTGTCGCCAAAGTGAGTTATACCCTAGTGGACCTTGCTTTGGTAGGGTGAATGTAATGGGGTCATGAACTAGATAAGAGACCTATTTATATGAACCTTAATGTGAATTAATCTATGAGAACTAAGGCTAGCACCGAGTGAGTATGAGTAGGGTTAAGTGGATTCAGTTAAAGAACAGACTGAATGCTTATTACGCCCTTCATATTCCTTAACCATGTGCCTAAATTGGATGTGTCCAAGTTCTACCATTGGAAAGTAGAACAACCTCATCGAAGTAGGATAGAACTTCGGATTCCATGTCTTGCTATCATGGTCATTGTCGGTTATTGCCTATTCTCATCATGTGGAATACCTATTAGCATTAGATAAGTTTATGAGGTTTAGGTGGTGGTATGGGACGCTATCTAGACATTGCACAATAGACTTTGAACGTGTTATGTGGAGTTCCTAGGTCTTGTCCAAGACCATTATGTGAGTGTCTTATGTGATGCTTTATGTGAGTGTCTTATGTGATGTATGAGTCTTAATAAACTAATGAACTAATGTCCTGTGTTAGTAACTATGTAAATGATGGAGTACCTAATCTAAAGTGACTTAAGCATTCCTTAGCTAAAGTGTGAGGAGGGCATGAAAGGATGGTCTCTTCATGTCTTATCTTTGGAAGTCTTGAGGATGACTCTAGTTAGGGAAGTTGGTTAATCTTGTTGACATGATCTAAACCTTAGGAAGTCTTAAGGACTATTTAGGTAATCTTGAATAGCTTATTAATCTATGGACTTTATCTTCTCGATTTACTTAAGTAGGTGTTTTGATAGGCTTTGGAAGGAGAATGTCTTATCATCTAAGTGTTGGTGTGTTTAGTAAGAATGATTCTATTTGAGGTAGTCTATAGGATCTCTTGTGTGTGGGTGATAGAGATTGTATGGGCGGTCGCTCCACACTCACTCAAGTGAACCTTGGAATTGACCTTTGGTAGAAGAATCTTACATAGATGTTTATGATTGTTTTCTAAGTATGTATGTGACTCATCGTAGGTAATCTTAAGGGTCGTTGAAGCACATCTAGAGAGGGTGTATGGGCGGTCTCTCTTTGTGTGACTTAAGTGAATCTTAGGATGACTTTAAGTGAGGGAATTACATGCTAGGAGATGTTAAAAGGAAGGTTTGGACTTCACTGTAACAGTGAAGTGAACTCACTGTAAAGTGAGCCTTTAAAATGTTATCTTTGGTTAATTGTTATCTTATGTGTTTCTTAATTGCTAAATGATGTTCTTATGTTTAAACTAAGATTTCTAAATGAAAAGATGCATATTTCCAATAAAGTCCGTTTTCATGATTTTATGCATATAGCCATACTTAGTACATGTGGTTGTACTAATTCCATGTTTTATTTTCTATCTATAGTTCTTGGTAGGTGAAGAGCTTGTGAAGTGAAGACTTGGACTCAGAAGATCGTTCAAGGAGAAGTTGAAGTATGTCCTCAATTGACTCGAGGGCATATGTCTTTTATTGTTTTCTTTGAAGTATTGTAATAGACTATGTCTTTCTATTTTCGTATTGAAGTATGGGACGTGTCCCTAAGTACTCTTGTGTCTTAAGATGATGAGATTGAGACTTAGCATTTCTATTACTTTTATATGAAAGAGATTTTTAAAGACTATATTATGTTTTGTGAAAAGTTTTAATTCCGCACTATTTTTCACTATGTATATGCAATGAATGATATGAATGAGGCTTGTCTTAGAACTCTGAGAGTTCGATGACGCCGGTCGCAATCCGAGATTGCACCCTATCTTCTAGGGTATGGTTTCGGGTTGTGACAAAGTTTGTATCAGAGCATAGGTTTGGTGAAAGTAGTTTTAGGTATCAAAAAGTCTCATCAAGTCACGTCTAGTAGAGTCTTGACCATCGGTGTGAGTCGCGACACATCTATGGGCGAGAGGCTATAGGACGATAGAGTTTCCCTTCTTTTCTACTCCTATATCGTGCGGTAGAGTAAATGTTATGATTATCCTTCTTATGAGTTTCCTTGTGTTTGCTAGGAGATGAATACTAGAAGGATGACCGCTAGAAGATTGGAAGAGGAGAGGGTGAACGAGGAAGTTCTTCCTCAAGTTGAGCAAGTTGAGCAAGTTGAGTAAGGTGCTCAAGGTGAGCAAGGTGTCCAAGATGGGCAAGGTGATGAAGTTCCTCCTCAAGGTGATCATGTCCCTAATGTAGGAGGAGGTGATGAGGTACCAAAGTTGTCTAATGGGGTGATTGGAGAGGCTTTGATGGCTTTAGCTCAAGCCGTAACTACTCAAATCGATTTGAGTATGGTGCCTAGGGTTATGGAGAGCACTATGACTTCTAGGTTGAGAGACTTAGTGAGGGAAGAATGCTATGCGACTATACTACAAGATAATGTGACCTTATCTAGACACATGATGTATGCACAATCATGTGAAGAATCTAATCTTGTGAGGATGTCAAGTAGCTTGAAGAGGAGCGTTGCTAGTGACCAAGTGCAACCTAGGTCCAAAAAGAGGGTTCAAACTCAAGATGTACCTAGTGTTCCTAAGAAGAAGTTTGAGAAAGGAGGTGGTTCTAAGGATGTCAAGTCTACTTGTACCAAGTGTGGCAAGAAACACTATGGTGAGTGTCTTGTGGGTACCGAGAATTGCTTTGGTTGTGGTAAGGGAGTACATAAGGCTAGAGATTGTCCTATGATTGCTTCTAGAGGTAGAGAGGGTAAGCAAGTTGAGCCTAGTGTTCCAAAGGAAGATGCTCCAACTAAGAGGCATTTCTATGCACTCCGAACTAGAATTGAGAAGTCGGGTGATGGTGATGATGATGTTGGTAAGTTCTTGTTTCCCTTTTGATAGTATGAGTTTCTTCTAAGTGGGGGAGTATGGTTTGTAGATGAGATAGAAGTTCTTGAATTGTTGCATGTGCATGATGTTTAGGAGTTTGGTTGAAATTGAATTTCATTTACTTCTTTAATTGTGTGTTTTATGAAGCTTTGAGCATGTTGTATGATGTGTTTACATGATGTTATCTTGCATATTAGCATGTCTATATAAAGAATTGCCTAAAAATTTCATTTTTGGAAAAGTTGCTGAAATCACTGTAGCTTTATACACTGCTCACTGTGATATTTTTGTAAAAATGGCTATTTGATCCTTTGGTCTAAACTTTTTGTTATGTGGTTAGAACTGATGTATATGAGTATAATGTTGAATGTAAAATGAGTTTTTGCTATTTGGATTGAAGCATGTGAGTTTTGTAGCATAACGAGTTATAGAATTCTTTTCTAGCTTCTTGTTGTGTTGTGAATCTCTTGATTATATGAAGTTGATGATTTCTTATTGATAATGTGTTGTATGGTTTTGTTATGTGCTTCTAGTTGAATCTCTAATCTTGGAAGTGTTCGGAGAGTGGCAAGTGTCATTCGAGGACGAATGTTGTCCAAGTGGGGGAGATTGTAAGACCTTGAAAATAGCTTAGGTGCTCTAGAGCCTAATATGTTGGTATTAGTGTTCTAAGGTCCTAAATATGTTTAATATGTGGTATATAGGCAGTAGCTAAAATATTAGTGGTGTTGCAAGTCAAACGTCAAGGGACGACTAAGACGTTTGACGACTAAGTCACCTAATTGTCTCTTATGTGGTTCTATGTGTTTATGTGTGTTTCATGGTGTTTTAAGGTTCTTAATAGAGTTATTATAGCATGTATAGGCAGTGGTTAAAGTTTCGTGAAGTTTGGAGGTCAAACGACTAAGAACGTCCAAGGCATTCGAAAGATATGCCTTGAGTCGACCTTGTACGTCTAGGCGCATTTCGTAGAGTTTTATGTGTTCGTTTTGGTATAAATTCATGTGAGAGGTGTTAAACTCATATATAGTCATATTTGGGTTGGAAACATCCGGGAAATTATCCCCAAGGACCATCAAAGGGTCCTTGAGAAAGGACCCAAAAGTTGGTGAGCAGGCTGTCCCAGGCAGCCTTGGTGACGGAGCAGTCGACGGCCAGTCATGGCTGTGATGCCCCATCACAAGGGTTCCGTCGTGGGGGCCTTGTCCAAGGGTGTAGGGGGAACCCTTGGCAAGCCACTGGAGCTTGCAACGGAGGGTCATGACGGGCCGTTGCACCCGTTATGCCCCGTCACAAGCCAGTCGTCGCAGCCAAGTTCCCTGTGCGCAGATTTTCTGCCAAGTTAGGGGTGAACTTGTAAATTCACCCCACGTCCAAATAAGAGTTTAGGCGGTTTATTAAGTGTCTTATGGGTATTTTAGATGAGTATATAAGTGTTTTACACTTAGAATAATTCATTCTTCTAAAATCAAAACCCAAAGTCTCTTGGATTATTCCCAAAACCTCCATTGAAGACTCCATTGAAGAGGCAGCTTGGTGAGGGGTTCTTGAGTGGAAATTCTTCATCAAAGTGAATTATTATCATCCTTGAGGTATGTCTTTTGATCCTTGAAACTTATTTCATCAAGGAGCCCAATTCTCAAAGTGTTTTACAAAGTTTTCTAAAGTGAATTATCCAATTTCGGGATTCTACCATGGGTTCTTGCATAAATGATTTCTAAACATTGAATTATGATCTAATTGATATTGTATTGATGATTTCAACATAAATTACCTATGAATCCATGTGAATTGATGAACCCTAGTTTTGACTACTTATTGGGTTACTTGATATTAAGCTAATGTTGATGAATTGTTATGTAGTTTGTTATGGGCTTTCTATTGATGTAAGAATTGTGTTCAGTTGATATATAATTGATCTTATATTGTTAAACCTAGATTGAATTGATGTAGATTCATTGAGTTTTATGGTTATTGCTTTGAATTATTGTTCATGGCCATGGGTAAGGGCCTTGTGATGTTGAATTGGTTGATTTGGCATTGAATTGAAGTGTGGATAAGGGGATAAAGGTATGCTGCCCCGTTTTCCTTAATTTGATATTAATTATACTTCTATATTATTGTGATTGGTATGGTCCACTTATGGTGGCGGTGTTATGTGTTTTACTTGCAATTGATGTGGCCTTGTCGGCGTTACTTTATGTAATATTATGAGCATGGACTTATTGGCAATTACTTGAAGTTATGTGGCTATTTGTGTAGTTGATGATGTGAGTATGTCATTACTTATCTAAATGTGAAGTTATATAGTCATGTATGTATTCTTCTAGTTATGTTACCTTAAGTGATCATGTTAGACTTTGACTTGGTATTATGAATGTAGTGTTAGGTTAAGTCTTGGTTATTCCTACTTGACTTTATGAGTCTATGTGGAGTATATTAATGATGTTATGATGATATATAGGATAACTTGAAGATGTTAGGTTGTTTTAGAGGTGTTTCTAGAATGACTTGTATTATGTGTTAAAAGTGAAGTATGTGATGTCTTGATATAGGGTGTCATAACTCTTAGTCTTGAATAAATAAATATAAGTGAGGCCTTAATGATAAGAAGGTCAATTTATGTGGAACCTTGAACTTAGTGGCGAGGTTATGAATTGTGAAGTAGTTAGCTGTAATAGTATCCTTGATGTGAGGAGTGATGGACTTAAGGTTGATTGGCTGGAACGACATCATATCATACCTTAGGGAAATCACTATGAGCTTCTTGTCGCCAAAGTGAATTATGCCCTAGTGGACCTTGCTTTGGTAGGGTGAATGTAATGGGGTCATGAACTAGATAAGAGACCTATTTATATGAACCTTAATGTGAATTAATTTATGAGAACTAAGGCTAGCACCGAGTGAGTATGAGTAGGGTTAAGTGGATTCAGATAAGAGACCTTCATATTCCTTAACCATGTGCCTACATGGGATGTGTCCAAGTTCTACCATTGGCAAGTAGAACAACCTCATCGAAGTAGGATAGAACTTCGGATTCCATGTCTTGCTATCATGGTCTATGTTGGTTATTGCCTATTATCATCATGTGGAATACCTATTAGCATTAGATAAGTTTATGAGGTTTAGGTGGTGGTATGGGACGCTATCTAGACATTGCACAATAGACTTTGAAGGTGTAATGTGGAGTTCCTAGGTCTTGTGCAAGACCATTATGTGAGTGTCTTATGTGATGCTTTATGTGAGTGTCTTATGTGATGTATGAGTCTTAATGAACTAATGAACTAATGACCTATGTTAGTAACTATGTAACTGAAGGAGTACATAATCTAAGTAGGTCTTTTGATAGGCTTTGGAAGGAGAATGTCTTATCATCTAAGTGTTGGTGTGTTTAGTAAGAATGATTCTATTTGAGGTAGTCTATAGGATCTCTTGTGTGTGGGTGATAGAGATTGTATGGGCGGTCGCTTCACACTCACTCAAGTGAACCTTGGAATTGACCTTTGGTAGAAGAATCTTACATAGATGTTTATGATTGTTTTCTAAGTATGTATGTGACTCATCGTAGGTAATCTTAAGGGTCGTTTAGGCACATCTAGAGAGGGTGTATGGGCGGTCTCTCTTTGTGTGACTTAAGTGAATCTTAGGGTGAATTTAAGTGAGGGAATTACATGCTAGGAGATGTTAAAATGAAGGTTTGGACTTCACTTTAACAGTGAAGGGACTTCACTGTAAAGTGAGCCTTTAAAATGTTATCTTTGGTTAATTTTTATCTTATGTGTTTCTTAATTGCTAAATGATGTTCTTATGTTTAAACTAAGATTTCTAAATGAAAAGATGCATATTTCCAATAAAGTCCATTTTCATGATTTTATGCATATAGCCATACTTAGTACATGTGGTTGTACTAATTCCATGCTTTATTTCCTATCTATAGTTCTTGGTAGGTGAAGAGCTTGTGAAGTGAAGACTTGGACTTAGAAGATCGTTCAAGGAGAAGTTGAAGTATGTCCTCAATTGACTCGAGGGCATATGTCTTTTATTGTTTTCTTTGAAGTATTGTAATAGACTATGTCTTGCCATGTCCCAAAGTACTCTTGTGTCTTAAGATGATGAGATTGAGACTTAGCATTTCTATTACTTTTATATGAAAGAGATTTTTAAAGACTATATTATGTTTTGTGAAAAGTTTTAACTCCGCACTACTTTTCACTATGTATATGCAATGAATGATATGAATAAGGCTTGTCTTAGAACTTTGAGAGTTCGATGACGCCGGTCGCAATCCGAGATTGCACCCTATCTTCTAGGGTATGGTTTTGGGTTGTGACATACACCCTCTTCAAGTCTACCTAAGAAACCCTCAAAGCTTCCCTAGATAGGTATACTTTCATTCAAACTTCATTAACCTAATTCATAATCATTACTAAGTCAATTAGAGTTAATTTAAGCATTTAGAGTACTTCATGTAATGGTCTTGGGAAAGACCTAGGGAACTCACACACTAACATATTCAAAGCCTAATCGTGCAATGTCTAGATAGCGTCCCATACCACTAACTAAACTTCATTGAACTTCTCCAACACTAGTAGGTGTCCCATATGAAGAGAACATGCAATAAACGACATCGACCATACTAGCTAGGTATGGAATCCGGAGTCATGAACCTACTCTGATGGAGGGTTTTCTACTTGCAAATGGTAATACTAGGACACATCCCATGTTGGCACATGGTTAAGGAATATCAAAGGTTTTTTTGTACTCTAACCTCCTTTTTAGCTAGATTTACTACCCAAGCATACTCACTCAGTTCTAGACTTTGTTCTCATAGAGTATTTCAATAAAGGAGTGTATGAAGAGGTCCATTATCTTGTTCATAACCAAATCGTAACACACCCTACCAAGGAGGGTCCCTAGGGCTGCCTACAATGGCGAAAAAGATAGATCAATGACTTTCCTAAGGATGTATTTCATACCGTTCCAGCCAACCACCCTTAAGTCCACCATTCACACAAGAAGGATACCATTACGGCTTTCAACTTCAAGGATATCTTACCTTCCTTCTTACAAGGTTCCACAAAATGACCTTCTTTTCTATGTTTAAGATCATAATTCATACATTTATATACATTCATGACAAAGGTTCTATAGCCTACTAAGTCAAGGTTTCATATTCACATTCTTCACATATCAAGTAAGGGACAAGAGTCTACCAAAACAAGACACACTTCATTATCATTTTAACACATGTACAATATCATTCAAGTAGCATATAGGGTCAACTAGGCATACTCACAAGTCACCCTACACACTACTATAGAACATCAATATAATACATCACAATACTCATATAGCCACTTAAGAAGGTTCACACTTCAATAGCAAGCATTCACACATATGGCATCCCTATAGCCTATTATGATCACCTATATTCAACTAAGATAATACATTTCACATATACACATAACTCATATAAGCCTTCAAAATGATCACATAGACAAGTCGTAACATGATAATAACATAATATATAAAGTAATGCCGACGAGGCACATTGTTTCATAATTCATAAAGTAATGCCGACGAGGCCACAAAATTCACAAGTATAGCACATAGCACCGCCACCAAAAGTGGACCATACCAATCATCATCATAGTTTAAGATCTATACTACACAATATAGAGAGAGTTAGGGCAGCATACCACCAAGCCAATCTCACAACTTCAATCCATATCCAAATCACCCAACACAATACTCAAGGGCCCTTACCAATGGCCATGATCACCAATTCAATACAATAATCATAATGTACAATGAATACAAAGTAATTAAATATGAATTTATCAACCTTACCACTAGGTTTAAGGTTCCACATAAATGAACTTCTTAGCATCATTCAAGGTCTCACATATCATTCAAACATTCAAGACTAAGAGGCTTTAGCATCCTAAGTCAAGACATCTCATATTCATATCCATACATGCATCAAGAAGAGGGGCTTAAGTCTACCTAAACAAGACATAGCACTACTTCACTTTATCATATATAGTATATCATATTCAGGAAGCACATAGGCACAACCTTCATCATCTTTAAGGTCACCCTATACACTACTATAACATCATCAATATAACCATCATAGACTCATATATTCAAGAAGGAATAATCATGTATCAACTCTAAGACTACACACGTAACGACGTAGTCATAGTCTAACATGATCACCTAACATCAATAGAAGAACATATACTTTCACATATAGGTAGATATGATCATATTTCACATAATCAACTATACAAATCATCATATTGCTTCAAGTAGTGCCGACAAGGACATGATCATCATAATACATAAAGTAACGTCGACAAGGCCACATCATTCACATAACACCACCACCATAAGTGAGCCATACCAATAACACATAATTTAAGATCTAAAATACAATACCTATACATAATATTAAGAGAGTTAGGGTAGCATACCACCCATTTAATCTCACCACCTCAATCCAAAGCTAAATCATCCAATTCGATACCATAAGGCCCTTACCCATGGCCATGAACATCAATTCAATACAATAACCATAACAATTAATCTAGGTAAATTCAATATAGATTTATAAATCTAAGACAACCTATACATCAATTGAATACAATTTTTACATCATTCAATAGCCCATAGAAAACTACACTAGACTTCATAAACATTAAGTCAATATCAATTCAATAAACCTAATATTCAATAGATCTAAGAATATACAATACTCAATTGCTCAAATTGAAACAACCTATAAACCATACAATCATAATCTATACATGAATCAAAATCCCATAACAATCTACACATGAATTCATTAATATCAAAGCATGATCACATGACCCATATTTTAGTCAAATTGAGAGATTTGAGAAGGTCAAGGTCATGAATAATTTCATTGAAAAACATAAATTATACATCAATAATATCATATCTTAAGGTTTGAAAACGTTTCATGCAAGAACCCAAGACTTAGAGTAGAAATTGGACTTTTTCTTCCTTTTGAAATCTTTGAAATCATCTTTGAAATTGGCTCTAAGATGATAGAAAGCCTTAGATGAAGAACTCCCATACCTTATTAGAATAACCCTATGATAATTGAAGAATAAACGCCATTGAAGATCCATCTTCAAGCTACATCTTCACCTTGAGCTCTCATGGAGGTTTTTGGAGAAACTTTAGGAGGGAAAGGGTTTTGATCTAAGTGCTAGGGTCTAAATGAGAGTTTAATGACTTATATACTCTTAAAATACCCATAAACACCTAAAACAATCGTCCTCCTATTTTATAAGACTTAGGGTGAATTTCCCAAACCCCCAAGCCTTAACAGAAAATTGGTAGGAACTTTCAGCACTATCGACACCCTAGCATCGACGGTCCGTGGGTGAGAGCACGCCCCATAGATTGGGTCTCGTTGGTTGTTCCTGCTGCTCCTCCACCTGCATACTTTCAGGTTCCATCGACGCCCCAAGTCGATGAGCTGTCGTTCCATCGACTGGCCGTCATTTGGGTCATCGTTTGGCACTGCATGCAAGCTGCCATGTAGCTTCAAGTCTTGAGTTGGGGTCCTCCTCTAGGGCAACTTTTGGGTCCTAGGTGGAGTCGTACCCAGACGTTAAACCTATAAACACGCTCGTATAGGTATTAGTAACATATCCAATTAAATTCAACATCAAACAAGCCACACAATAGGCTAAAAGACATCCAAACTCACAAGGACGTCAAATGGCTATCTTTCGAACTCCACCGGACGTTCTTGGACGTCTGACGTCCAAACCTTATCAAACTTGACACACTGACTATATACACCATAATAACTCATTTAAGGACCTCATAACCTCATTAATCACACATAAACACATTAAAACACATATGAGGCACATACATGACTTAGTCGTCGAACGTCTTAGCCGTCCTTTGATGTTTGACTTTCAATGCGCCTAAACTCTTAGACACTGACTCTATACCACATTATAGACCAATTTAGGACCTTAGACAGTCACTAAAACCATGTTAGACTCTAGTTCACCTAAGTCATTTTCGTGATCTTACAATCTCCCCCACTTGGACAACGTTCGTCCTCGAATGACACTTGCCACTCTCCGAACACTTCCAAGAATAGAGAGTCAACTTAAAAACTCATGACAATATCATACAACACACAATCAAGGAGAAAACATCAATTTCACATAATTAAGAGAATCACAACACAACAAGAAACTAGAATAAATTTCATAACTCATCATGCTATAAGACTCACATCCTTCATTCCAAATAGGAAAACCTCATTTTTATTCATTATCATTCTCATATACATCAGTTCTAACAATATTATAAAAAATTTCAATCAAAGAATGAATTAGTCAATTTTTTTTTTGCAAAACCTTATAGTGAGCAGAAATCCCTGACAACTTTACAGTGAACATGCTTAACAATCTAACAATGCAACACTTAAAGAAATTTCTTATAATTGCTCAACAAACCAATCTCATATAACAATTTAGACATGCTCACTATTCATCTTTATGAAACAATTAGGAACCTACACTAGATGCACATGAATCATGAGGAAGGTACCATACATTAAGTTCTAATTTTCTCATTCAACAAAACTTCAACAAAATATGCATATCATAAGGAGAATGTTTGGAACTCAATATTTTTTTTTTACAAAAGACTCCTACAGAAATCAAGTTACTAAAAACACTTTATTTTAGGCTTAACTAAACACTTAAAGAAAGGTTAAGGATACCTCACTCCTAACAACCATACTCTTCACCATACTCCCCCACTTAGGAGAAACCCATTCTAAGGTCAACATAACATCTACTACAAGGAACTCCCTCAAGTCACCTTAAACCTTACTAATACTTTCTCACCCAAAGTCTATCTCATGAAAACTAAAGACTCTCAAGGGTTCAACCCTCTAACCACTACACCCTTACTAAGAGAAACTCACATTTACTCTTTCAAATCTCTTCACCTTCCTTTCTATGATTGGCTCTTAAACAACTTCAAATCATCTCAACAACCACTCCTTCTCATTTCTAACTCTATACCTTACCATTCTTTCCAACTACACTACCTTTAAAAAGGTAACTGAACCAACTTAAGGTCATCAACACCATCTTTCACACCTAATCTAACAAGTGATATCTCATCTTTTCTCTCCCTCAAACCAATATTCATAAAGTCACACTGAAAGGACCAAAAACATAAGGGAAATAAGGGAAAGACACCATATACAAAGCTCTTAGGAACGATTATATGAATCAAAAAGTAAAACTTTTCCTAGCACCTAATAGCCTCCTATTCATAATGTGGCGCGCTTCACATTATGAACAAGACTCTACTAGATGTAGTTCATCAGACAACTAAGACACTCCAAACCTTATGCTCTAATACCAATTTTGTAACGACCCACAAGTACACCCTAGAAGTTAGAGCATCCTTGAGTCTCCACAAGGCAAATGAGACTTCAAGAAGTCGCACTTGTGCCACTCGTATAATTCATTGCATAATAAACATTCTAAAATGAGTAAGAATTTAAAACATTCTTCACACACGAAGAAATCTTTCCATAATCAATACGCAAGCGGAAGACTTTCATTAAAACATTGAGATGAACCATCTAAACTTTGGAGTTTACAACACTTGGGACTAAGCCCATACAAGACCTAAAATAAAGACTAAGACATAAAGAAACATGTGGATATTGTCCTCGAATCGATGAGGACTCACCATTACTTCATCTTCAACCCTTAGAAACCTATCCATCCTCCATGACATATCTAGACTTCCAATTCCCTACACTTCAGTCAAAAATGGAAAAGAAGGGCTTAGCACATTAGATGCACTAAAGTATGGAAGCCATGCAAAAACTATGAAAAAGGGACAATTAGTAAATAGCATGATTTTCAAGAATTTTGATTAAAACATTATACTATAACCATAAGAACAACATTTAATACCTTAAGAACACATACAAAATCATTTAAGCAATTATTCACATTTTTAAGAACACTTTTCCAGTGAACTACTTCACTATACAGTGAACACTCTTACACTGAAGTTCCTTAATGTCACCTTAGTCACTAGTTAACATGTAATTCCCTCACTAAAAGCTATCCTAAGACTCAGTTAAGTAAGACAAAGAGAGACCGCCCATACACCCTCTCTAGACACACCTAAATGATCCTTAAGACCACCTATAATAAGGTACACACACTTACAATACATTAATCAGATGAGCATGAGATCCTCCTACCAAAGGTGATTCTAAGGTTCACTTGAGTGAGTTGTGAAGCGACCGCCCATCCAGTTCCTTTCACACACACTCAAGGGATCCTATAGACTACCTAAGATAGAATCATTCTCACTTAATACGATAGAAATCATAGAATATGACATTCTCCTTTCAAAGGTTATCAAAAGACCTTCTCAAGTAACTCAAGAAGAGAATGTCCATAATTGACCTCTTTAAGATTACCTAAGTAATCCTTAAGACTTACCTAAGTTTGGATCATGTCAACATAATCAACAATCTTTCCTAACTAGAGTCATTCTTAAGACTTATCTAAGTAAGAGATGTAGTAACCATTCCTATGCCCCCTTCATACCTTTACTAGACAACCCTTAACTACTATAGATAAGTACTTATTCATTTAACATACTTTCTTAACTTAAATTATCACATTCCTTAGTTCATTTAAGAGACGTTCATCACATAAGGACATTCAAGTAATGGTCTTGAAGAAGACCTAGGGACTCTCACTAAAATCTTCAAAGCCTATTGTGCAATGTCTAGATAGCGTCGCATACCACCTTTTAAACTTCATAGAACTTCTACAATACTAGTAGGTATCCCACATGATGAGAATAGGCAATAACCGACATAGACCATGGTAGCAAAGCATGGAATTTAGAGTTGTAACCTACTCTGATGGAGGGTGTTCTACTTGCCAATGGTAGAACTTGGACACATCCCATGTAGGCACATGGTTAAGGAATATGAAGGGCTTACTTTATACTCTAACCTCATTCTTTAACTAAAGCTACTTCCCTTACCATACTCACTCGGTGCTAGCCTTTGTTCTCATAGAGTATTTCACATTAAAGGTGTAACAATCCGGACATTCCATGACCTAGACTAGAGCTTAATCTATTTAATAATGCTTAAAATGATATTTCTAGAGAATGTACTCGTCTAGTGAAGAGCCTATTAGGTTTTAAGAATAGGTATTGAGGTACATAGGCATCCCAATGCCCAATATTGAGTAATATTGGGCATGTTAGAGGATATTGTCTTAAGGGTGTTAGCCAATTTCTATATACATGAAACACACTTTGATGTTCAAATGCTCCAATCCAAGCTTATTTAGGAATTGTACCTGCAATGAAGACCCTAAGATAAAAATAATCACATTCATCACGTATACACATTAGGTACGAGGCATCCAAGTGTCAAGCCTAGGTACCATAGCACATGACCATTTAAAATGACCATGTAGATTAAGCAGTGCCCAAGGACATAGTGAGGATCCTTGGACAAGAAGTGAACTTTCCAGAGTGCAAGGTTAGGGAAAGTGCACGCAACACATGTTCAAGCACATGTGCTACCAACGACCGAGATAAAAGCCCAACCGAATTCGATTAGGGAGGTTAGGGGGCAGGCTCGTGTCGGACCAAACCATGTGGGGCCGAGCTCCCTAACTAATTCTAGGTCCTAAATAACTTCCCTAACTAACTAACTAACCTAGGACTAACTAAATTAACTAACTAGTGTGCCCAGAAACCTAAGACCTAACCGGGTACACTAGCCGAGTAACTAACTCAAGAAACATCCTAGTACCTAACCTAGGATGGTCCAAAGGGATTGGTTATAGTCCTAACGACTTAGAGTCACTTTAGTAATTACCCTAGGTCACTTAATTAATTAAATTAGAAACTTAATTAATTAATTTAAGTCCTAGTCAAACCCGAAACCCTTAGTCAAATGTTCTCCTAGTTGTAGTCAATTTAGGAGGGGCATTTGGTGATTTAAAGTGGAAGGTCTTTAGGGTAATACATGGGACGTCTATATATTGATATTAGGCAATTTTAGACCACTATTACATGTCCCAAATCAGAATCAAAACGAAATTCTCTCAATCCCTCAAGAACGCTCTCTTTTCCAAACTTCATTGAAGAACAAGAAAACGCTTAAGGAAGTAGACGAAGGTTTTGAAGTCTCCAATCAGATTTCGTGGATTCTTCATCTTTAAGGTATGGGTTTTCACTCTTGGTATTCCTTTAACCAAGAGGTCCTTTCAAGATAAGTTTTCAAGAACTTCGAATACTAGGGTTTTTACTCTACAAAATGGATTTTCTTCCTAACCCTAGATTTATGATTTTCAATAAAAAGTAAACGTTTTCTATATCTAATTTCGCATAAATTGTTGAATAATTTATTGATAATGTTTGAATAGCGTGTGATACGTGATATTTCTCTATGTGATGGTTTCGAATCGGTTGTTTCTAGTGTTTGATAATGTGAAAACATTAGGGTTAGAATTTATGGTTTGAATGAACCCTTTTATGGCCCGTTTACTTTCTCCTATGTTATGCATTGATCTTGTACATGATTTTATGAGTTGTTATTGATTATGTGATTGAGTATTTAAATATGTAAGATTATGAATATTGCGTGATGAATAAGGTTCTTGGAAGTAAGAGGTAAGTCTTCTAAAATTGTGATTACTCTAAGATGTTTATGCTAGCCTATAAGTCATGATGCTATGTTATGAAAGTAAGTATGATGTTGCTATGTGAATATGCTTGATATGAACATGTAAACCGTGATATTATGATAAGAATATAAATATGCAAGTTATGATACTCTCTTGTATGCTTTACACAAGATGATTATGCCATATAAATCTCCCGTATGAAGGGTTACGATGAAAGGACAATTCTCATCTAATCTAAAAGAGCTCATGAACATGTTATACAAGGAGATAATCTCCTATGACCTATGATAAGTTTTTTTATAAAAGACAAATTAAAGGTTATTTCAAGAAAAGGGACTTAAGCTAAGCACCGATGAACTAGATATGAGAAGTGTCCCTTCCCCAGCGGGAAGGTAGGTTCACAAAGATTCTCATGAGATTGATCCTGCCATGTAATGTGGAACTATGGGTCTCTAATACATCTCCTAGTTCTTGAACTATGCTGCCACCATAGGATACTAGCTAGTGTATCCACCTAGAAAGCTACGTCATGTTCGATTCTACTTTGGCAGGTAGGACCGCCTCTTTTCGGTGTGGGGAAGACACCGGATTCCATGTTTAGCTCACATGATCTATGTCGGTTAATGCGTATGTTCCCTCATGTAAAATGAAATACAAGTAAATGAACGTTGACTAGGGTGACTTGAGGAGTTGGCTTAGTATAGGTAGTGGTATGAGACACTACCTAGACATTGCATAGGAGTTTGTTCATAAGTAATATGATGATATGAAAGATATATGTTTATGATATATGATATTACTTTTATATGAATGTTGGCTATTATGATAAATATGTTATTTGGCTATATTGCTATGTTAATGATTACTAACTATGTTACAAGTTATATGAAGCAAAGCTTTACTTATGGTCTCCTATCTTATCTACTCGGTTATGTGGGGTTATGGGGTTTCACATGACCATTGCACTTGTAGGTTGGGGATGAGGTCATTGGTAAATATTTTATATGTTGTGTCTATATGATCTATTGAATATGAAATGTTAACATGACTCTATGAGAAGATTTGTTGATTATGATCATGCTTTAACTTGTATATGTTATATGGTATGTGCATTGAAGACTTTTATATGACTTAGCATGTTTTCTAAAGAGATAATAAATGATTCTTTTTCATGCATGTCCCTATATGTTATGTGCATATACCCATACTTAGTACATGTGGTGTACTAACCCCATTACTTTATTTTACTACAACTGTAGGTTCCGGCCATTGAAGTTAAAGAGGTCGATTTAAAGAAGCTTGGAACTCTTTCTCCAAGTCTTGGTAGGTCCTCATATTCGGGATGTTACCATATCAATTTCTAGCCTTATGAAGACATTAGTAGTTTTTAAGAGTATTAGGTTTCCATTATGATCTTTCGATTCTTTGTACTGAGGCCTATATGGCATATTGATTATTATTGGCATGCAATCTTAGATGGTTTTATAAAAGTGAGACAAGTTTTAGAACACCGTGTGAATATTAAGTATGAAGTCTAAGTATAATTCAATTAGTATATTAAAATTTTTTAAATCGTTCCGCAATTTTACTATCGCATGTTATGACGAATGCTAAGAAGAGGCTTATCTGTGACCTCTGAGAGGTTAACGACGCCGGTGTCATCTGGGGTATGAAGTCATGGTGTGACAAAAGGTTCATACAAAGGGGTTCCATATCAAGTTCATAACCCAATTACATTTACTCTACCAAAGAGGTCCCCTAGGGATGCCTTACAATGGCGACAAGAAGCTCATAATGACTTTCCTAAGGATTTATATGATGTCGTTCCAGCCAACCAACCTTACTCCATCATTCATTACAAGAAGGATAACATTACGGCTTTCAACTTCAATGTTCATAACCTTACCACTAGGTTTAAGGTTCCACATAAATGACCTTCTTAGCATCATTCAAGGTCTCACATATCATTCATACATTCAATACTAAGAGGCTTTAGCATCCTAAGTCAAGACATGTCATATTCATATCCATACATGCATCAAGAAGAGGGACTTAAGTCTACCGAAACAAGACACATCATTACTTCACTTTATCACATATAGTATATCATATTCAAGAAGCACATAGGAACAACTTTCATCATCTTTTAGGTCACCCTATACACTACTATAACTGTCACATCCCGAAATCACACCCTATAAGTTAGGGCACAATATTGGATTTGCGACCGGCGTACTCGACCTCGAGGAGGTCTCATACAAGCCCTTCATATCATTCATCGCATATACATAATGAAAAGTAGTGCGGAATTAAAACTTTTCATAAAACAATAACATAGTCTTTAAAAACTCTTTCATATAGAAGTATAGGAAATACTAAGTCTCAATCTCATCATCTTAAGACACAAGAGTACTTGGGACACGGCCCATACGAAATATAAAACATAGTACTACTAAGTCTATTACAATACTTCAACACGAAACATAGAAGACATATATGCCCTCAAGTTAAGTGAGGACATACTTAAAATTCTCTTGAATGACCTTCTAAATCCAAGTCTTTTTCCCAAAAGCTCTTCACCCTACCAAGAACTATATAGATTGATAAAATCATGGAATTAGTACAACCATATGTACTAAGTATGGCTTATGAATAAAAGTCATGAAAACGGACATCTATTGGAAATATGCATCTTTTAATTTAAATATCATAATATCATCATAAGAACAACATTTAGCAACTTAGAATCACATAAGAAAACATATAGAACCAATTAACACATTTTAGAGGTCACTTTACAGTAACCTCACTTCACTGTATAGTGAATTCCTTCACTATTACAGCAAAGTCTTTTTCTTCCCATTTTATCACTTCCTAGCATGTAGTCTTCTCATTAAAGCTATCCTAAGGTTCACTTAAGTCACACAAATAGAGACCGCCCATACACCCTCTAGATGTGCCTAAACGATCCTCAAGATTACTCATAATGAGACACATACACGCCTACAATACATCAACATACAAGACATAAATAATATGACAATCTCCCCTACCAAGGCTATCAAAAGACTTACTTAAGTACTCGTAGAAGAGAATGCCCATACACCCTCTTCAAGGCTACCTAATTAATCCTTACGACTTCCTAAGTTTAGATCATGTTAAACATAACAACCAACTTCCCTAACTAAAGTCATTCTCAAGACTTAAATAGATAAGACATGAAGAGATCATCCTTTATGTCCTCTTCACACTTTAACTAAGGAATCTTTAAGGCACTTTAGATTAGGTACTTATTCATTACACACTTTATATCAATAAGTCATTAGTTCATTAGTTCATTTAAGAGACATACATCACATAAAGGACATTCAAGTAATGGTCTTGGACAAGACCTAGGGACTCTTACTAACACCTTCAAAGCCTATTGTGCATTGTCTAGATAGAGTCCCATACCACCACCTAAACCCCATAGAACTTCTCTAATGCTAATAGGTATCCCATATGATGAGAATAGGCAATAAATGACATAGACCATGGTAGAAAAACATGGAATCCGGAATTCTATCCTACTCCGATGAGGTTGTTCTACTTGCCAATGGTAGAACTTAGACACATCCCATGTAGGCACATGGTTAAGGAATATGAAGGGCATGCTTTGTAATATAGTCTCATTCTTCAACTAGAACTACTTCCCTTACCATACTTACTCGGTGCTAGCCTTCGTTCTCATAGATTAATTCACATTAAGGTTCATACAAATGGGTCCCATATCAAGTTCATGACCCAATTACATTTACCCTACCAAAGCAAGGTCCACTAGGGCTACCTCCCTAAGGCGACAAGAACCTCATCATGACTTTCCTAAGGATTGATATGATGCCATTCCAGCCAATCAACCTTAAGTCCATCATTCATTACGTGAAGGATATCATTACGGCTTTCGACTTCAAGTTTCATAACCTTACCACTTGGTTCAAGGTTTCATATAAAGGACCCTCTTATCATCATTCAAGGTCTCACCAAACATTCATTCATTCAAAACTAAGACTCTTTAAGTTCCTAAGTCAAGATATCATATTCATATTCATACAAGCATCAAGTAAGGGACACAAGTCTACCTAAACAAGACACCACATACTTCACTTTAGCACATATAACATACATTCTTTAGACACTTAGGAATGACCCTTATCAACATTATGTCAACCTATTCATTATCTTAACATCATCAACATAACCATTATAGACTCATACAGCAAAGTTAGGAAACAACCATATATCAATTCTAAGATTACACACTTAACGTATAGTCATAGTATAACATGATTACCTAAATATCATCAATAGACTAACACATACTTTCACATGTAACTAGATATGATCATACATCACCTAATCAACTACACAAATATCCATATAACTTCAAGTAGTTGCCGACAAGGCCATGATCATCATTATACTTAAAATAACGCCGACAAGGCCACATTAATTCACATAACACCGCCACCATAAGTGGACCAAACCAATCACAAAATAATTGAAGTCTAAATAACATTAATTAAAAGGAAATAGGGCAGAGTACCACCTCTTCATCCTCAACACTTCAAACCAATACCAAATAATCCAATTCAACATCATAAGGCCCTTACCCATGGCCATTAACACCAATTCAATACATAAACTATAATACTCAATGAAATATAAGACAATTCATTATAGATTAAACAATCTAAGACCAATTAGATATCAATTGAATACAATTCTTACATCATTAGAAAGCCCATAAGAAATTACACATTAATTCATAAGCATTAGACTAATATCAAGTAACCCATAAATTAGTAAAAAACTAGGGATCATCAATTACATGGGTTCATAGGTTAATTGAGTTAAAATCACCTTAATAACCACAATTCGATAACTAAACAATGATTAAAAACCATTAATGCAAGACCCCATGGTAGATCATGAAATAGGTCAATTCATCTTTTGAAAACTTTAGAAAACATCTTTGAAAGTTGGGCTCCTTGATGAAACGAGTTTCAAGGATCAAAAGCCATACCTTAACAATGCTAATCCTCCAATTTGATTAATAATATCCACTCAATTCACCAATCCAAGCTCTTCCTTGAGTTTTAGATTTAATGGAGCCTTGGAGAATTTCTAAAGGATTTTGGGGTTTTAATTTTGAAGAATGAAATCTTCTAAGTGTTAAAGACTTAAATACAGATTTAAAATACCCAATAGAACCCCTAGGAACCACCAATACTCTTATTTGTAAGTGAGGTGAAATTACAACATCATCCCTCACTTAATAGTGAAACTGCACGCAGGACACATAACATCGACGGTTGGGCAGTCAACGGACCGTTTGTCCACTAACGGACCGTCCTGTCCTCCCGTCATTTGGTTCAGAGGCTCGACATGGTTCTCCTCTTTCTCCAACCTAAGTACCTACCAATGGCACCCATCGACGGGTCGTCGATTGGCCCATGAGCCGTCGATGCCTCCGTCGTTTGGGGCTGCCTTGGACAGTCTTGACACCAAGTTTTGGGTCCTTCCTCAAGGACCCTTGGATGGTCCTTGGGGATGTTTTACCGGATGTTTCCAACCCAAACATGACCGTATACGAGCTTAGGACCTCTCATATAACACCCCGTAGCCAAAATAGACCAAAAGACACTTTTTTAGAAAAATCGGCAGGTGCAACATACGAGACCATCGATGGACCGTAGCCTGACCCACGGTCCATCCTGAACAGTCGTCGATGGGATCAGAAACTCCCAAAAACTCAACAGGGAAAAATTGGCTAAGTCTTGATCGACGGACGGACCTACGGTCCGTAGGTGAGACGACGGTTCGTAGTCCGTGACCGTCGATCGAGACCTCCTTCAGCCACTCTCTGACAAGGACCACGGGTGACCAGTACGGTCCGTAAGTGGACCCACGGTCCGTAGGTGGGAACTAGCAGCCAGTTAGGGGGAAATGCAGTAGGGTAAACTTCAAATGATCATATCTCTTATCACAAAAAGAATTATGTGTCGCATGACATACCAACAAATAGATAATTGAATTAGCTCTCCATAGCCACATATCTTGCTAAAATCAGAGCTCCGAGTAAAAGGTTGTGCCCATTTTAGTAAAGGACTGTCGAACAGACCCAACCTATGGACCCAAACGACGGACCGTCGATGGAACGACGGACCATCTGTCCAGGTCATCGTTTGGTCTGACAGCAACTTACCTAGGGGTCTTTTGGTATTTTCCCACTTCATTTAAACCTTTAGATACGTCGTTTTGACCCTAAATCATCAGATTTTAGTCAGTTTAAGCCTAGAAAGGAGAAAAAGATAGAAAATTAGAAAATTAGAAGCAAGAAAGGAGAAAAAGCTCAAGAACCCTAGTTCAAGAACGCAACAAGTTTCCAGCAGTTCCTGCCACAAAATATACGTATTTTTCTGTGAATTTCATCACCAGGTATGTGGGATTTCACTAGTGAGTACCTTTTACCCATTGGGTCCCTAGTTTTCAGTCAGTTCTTGATTCTCTTATTATAATTTAACCTGGGGTTTCTAGAAGTTTGATAGAACTTCGTGAATTTATTAAATATTGTTCCCAATCAGATTGTACAGTTATTATTTAGATTATCGCATGAATTTCAGAACCCTATCTTTGTATTTCTTTAATTCTTCAATTACACAGGCTAGGTCAGATATTTCAGTTACTTAAGATATACATGCCTCAATTATAAGTGCATCATTATCAGATAAATGTTGCATTCTCAGTTTGCATATTCAGTTTTGAGCTATCCAGTATTTTACAGAAATTCAGACATAATCAGTTAACTACATAAATCAATGGGAGTAGCATCAAACCGAGTTGGATTAGGGTTCAGCGTACCCAACTAGTTCCAGAACTACTAGCCAAGTAGGTTGTAAGTCCCCTCTGTGGGCAATTAGTTTAGTGATCACGCCAGCATGCCTTTATACCTTTGGCAGGGTATATTGGGTCCCATCGATGGGGCGTATACATCGGAATCCACATTAGCTCATGTGGTTTTATTATCGGTTATTAGTAGCTCCCACAGTTCAGTCAGACTCTCTTGCATTGACCATTTATCATTATATTCAGTATTCAGTTTCAGCATGTTATAAATTGGTCATTGCATTCAGTTATCGCAGAATCCAGCATATCATGTTCAGATTATTATACTTGTTTTTGTACTTGTTCATATATGTTTTATTTCACCTCTATTCTATCATACATGCTCAATATCCACTCGTGATGTAGGTTAAGGTTCTCAACATCCAGATCACGCATAGATCAATTTCCGATCTCCAGTTTAGCAGATTCAGTGGTGAGTCCTCATTCTCCGAGGACAATAGTTATTAGTTTCATTTCAGTATTTTAGTTTCAGTTTTTGCTAGATTTAGGTGGGGCTTGTCCCAGTATTTCTAGTCCAGTTTAGAGGCTATTTTCAGACATAGTTAGTTTCAGCTTAGCGTTGAGTTAATATTTTCTTTGTATTGAACTCATCAGTTTCTAATATTTCAGTTATAGAATATGGGTATTCCCCATCTTTTCAGATTAGAGTATGATTTAGCTTCCGCATTCAGTTTATATTCTTTAGTATGCTCATGATCATGCCAGAAGGGTTAGCTTGGGATCACTTGTGGTCCTAGGTTCCGTGTCCGCGTCTCGAGGGTAGCTCGGGGCGTGACAAAACTTTGTATCAGAGCTCTAGGTTCAAGATTCCTAGGATGTATGAAAAGTCTCACTAAGTAGAGTCCTTTTCATGGGTGTGAAGTGCACAACATCTAATGAGAGGGAGGCTACAAAGTGTTTTAGGAAAAATTTCACTTTGTTGTTACTCTTATCGTGCGTAAGGTATGATCTAATTCCATTCTAACTTGACGTTCCACGTTTCACATCATGTCTCCTCTTAGAGCTAACTCTAGGAATGCTAATGCCAGGAATGCAAACGCAGCTTCATCAGTCCCAGATCAAGAAGTCTCCAATGCTGAGTTCAGGAATGCCATACATATGTTGGCTCAGAGTATGACCCACTAGAACAATCGGGTTCATGCTCCTGTGAATGAAAATGGTGGATCAGCAGCAGCAAGGGTTCGTGACTTTGTTAGGATGAATCCGCCTGAATTCTTAGGATCACAGAATAATGAGGATCCTCAAAATTTCGTGGATGAGATCAAGAAGATCTTTGAGGTAATGCAAGTCACTGGGAATGATCGGGTTGAGTTGGCATCATACCAGTTGAAGGATGTTGCTCATATCTGGTACACTCAGTGGAAAGAAAATAGGAGTACAAATGCAACTTATATCACTTGGGATTATTTTAGTGAGACTTTTCTCGACAGGTTTTTACCAATAGAGTTGAGAGAAGCAAAGGCTCAAGAATTCATGAACTTGAGGCAGGGAAACATAACGGTCCAAGAGTATGGGCTGAAGTTTAACCAACTCTCCAGGTATGCTTTTCACATGGTTGCTGACTCCAGGGCTCAGATGAATAAGTTCTTGTATGGAGTGTCAGATTTGGTGAAGACAGAGTGCATAAATGCTATGTTGCTGGGAGATATGAACATCTCTAGGCTTATGACTCATGCTCAGCAGGTTGAGAGTGATAAGCTTAGGGAATAAGACAAGGAGAATAAAAAGGCTAGGACTGGGAACTATGATTATTATCAGCAGAAATCGGGTGGTGGAAATCGCTCGCAGAGTCAACAGAAGTTCTCATCTCCAGCCCCTTCATCAACTAGTGTTCCATCCTCCAAGATCAGGTTTGACCAGAAGGTTAGAGCACAGGCTCTAAGTCTCAGGGAAGTGTTTCAGGCACCATGACTTACCCCGTTTGACCTAAGTATGGTAAAAACCATCCGGGCGAGTGTCTTGCAAGAAAAGAAGGATGTTTTGGGTGCGGTCAGTCTGGTCATAGGTTGAGGGATTGTCCTTCGAGACAGGTTCAAGGAGGTGGAAATGGTAGAGCTCAGTCTACAACTTCATAAGCACCAGCAAATCGCCCGACTCAGCAGGGTAACTCATCTGGTACAGGTGGCGGTCAGCGCCAGAACAGGTTGTATTATTGTAACATTCCGGAAAATTACATGTCTAGTGAAGAGCCCAATAGGTCTTTAAGAATGTGTAGTGGGGGTACATAGGCATCCTAATGCCCAATATTGAGAAATATTAATATTGGGCATAGTATATAAAATTGGCTAAGGGGTATTAGCCAATTTCTATATAATACCCAAATAAGCTAAATATTGGGCATATTAGAAAATATTGGCTTAAAGGGTGTTAGCAAATTTTCTAACATTAATGATCTTGTCCAAGAAATGTACCTGCAATGAAGACCCTAGGCTAAAATGCTTATTCCTTTAACTCACAAATTAGATACGAGGCATCCATGTGTCCAGCCTTGGCATCATAGCATATGACCACTTAAAATGGTCATGTAGATTAAGCAATGCCCAAGGACATAGTGAGGATCCTTGGGACAATCTGTTAACATTCCAAATGAACCATTATGAATAGTTAGTTAGAAAAGTACAAGCAACACATGTGCAAGCACATGTGAAAAAGCGGCCAAGGGAGGGGACCACCCTAACCGAATTCAGTTAGGGTAGTTAGAGGGCAGGCGTGTGCAAGGGTCCCTCCATGTGGGGCCTAACTCCCTAACAACTCTAGACTCTAATTAACTAACCTAACTAACCTAGTACTAACCGAAATAAACCAATTAGTGAACCCGACAACCTAAGACTTAACCGGGTGACACTAACCTAGTAACTAGTTAAAGAGACAACCTAGTACCTAACCTAGGATGGTCCAAAAGGGTTAGTTATGGTCCCTATGACTTAGGGGTACTTTAGTAATTACCCTTGATTCCTTAATTAATAAAATTAAGGAATTATTTAATTAAGGAAAATTTACAAGCAAGGCCGAAACTTTTAGGAAAAAATTCAGATTTGACTAAGTTAAATGTTTTCCTATTTCTAGTCAACTTAGGAGGGGCGTTTTAGTAATTAACTAATTAATTTATTTAATTAACTTAATTAGCCTAAGTTGAATGAGTCAAGATCAGTTCCTAAGACTTAGACTCACGTTAAAACACTAGAAAATTCACGACTCAAAATGGTACGCAATCGTGAGAAAAACAGTGAGCAAAACATAGAAAAACAGAAAAGTTCTCTTAGGCGATTTCAAGGTTTGTTCAAGGTTTCGTGCAAGGTGATCTTTGTAGATTAAATTCTACATAAGGTATGGGTTTTCTCTCCTGGAATTCTTCCTCCAAGTGGATTTTCAAACGCTTCAAACTCATGAATTTCGAAACTAGGGTTGTTCCCAATGACATTGGTGAACGTCCATCTCCCTAGTTATCCTTGTTTTCGATTACAATAAGTATGTAGATGTAAATCTCTAACATGTTGTTGGTATGTGGTGCTAACTGATTTTTATGTGTAAGTTCTTGATTTGTTAATGACTAATGAGGCCGATAGATTGGATTCGAATTATTTGAGTGTTAGTTATACGAATTAAGGAATAATATAATGATTACTTGTGTTTCAAGAATATGAAGTACTTTATATCGGCTATGAAGTTTAGTTACTATTAAGAAGTTAAAGTTTCGACTTGTTTATGTTGAGGAATCACTATATTACATTCATGAAACTAATTGATTTGATTAGTGATAACATAATGAAAATAGTTTAAGTAAAGTTTGGTTCATGCTAATAAATTGGCTAACAATGTTTTGCCCCAAAACGTTGAATGGAATAGGCTTATAATGTTATTTTAAAATAATGAATAGAATTGGCCAATGACTAAGCCATACCAAATTAAGTATGGCCAATGTAAATTATGATGTTTCTTGTAATGCAAAAAGTTATCTGCTCAACAAGATAGATTATTATAATGTATTTATAAAGTAATTGCCACGGCTAGTGATAATGTTATGACAAGTAACTAGTGAAATTGTGATTTATGCCAACAAATTGGCTAGTAAAACATATGTCCAATTATATTACTTCCAAATCATGTAAATTCATACCAATCTCTACATCAATGAACTCATAACATAGGGTATGCCAATCAATGCGACAAGTCCCGACATACCCTATCCACACGAACTTGTGAATGTAATAGCATTGAATAAGTAGTTATAGCTTTCATAAAGAATCAAAGCTAGTTAATGAATCTACAATGCAAAAACAACTTCATAGCTTGGCCAAACCAAGCATTGAATTGTTCTTATAAGTTAATCAAAGGTTAAAAGTTCAAGTTTTTAGTGAAAGTTTGTCTTATGCCAATAAATTGGCCTACAACATTATTTCCAAAATATGTAATAGAATTGGCTAATGACTAATTTAAATCAAATTAAGCATGACCAATGTAACTTTGAATTATTAACCAAGGGTATGCCAATCATTGGGACAAGTCGCAACATATCCTTTCCAAATGAACTATGAATATAAGTAATTACAGTTCTTAACGTTTATAAAGAATGGTATAAAGCTACCAAAAGACGTGAAAGGAGTTAAGGTGAGTAATAAAATAATTAAAAGTCTTTGAATTATGAAAGTGACCAAAATGGGGTGTTAAAGGAAGTGAGATAAGTCTCACTTACACCTAAGACTACTATGTTAAGATACTCACGAAAAAGGGTGTTAGAACATGTGAGACAAGTCGCATTAACACCAAAGATGTTATGTAAGGATAAATTCACATTTAATCAATGTAAAGAAAGGGATGAAAAGGCATCAATAGAGTAAGTAAAGCTCAATCTAGAAGAAAGCTTCCATAATGTTTGAGTCAACTCTAAAAGATAAGAAGATAAAAGAAAGTGAGCAAAGCACCGAAAGACTAGCTATGAGCTACTGCTTGCACATGTAAGTCTCATGAGATAAGGCTCCACCACGGTGGATAAGAGTCTCCGAATATCTCCTAGTCTTCTAACTATGTCTAGCCAACATGGGAACTAGCCTGTGGATTCCACCTACGAGAGCTAGGTATGTTTCGGTCTCACCTTGGACAGTGAGATCACCTATTTTCAGTGTGGGGAAGACACCGAATTTCTTGTTTAACTCACATGATCTATGTCGATTAATGCTCAAAAGAATGTTCTTGGTTCACTTTAGCTGTAGACCACCCCTTTTCGGTGTGGGGTAAACACTTTATATGGATTCACTTTAGCCGGTGAATCACCCCTTTTCGGTGTGGGGCAGACACTGGATTTCATGTTAACTCGCATGATCTAGGATTCACTTTGATAGGTGAATCACCTCTTTTCGGTGTGGGGAATACACTGATTTCATGTAACTTCACATGATCTTAATGCTACAGACTTCTTTAAGAAAATAACAAGAAAGAAGATATGTAAGTTCAAGGAGAACTAAGAAAGTAAGAGTTTATGAATGCCAATGTTGATCAGAATGAAGTTTCCAATAAGTAAAGGGCATAGCCAATAATGAATCCTCATGTTATGAAAATGATCAAGCTAAATAAGATTGGATTATAATGACTTTATATAATTGGAAAATGATCATAGCCAAATAAGATTGGCTTATAATGACTTCTTATATTAGGCCAATAATACAATAATAGAAATATTCACTGAGGATTGGCTTATGAAGATTCCATGCCCCAAAATGTAGTTAAATTATTTCCTTAATCTCTTGGAGTACTTACTTGATTCATTGTGGGTATGAGACTACAATGAATCATTGCACTTGTAAGTAAAACATAAGATCAAAGGAGATAATTGAACTAGACAACAAAAAGAAGAAAAGAACGAAAAATAAACTAAGTATGGGACAAGGTGCTCTCAGCCTAAGAGAGAGCAAAATGATAAACTTTCGTTTGTGATGTTCTAAAATTATGTGCATGATTCCAAGGTCTTGTGTTCATATAGAAAACGAGTTGTGTGTTTTGAATGCATTAAAATACATCATATTCATACCACAAATCTCAAATAACGAATTAGGAAAGTCTACTGACTACACTTTCCAGAAATGACATGTTGTTAGGAAGAGCCTTCCTTGATCATGCATTGTCCTTACGTGTATGTGTGCATGCACCCATAATTAGTACAAGTGCGTACTAAACCTATACTTTTACTATTTTATAGGTGCAGGTCAGAGAGCAGATTTAAGACTCATTGCAGCAGTTTGGACTCAGCGATTTCCAGACCATTTGGTAGGTCCTCTCGAGTTTCGAGGATGCTACATCTATCTTCATAGCCTAGAATTTAGACATAGCTAGAGGATGTTGTCCCTAGAGTTTCTTTCAAATGTTTTTATTTTGAAGCTTTTGTATTAAGGCCGTTTTGGCAAACATATTATAATACATTGATTCTTTTCTTTGAATTGAGTAATCGATTGTAGATGGTTGTTTACATTTGAGCTTATTAGAATATGATTCTACGTAGTATATATATGAAGTCTATGTACACTTTATTAAGTTTTAAAAGTTTTAAATTTTTCGCAAATTTAACTATATGAATGTGATGAAAGCTAAGAAGAGGCTTGTCTGCGACCTCTGAGAGGTCAACGACGCCGGTTGCGATCCGGATTCTAGAATCCGGGTCGTGACAAACTTGGTATCAGAGCATGCGATTAAATTACCTAGGAACTTAAGCTCAAAACAACCACATTACATAGTTTCTAACTTATGGTTGTGAAGCGCGCCACAATAATGACTTAGAGACTATATGATGTTAGGAATTTTCCCTTCTTATACTCTTTATCGTGCTATGTAGAGTTATGACATTTTGCGTCATTTAGATATCTAACTTCCTTATTCTGTATGCGTGTAGAACAATGAACACAAGGAGAAATGCCGCCAGAAGAGTTGAAGAAGCAGCTGCTGGAGGAAACCAAGCTCCTCCTCAAGCCCCAGCTTCCGTAGTTCAAGTGCCTATCAACCTAGCTGCGTTGACAGATGGAGAAGTGAGAGAATCATTGGTGTAGATGGCACACGCCATCACTACTCAGGCGCAGGCCATCACGGCTCAAGCCACTAGAGAGGGTGCTCCCAGGGATAACCCGCATGCTAGCACCATGGCTAGAAGACTGAGGGACTTCACCACAATGAATCCTCCAGTCTACTATGGGTCCAAGACTAATGAGGATCTCAAGAGTTCGTGGATGATGTCTACAAAATTTCCTGTGCCATGAGTGTTGATGAAAGGACAAAGGTTGAGTTGACTGCGTATCAACTCAAAGATGTGGCTCAGGTGTGGTACAAAATGTGGGCAGATGGCCGAGCACCAGGAGATGTCCCCATCACTTGGGATATTCTCAAGACTGCATTTTTGGAGAAGTTCTTTCCCAGAGAACAGAGGGAGGCAAAGGTTGAAGAGTTCATCAACCTAAGACAGGGAGGTATGTCGATCAAGGAGTATTCCTTGAAATTTGGTAAACTCTCAAAATATGCTTCTTCTCATGTGTCCAATAGCAGGGATGAGATGAGCAGGTTTGTGACTGGCGTGTCGGAGGATCTAGTGGAGGATTGTCAGGTAGCCATGTTTCATGATAACATAGACATGGGCAAATTGATGGTACATGCACAACAGGTGGAGGAGAGTCGCCGGAAAAGGAGAGGTCAGGAAGGCAAGAAATCTAAGCCCTCGGATCAGTCCGGTTCGAGCAATGGTAATAATTCATTTGGAGTTCGGGATAGGCCAAAGTTCAAGAAGGGGAACATGTACTCAGGTAATCCTACTCTTTCTAAGAACACTAATGCCAAGGAGGGCAATGATAGAAATGCCAAGCGTGATAGAAAGTCGTGTGATAAGTGTGGTCGTTCGCATGAAGGTGAGTGCTTGGTAGGTACTAATGCCTGCTATGGGTGCGGCAAGAGTGGGCATATAGTTAGGGACTGCCCACATGTAAGGAATCAGGCCAGGACAGATGCTCAGCCTTGGCCAAATCCTAATACTGCAGCCGAACCTCCCAAGAGAAACCGGTTCTATGTGTTGAAAGGAAAAGAGGAACAAGAGAAGTCCGCGGATATGGTTACTCGTAACTTGCTTGTCTTTTTCCTTTCCTGTTTATGCATTATTAGATCCAGGATCTTGTAACAACCCTAAAAATGAATAGGATAAAGACTTAGGGTGTCAAGAATACTTGCGATTAAACCAAGGTTCACACGAATTGATACGCGTAGAACCAGACCTCAGAACCCTTACTATGACCAAGTCAACTAACTTGGGGAGTTAGTTGAGCTTGTAAAGGTTGGAACCAACCATGTGAGGCTCTCGAAAACAAAGATTTAATCGAAGGAGTCTTTACAAGACTTAAAAGAAGAAATTTTTATGTTTTGAGGGTCCAGGGGTAAAATTATCATTTCCAGGCCAAGGGTAATATTGTAATTACCCTGAGGAATTAATAAATAATTCATTAAGTTAATTAAAAGATCTATTTGAATTGGGGCGACCCGGAGTGACCCATTTCGCCAATGGGGTTCCACTCGGGTTTGAGCCCCACTAGGAGCAAGGAATTTATGATTTAATCATCAATTAAAATCTATTCATTAAGGGTAAAATGGTCCTTTCACATATTAATTAAATAAATCAGATTTTTGTATTAAGTTAATTAAGTCCTATTTTGACTAAGTCTTGAATTTAGTTTCCTAATCCTAATAACTCTCTCCCACACGTTTCTCAACTCTCTCTCACGTCTCTCAACTCTCATTCTCTCACGCTCTGACTATCAAGAAAGCTAAAGAACAGTTAATAACAATTATTTTTCACACTTGAAGAACACACGAAAATTTTTAAGAAAAACAAGTTAATCAAAAACACGTTAAGGCGAGAGAGATTTCCGTCGAGTTGGTGGTGGAACTTTAGGTGAGTTTGGGCGTGATTTGGAGGAGTTTCCGGGAAGCATCTTCAAGCTTGAACAACGTCAAAAGGTATGGGTTTCTCTCCTGGAATTCTTTCTCTAAGAGTACTTTCCTTCGAACGATTCTCAAGCTGTTGAAAACTAAGGTTGTTCCCCTTTGTATGTCCTTGTCCTTAGCTCCCAAACGAATTCGTAGGATGGGTATGTTGTGCTGTTAGATTTAGGCATGATTGATGTGTTTATATTAAATGTGAACATGTTTATGTGAGGGAAATTACGAAAAAGATAATCAAAATGTGATCGGAAAAATTGGTGTGTGTGTGTGCTCGTGGGCAGTGGCTTTAGCCACTGTATTGGGGTCGAAAAATTCATGTGTTCTTGTGTATTTTATGTGTGTAATGTGTGTGAAATGTGAAGTTCAATATGATGAAATATAGTGGATTGAATAACCATCTTTTAGCTAACTAAACTTATAAAAAAATTGCACCTAAGAATGAGTTGAAGAAGGACTAAAAATTTCCAGATTTGTGCACTAAATAATAATGTCAATTCTGGGTTTTTAAAAGGGAAATAAAATAAGTGAGGTCAATGGGAATTGAACCCAAGACCTCACATGTTGAGAAGGATGAAAAACAAGGGAAAAACGTGAAGGAGCTAAGGGAAATCGAACCCCTTAGCTACTGGTTGCGAGACAAAGGAAAAAGGGAAAAGGGGGGCTAAGGGGATTCGATCCCAGCTACTGTTTTCGCGAAAAAAAGAAGAAGAGGGAAATGGGGCTGGGGGAATCGAACTCGCGATTTGTTGGAAGAAGAAGGAGAAAATTAATTAAACAAATAAATGGGAATGAAGCAGACTCTGTGTTTGCTAATGAAGACTAAGTAAATGTTACCAATACGTACTCACCAATGAGAGTGAAAAATAATGAAGAGACCAGTCTCTATGAACACTCTAATGAAAGTATTGAGCTTCATACACTTAATACTAATGATGAGATGAGAAATCATCTAATGAGCTATGATGTCCTCATACTAGAAGCCAGCCTCCTTGACGTATGAGATGAATGTAATGGAACTTTATACTGAGCACCGATAGGCTAGCTATGAGCGGTGATGCCTTCTTTCGGGAAGGGCGGAGGTTCACGTTACTCTCATGAGATGAGACTGTCCGGCTTGCCGGGTATGAGTCTCCTTACATCTATTAGTCTTCGAACCTATACTGCCAATATAGGGATATGGCAGGGTTAAATTCCCATGTACGCTAGCATGTTATTGGGTCACTTTGGCCAGTGATTCCACCTCTTTTCGGTGTGTGGGAGACACTGGATTTCATGATGCTCACATGATCTATGTCGGTTAAAGTTAAAGTTCCCAATGAATGAATGAGGCCAGCCTCAAATGATGCACATAATGAAATGAATGATACCAAATGTGTTACGATAGGATAATCAGAAGGTGAGTTAGATTGAAGTAATGACATTAGGTCATTCTTGGTCATTGCACAACGAACCCGATGAAAGTCTTAAACTACACCCTAGGTATAGCTGGTGTTCACACTGGCCTATGAATGAAATGAAATAAAGTACGTATGGATGAATGAAGCAGACTCTGTGTTTGCTAATGAAGACTCCCTAGTTGAGGTCCCATATGTTGAGCCCTCATTTTGGGAAGTCTTAATGTCAAGTCCATGATTCCAAGGTCTCATGGCATATGAATGAATGATATGAAAGAAGCTATGTCTTATAAGTTATGTGTTATGATATGTGCTATATGAAGATGTTACGTGCTGTGTGCAATATGATATTTATGATGATGCATGTTACTCTCATGGCATGACTTTCCTAATCCAATTTGGAAAGTTCACTAACTTTCCTAATCTCAATTTGGCAAGTCCACTGACTTGACCCCCAAAAATCATGTTGTTAGGAAAGAGCTATTCTTTATCATGCATGTCCGTGGTGTGTGCTTGCATATACCCATACTTAGTACAAGTGTGTACTAACCCTATACATCTATACTATTTTAGGTGCAGGTACAGGTGGGCGATAGAGCTATAGGATTATTGTTGCAGCTATCCGGACGTCAGCATTCATCCAGAGTTTGGTAGGTCCTTATGCTTTCGAGGATGCTACTGTTTTACATTCTAGCCTAGATTTAGAGTTGTGCTAGTGGAGCATGTTCCACTAGCGTTTCTTTCCTGTTTTTATTCAGACTTTGTATTGGTGCCATTTCGGCAATTATACACTTAATACTTATTAATCTATTTCTTTCAGTTGCTTATCTCTTAATGTTAGATGGTTGATGGTGAACAATTATGAAATGATAAGAATGTTTAACAAGTATGTTAAGGAAACAAAAAGTTTCAAATTTTCCGCTAAAATTAACCTAGTGGAAGTATAAATGACTAAGTAGGCTTGTCTGCGACCTCTAAGAGGTCAACGACGCCGGTCTCGTCTGGGGTCTAGATTCCAATCGTGACAAAGTTTGTATCAAAGTACTAGGTTAAATAACGAAAATAATAAATTCACATCAACCACATTGAGTAGTTTCTAAGTCATGGTAGTGAAGTGCACCACTATCCTGTATTAGAGACTGCATGATGCGTAGGAAAACTTCCCTTTTTCTGATCTTATCGTGCTTCTCCTAAAGTTTAATTTCTTGATGTTATGAGCGTGTCTAACATCAATTTTTGTTGTTTTCAGAGAATGAACACTAGGAGGGCTATTGGTCAGAGGAGAGGAGGAGCAGCTGCTGGGGGCAACTGAGTTCCACCCCAGGCTCCATCTGAAGGAGTGGCTGTGCCAGTTAACCCAGATGGGTTGACTGATGCTGAGGTGAGGGCATCTCTGGCCCAGATGGCACAGGCCATTACTATGCAGGCCCAGGCTATGACTGCCCTGGTCAACCGGCAGGATGTTCAGAGGGAGAACCCACCGATTCATAGCATGGCTGACAGGCTGAGGGATTTCACGAGGATGAATCCTCCTATTTTCACAGGGCTAGGACTGCAGAGGATCCCCAAGAGTTTGTGGATAAGGTGCATAAGATACTGGTGTCTATGGGGGCCACTGATATTGAGAAGGCTGAGCAGGCTTCCTATCAGCTCAAGGATGTTGCACAGACTTGGTGCAAGATGTGGCAAGATATCCGAGTTTTAGGTGGAGTGCCAGTCACATGGGAGCTGATCAAGAGAGCATTTCTGGAGAGATTCTTCCCCAGGGAGATGAGGGAGGCCAAGGTTGAGGAATTTATCAACCTTAAACAGGCTCTATGACAGTCAGGGAGTATTTCCTGAAGTTTGTTAAGCTATCAAGGTATGTTACTTTCCCTAGTATTTAATAACAAGAATGAGGAGAATACTGAGCTTTGTTGAAATCAACCAGGTATGCTACTTCCCTGGTTTCTAATAGCTGGGATGAGATGAGCAGATTCCTCATAGGAATCAATGGAGACCTGGAGGAGGAGTGTCGATCTGCGATGCTCCGTGATAACATAGATCTTTCCAGGTTGATGGTACATGTCCAGCAGGTAGAGGACAGCCGCAGAAAGAAAGGTATTCATGATGCTAGGATGCCTAGGCCTCAAGATCAGGCAGGTCCCAGCCATGGAGGCCACAGAAACAACTTTGGTGTCCGTGAGCAGCCACGGTTCAAAAAGGGGCAACAGAGTTCTGTGGATTCTAATCCTCATAGGAGTGCTACACCTAGAGGAGGCAGACCTGAGCCCAAGAAGGGCAATGGAGGTGAGATGCAGCGTCCTAAGAAGAATTGTGCTAAGTGTGGCCGAGCTCACAGTGGAGAGTGCAGACAGGGCACTAATGCCTGCTTCGGTTGTGGTAAGAGTGGACACATGGTCAGAGACTGTCCACAGAACAGAGGTCAGGCTGGAGGTAATGCTCAACCTAGGCCTAATCCACAGGGTGCAGCAGTAGCCGAGCCTCCTAAGAGGAACAGGTTCTATGCCCTGAAGGGCAGGGAGGAGCAAGAGAAGTCCGCTGATGTGGTCACAGGTATGCTGCAAGTATTCTCAACTTCTGTTTATGCTTTACTTGATCTAGGGTCTACTCTTTCCTTTGTGACTCTGCTTTCTCTTACTTTTGAGATATTGCCTGAAGTTCTGCATGATCCTATAGTGGTTAGTACACCTTTAGGAGAGAATGTAAGAATTGATAGAGTATACAAGGATTGCCCAATAGTTGTGAGTGGTAAGACTATGTGTGAAAACTTGGTTGATGTTACCCATGCATGATTTTGATGTTATTCTTGACATGGACTGGCTTCACAGTTGTTATGCTTGCTTGTACTGTCGTAGTAGAGTGGTGAGATTTCATTCCCTAATAAAGAGGAGCTAGTCTGGGAGGGGTACAACTCGAGTCGTCCTAACCTCTTGATTTCGAACCTTAAGGCCAATAAAATGATGTAAGGGGTTATTGTGTCATGTTGTGAGTGTTAATGATTTAGATCATGTCATTCCTTCCAGAGACTCAGTGCCTGTAGTGAATGAGTTCCTAGATGTGTTTCCTGATGATTTGCCTGGAGTCCCTCCCCTTCGAGAGATTGACTTTGGTATCGACTTAGAACCCGATACTAAACCAATTTCAGTTCCTCCTACAGAATGGCTCCAGCTGAACTCAAAGAGTTGAAGCTGCAGTTAAAAGATCTCACTGATAAGGGTTTCATTCAGCCGAGCATATCCCCTTGGGGCGCTCCAGTGTTGTTTGTAAAAAAGATAGATGGAACCCTTAGAATGTGTATTGATTATCGGCAGCTCAACAAAGTCACTATAAAGAATAAGTATCCACTCCCCAGAATAGATGATTTGTTCGATCAGCTCCAAGGGTCTAGTTTCTTCTCTAAGTTTGATCTTCGTTCAGGGTATCATCAGCTTAGGGTTAGGGATGGAGATATCCCAAAGACAGCCTTTCGTACCCGCTATGGTCACTATGAGTTTCTAGTCATGTCATTTGGTCTCACGAATGCACCTGCTGCATTTATGGATCTCATGAACAGGGTCTTCCGTGAATACCTTGACTCTTTCGTCATAGTATTCATTGATGACATTCTCATCTACTCTAAGACCAAGGAAGAGCATGAACAACATTTGAGACTAACCTTGCAGGTACTTAGAAAGCATCAGTTGTATGCCAAATTCAACAAATGTGAATTCTGGCTGAGATCAATGACCTTCCTGGGTCATGTTGTGTCCGATCAGGGCGTGGAGGTGGATCCCAGGAAGACTGAGGCTGTGAAAAACTGGCCAAAGCCTCTTACTCCCACTGATATCCGTAGCTTTTTGGGATTGGCTGGTTACTACCGCAGGTTTGTGGAGGGATTTTCTTCCAATGCTGCCCCATTGACAGCTTTGACTAAGAAGAAAGCCAAGTTTGAGTGGACGGAGACTTGTGAGAGGAGTTTCCAGGAATTCAAGGACAGACTCACTTCAGCCCCGGTGCTTACTTTGCCTAAGTGTGGTGAGAATTACACTGTTTATTGTGATGCATCTAGGGTTGGTTTGGGTTGTGTTCTTATGCAGGCAGGTAAGGTGATAGCCTATGCTTCCAGACAACTCAAGGTTCATGAGAAGAATTATCCCACTCATGACTTGGAGTTAGCATCTGTGGTGTTTACACTGAAGCTGTGGAGGCATTATCTGTATGGAGTGCATGTGGATGTGTTCACAGACTATAAGAGTCTCCAGTACGTGTTCACACAGAGGGAGTTGAAGCTACGTCAGCGGAGATGGTTGGAGCTGTTGAAGGATTATGACATGAATGTTCACTACCATCCAGGTAAGGCTAATGTTGTAGATGATGCTTTGAGCAGGATGAGCATGGGAAGTACAGCCCACGTTGAGGATGAGAAGAAGGAGCTGGTGAAAGATGTACACAGACTGGCCAGACTGGGTGTGCGGTTGGCTGACTCCACTAGTGAGGATGTTTCAGTTCATCCTAGTTCTGAATCATACTTGGTAGTTGAAGTCAAGCAGGGTCAGCATCTAGATCCTGTGTTGATGGAGCTGAAGGACTCAGTGCTGATGAAGATGAATGAGTCTTTCGCTTTGGGAGGTGATGGCATACTTAGGTAGCAGGAAAGGCTTTGTGTACCAGATGTGGATGATTTGTGGACCAGGATTGTTACAGAGGCCCATGGTTCCAGATATTCCATACATCCAGGTTCCACCAAGATGTATCATGATCTTAAGTAGATTTATTGGTGGGATGGCATGAAGAAGGACATTGCAGAATATGTGGCCAAGTGTCCTAATTATCAGCAGGTTAAGGCAGAGCATCTTAAGCCTGGTGGTCTGACTCAGATTATTGAGGTTCCGACTTGGAAGTGGGAGGCCATTAATATGGACTTCATGGTTGGTCTTCCGAGTACTAGGAGGCAGCATGACTACATATGGGTTATTGTGGAAAGATTGACTAAGTCTGCCTACTTTATCCCTGTGAAGTCTACTTACACAGCCGAGGATTATGCGAGGCTCTACATTGATGAGATTGTGAGATGGCATGTGATTTCTTTGTCTATCATTTCAGATAAAGGAGCTCAGTTTACTTCACATTTCTGGAGATCTTTCCAGAAGAGCTTGGGCACGCAGGTAAAGCTTAGCACTGCCTTTCATCCTCAGACAGATGGGCAGGCAGAACGCACCATTCAGACATTGGAGGACATGTTGAGAGCGTGTGTGATTGACTTTAGAGGTAACTGGGATGACCATCTGCCTTTGATAGAGTTCTCGTATAATAATAGCTATCACTCCAGCATTGGGATAACACCGTTTGAGGCACTGTATGGTAGGAGGTGTAGATCTCCAGTTGGGTGGTTCGAGGTTGGAGAGTCATCCATTTTGGGTCCAAAGATCATTCATGAGGCCTTAGAGAAGGTCAGAGTGACTAGGGACAGGTTGGCTACTGCTTACAGCCGGCAGAAGTCATATGCATATAACAGAAAACGGCCCTTAGAGTTTGATGTTGGTGACCAGGTTTACTTGAAGATATCACCTATGAAAGGGGTGATGAGATTTGGTAGAAAAGGGAAGCTGAGTCCGAGGTATGTTGGGCCATATGAGATCCTACAGCGTGTGGGTGAGGTGGCCTATGAGTTAGCATTGCCTGCGGAGCTAGCTTCTCTCCATCCAGTCTGTCATGTTTCAATGTTGAAGAAGTGCCTAGGTGATCCAGCATCAATTCTACCTGTGGAAGGTTTGGGGTTGGTGAAGACTTTTCTTATGAGGAGGTACCTGTTGAGATCCTAGACAGACAGGTCAAGCGGCTGAGGAACAAGGAGATTGCCACAGTGAAGGTATTGTGGAGAAATCATCTTGTTGAGGGTGCTACGTGGGAGGCTGAGGTCGACATGAGACCCCGCTACCCTCATCTTTTCAGCTCTTGAGGTTAGACTTCCTACTCTTAAGCCTATGTTCCTTATCTCTCCGTATTTTGTTGATATTGATTGACTGTGCATAATTATTTTATTATGATCTGACTAGCATTACGATATGAAGTGGTAGTGTCATTCGGGGATGAATGTTCCTAAGGGGGGGAAATGTAACAACCCTAAAAATGAATAGGATAAAGACTTAGGGTGTCAAGAATGCTTGCAATTAAACCAAGGTTCACACGGATTGATATGCGGAGACTCAGACCTCAGAACCCTTACTACGACCAAGTCAACTAACTTGGGGAGTTAGTTGAGCTTGGAAAGGTTGGAACCAACCATGTGAGGCTCTCGAAAACAAAGATTTAATCGAAGGAGTCTTTACCGAACTTAAAAGAAGAACTTTTAAGTTTTGAGGGTCCAGGGGTAAAATGGTCTTTTCCAAGACAAGGGTAATATTGTATGAGGAATTAATAAATTAATTAATTAATTTAATTAAAAGAGCTATTTGAATTGGGGCGATCCTGAGTGACCCATTTCGCAAATGGGGTGCCACTCGGGTTCGAGCCCCACTAGGAGCAAGGAATTGATGATTTAATCATCATAAAATCTATTCATTAAGGGTAAAATGGTCCATTCACATGTTAATTAAAATAAATCAGATTTTTGTATTAAGTTAATTAAATCCTATTTTGACTAAGTCTTGAATTTAGTCTCCTAATCCTAATAGCTCTCTCCCTCACGTTTCTCAACTCTCTCTCACGTCTCTCAACTCTCATTCTCTCACGCTCTGACTATCAAGAAAGCTAAAGAACAGTTAATAACAATTATTCTTCACACTTGAAGAACACACGAAAAGTTTTAAGAAAAACAAGTTAATCAAAAAAACGTTAAGGCAAGAGAGATTTCCGTCGAGTTGGTGGTGGAACTTTAGGTGAGTTTGGGCGTGATTTGGAGGAGTTTCCGGGCAGCATCTTCAAGCTTGAACAACGTCAAAAGGTATGGGTTTCTCTCCTGGAATTCTTTCTCCAAGAGTACTTTCCTTCGAACGATTCTCAAGCTCTTGAAAACTAAGGTTGTTCCCCTTTGTATGTCCTTGTCCTTAGCTTCCAAACGAATTCGTAGGATGGGTATGTTGTGCTGTTAGATTTAGGCATGATTGATGTGTTTATATTAAATGTGAACATGTTTATGTGAGGGAAATTACGAAAATGATAATCAAAATGTGATCGGAAAAATTGGTGTGTGTGTGTGCTCGTGGGCAGTGGCTTTAGCCACTGTATTGGGGTCGAAAAATTCATGTGTTCTTGTGTGATTTATGTGTGTAATGTGTGCGCAAGTTGAAGTTCATTATGATGAAATATAGTGGATTGAATAACCATCTTTTAGCTAACTAAACTTATAAAAAAATTGCACCTAAGAATGAGTTGAAGAAGGACTAAAAATTTCCAGATTTGTGCACTAAATAATAATGTCAATTCTGGGTTTTTAAAAGGGAAATAAAATAAGTGAGGTCAATGGGAATTGAACCCAAGACCTCACATGTTGAGAAGGATGAAAAACAAGGGAAAAACATGAAGTAGCTAAGGGAAATCGAACCCCTTAGCTACTGGTTGCGAGACAAAGGAAAAGGGGAAAAGGGGGGCTAAGTGGATTCGATCCCAGCTACTGTTTTCGCGAAAAAAAAAGAAGAGGAAATGGGGCTGGGGGAAACGAACTCGCGATCTGTTGGAAGAAGAAGGAGAAAATTAATTAAACAAATAAATGGGAGGCGTGGGATTCGAACCCACGACCTCCATGTACGCGCGAAAGGAAAGAAAATAATGTAAAAGAAAACGCGAGGCGTGGGAATCGAACCCACGACCTCAAGGCTGAAGATAGGGGCAAAATTAATTAAGAAATGGAGTGAGGTTGTGGGGGTTCGATCCCAAAACCTCACTGCCACTCGCTCAATTAATTAAAATAAAGATAGAGAGGCTGTGGGGGTTCGAACCCACCACCTCACAGCCTCCTTAGCGAAATTAAAGTAAAAATAAGGGGGGTTGTGGGGGTTCGAACCCACGACCTCCCTATTTCAGCGAATTTAATATTAAAAATACAAGAGGCTGTGGGGATTTGATCCCACAACCTCTTGGTTTGGGCGAAAATGAGTAATGAAACCTTAATGAAAAGTAAAAAGAGGTTGTGGGGGTTCGAACCCACAACCCTTTGGCCATCTTAAGGGAAAAATTAAATAGAAAATTAATCCTTCAATATTAATGTTGAGATTTAATTTAGAGTTCTAATGTTATGAATATTAGAAATAAAATCAATGAAAAATATAAATGATATCCAAGTGACTCAAACTTGGGTTTCCTTGCCCACTCTTCCGTATTGATACATAAGTCATACGTGAATAAAATATCCAAGAATAATGCCATCTACTTAGATCAAAATTAAGATCTTGGCATATATACAAGATACATAAGTCTTGTACTACATAATCTTAGGAATGTAAGAATCACTTAACGAACTATGAATGAAGCCCCATGGCTTGTGTATATAGACACATAAGTCTAACATACATCCAAAAATAAGTGAACCTAAGATGTATGTAATGAAATGATGAACCCTAGGAGGGTTAAGTATGAATGTAAGATACACTAAGTGACAAAGTGCATTGGTATATGATGAGATGGACTATGAAATGATGAAATAAACATTCACGTAATAAGAGGTTAGTAACTAGGAAAACAAAATGTGCTAATGATGAAGGATGTAGTGACAACATGATGTGAGGTTAATGTAGATGATGAGAGCAATCTCAAATGAGCCTAAGTAAATGTTACCAATACGTACTCACCAATGAGAGTGAAAAATAATGAAGAGACCAGTCTCTATGAAAACTCTAATGAAAGTATTGAGCTTCATACACTTAATACTAATGATGAGATGAGATATCATCTAATGAGGTATGATGTCCTCATACTAGAAGCCAGCCTCCATGACGTATGAGATGAATGTAATGGAACTTTATACTGAGCACTGATAGGCTAGCTATGAGCGGTGATGCCTTCTTTTGGGAAGGGTGGAGGTTCACGTAACTCTCATGAGATGAGACTGTCCGGCTTGCCGGGTATGGGTCTTCTTATATCTCCTAGTCTTCGAACCTATACTGCCAATATAGGGATATGGCGGGGTTAAATTCCCATGTACGCTAGCATGTTATTGGGTCACTTTGGCCGGTGATTCCACCTCTTTTCGGTGTGGGGGAGACACTGGATTTCATGATGCTCACATGATCTATGTCGGTTAAAGTTAAAGTTGCCAATGAATGAATGAGGCCAGCCTCAAATGATGCACATAATGAAATGAATGATACCAAAGGTGTTAGGATAGGATAATCAAAAGGTGAGTTAGATTCAAGTAATGACATTAGGTCATTCTTGGTCATTGCACAACAAACCCGGTGAAAGTCTTAAACTACACCGTAGGTATAGCTGGTGTTCACACTGGCATATGAATGAAATGAAATGAAGTACGTATGGATGAATGAAGCAGACTCTGTGTTTGCTAATGAAGACTCCCTAGTAGAGGTCCCATATGTTGAGCCCTCATTTTGGGAAGTCTTAATGTCAAGTCCATGATTCCAAGGTCTCATGGCATATGAATGAATGATATGAAAGAAGCTATGTCTTATAAGTTATGTGTTATGATATGTGCTATATGAAGATGTTACGTGCTGTGTGCAATATGATATTTATGATGATGCATGTTACTCTCATGGCATGACTTTCCTAATCCAATTTGGAAAGTTCACTAACTTTCCTAATCTCAATTTGGCAAGTCCACTGACTTGACCCCCAAAAATCATGTTGTTAGGAAAGAGCTATTCTTTCTCATGCATGTCCGTGGTGTGTGCTTGCATATACCCATACTTAGTACAAGTGTGTACTAACCCTATACATCTATACTATTTTAGGTGCAGGTACAGGTGGGCGATAGAGCTACAGGATCATTGTTGCAGCTATCCGGACGTCAGCATTCATCCGGAGTTTGGTAGGTCCTCATGCTTTCGAGGATGCTACTGTTTTAAATTCTAGCTTAGATTTAGAGTTGAGCTAGTGGAGCATGTTCCACTAGCGTTTCTTTCCTATTTTTATTCAGAATTTGTATTGGTGCCATGTTGGCAATTATACACTTAATACTTATTGATCTATTTCTTTCAGTTGCTTATCTCTTAATGTTAGATGGTTCATGGTGAACAATTATGAAATGATAAGAATGTTTAACAAGTATGTTAAGGAAACAAAAAGTTTCAAATTTTCCGCTAAAATTAACCTAGAGGAAGTATAAATGACTAAGTAGGCTTGTCTGCGACCTTTGAGAGGTCAACGACGCCGGTCTCGTCTGGGGTCTAGATTCCAGTCGTGATAGATCTACCTTGTCTTTTGTTACTCATTTAGTGGCTAGTAAATTTGACTTGCTTCCTGAGATCTTACATGTACCGTTTCTAGTTAGTACTCATATAGGAGACATTGTTAGGGCCGAAAGAGTATATAGAGATTGCCCAATAACTGTTCTCAATAAAGTTACTCATGCTGATCTAATAGAAGTAACCATGCTTGATTTTGATATAATATTGGGAATGGATTGGCTTCATAAATACTATGCTACCATAGACTATCGGAACAGGGTAGTTAGGTTTTAGTTGCCAAATGAGTTAGAGTTGAAATGGAAAGGGCGTGGTTATAATGCAACAAGACAAATAGTATCAAATCTTAAGGCCAACAAGATGTTATCTAAGGGGTTTAGAGTCGATGAGAACCTTTATTACGAAGAGGTTCCCGTTGAAATTTTAGATCGCCAAGTGAAACGGTTGAGGAACAAGGAGGTTGCCTCCGTAAAGGTGTTATGGAGGAACAACCTTGTTGAGGGAGCAACATGGGAGGCCGAGGCCAATATGAGATCCCGTTACCCTCACTTGTTCAGTTCTTGAGATTAGATGTACTCTTCCTTAGTCCGATTTCATTAATGAGACTCTAAATCTTAGTGCATTAGGCGGTTTTTGTGTTCTAAGTCCATAACCGTGTATTTTATACTTGCACTATAAGAGTTAAAATGAGTTCATGCTTGCATTCATGTTGCTGTTTTGTGTAGCGTAGACATGATTTTTGTGTTGCATGAATTGTGATGTACATTAAGTTAAGTGTGATTGAGAAAGAAGTTCCTCAATCTCAAATATGAAGCTTCAAATAAGCTTTGAGTAATATGCATCATCCAGAGTAAGTGTGAATCAGATATTCACAAAGAGTAAAGTTTCAAGCATGTTAAAGTATTTTCGAAAATCACCCTCTTTATTTTAAAATGATGGGTAGTGTCATTCGGGGACGAATGTTCCTAAGGGGGGGGGGGATAATGTAACATTCCAGAAAATTACATGTCTAGTGAAGAGATCAATAGGTCTTTAAGAATGTGTATTGGGGGTACATAAGCATCCCAATGCCCAATATTGAGAAATATTGGGCATAGTATAGAAAATTGGCTAAGGGGTATTAGCCAATTTCTATATAATACCCAAATAAGCAAAATATTGGGCATATTAGAAAATATTGGCTTAAAGGGTGTTAGCCAATTTTCTAACATTAATGAGCTTGTCCAAGAAATGTACCTGCAATGAAGACCCTAGGCTAAAATGCTTTTTCCTTTAACTCACAAATTAGATACGAGGCATCCATGTGTCAAGCTTTGACATCATAGAACATGACCACTTAAAATGGTCATGTAGATTAAGCAATGCCCAAGGACATAGTGAGGATCCTTAGGACAATAAGTAAACATTTCAAATGAACCATTATGAATAGTTAGTTAGGAAAGTACAAGCAACACATGTGCAAGCACATGTGAAGAAGCGGCCAAGAGAGGGGACTACCCTAACCGAATTCGGTTAGGGTAGTTAGGGGGCAGGCGTGTGCAAGGGTCCCTCCATGTGGGGCCTAACTCCCTAACCAACTCTAGACTCTAAAACTGACCTAACTAGATAACTAACCTAGGACTAACCAAAATAAACCAATTAGTGCTCCTGACAACCTAAGACTTAACCGGGTGACACTAACCTAGTAACTAGTTAAAGAGACAAACTAGTACCAAACCTAGGTTGGTCCAAAAGGGTTAGTTATGGTCCCTATGACTTAGGGGTACTTTAGTAATTACCCTTGGTCCCTTAATTGATTAGATTAAGGAATTAATTAATTAAGGAAAATTCACAAGCACGGCCGAAACTCTTAGGAAAATTTTCAGATTTGACTAAGTTAAATGTTTTCCTATTTCTAGTCAACTTAGGAGGGGCGTTTTAGTAATTAACTAATTAATTTATTTAATTAACTTAATTAGACTAAGTTGAATGAGTCAAGATCAATTCCTAAGACTTAGTCTCACGTTAAAACACTAGAAAATTCACGACTCAAAATAGTACGCAATCGTGAGAAAAACAGTGAGCAAATCGTAGAAAAACAGAAAATTCTCTTAGGCGATTTCAAGGTTTTCTTAAAAGTTTCGTGCAAGGTGATCTTCGTAATTAAATTCTACATAAGGTATGGGTTTTCTCTCCTGGAATTCTTCCTCCAAGAGGCTTTTCAAACGCTTCAAACTTATGAATTTCGAAACTAGGGTTGTTCCCAATGACATTGTTGAACGGCTATCTACCTAGTTATCCTTGTTTTCGATTCCAATAAGTATGTAGATGTAAATCTCGAACATGTTTTTGGTATGTGGTGCTAACTGAAATTTATGTGTGAGTTCTTGATTTGTTAATGACTAATGAGGCCTATAGATTGGATTCGAATGATTTTAGTGTTAGTTATACGAATTAAGGAATGATATAATGATTACTTGTGTTTCAAGAATATGAAGTACTATAAATCGGCTATGAAGTTTAGTTACTGTTAAGAAGTTAAAGTTTCGGCTTGTTAATGTTGAGGAATCACTATATTACATTCATGAAACTAATTGATTTGATTAGTGATAACATAATGAAAATAGTATAAGTAAAGTTTGGTTCATGCCAATAAATTGGCTAACAATGTTTTGCCCCATTTGAATGGAATTGGCTTAGAATGTTATTTTAAAATAATGAATAGAATTGGCCAATGTAAATTATGATGTTTCTTGTAATGCAAAAAGTTGGCTGCTCAACATGATAGATTATTATAATGTATTTATGAAGTAATTGGCATGTCTAGTGATAATGTTATGAAAAGTAACTAGTGAAATTGTGATTTATACCAACAAATTGGCAAGTAAAACATATGTCCAATCATATTACTTACATATCATGTAAAGTCATAAAAATCTCTGCATCAATGAACTCATAACATAGGGTATGTAAAGTCATAAAAACCTCAATTTAGAAGCAAACTTTCATAATGTTTGAGTCAACTCTAAAAGATAAGAAGATAAAAGAAAGTGAGCAAAGCACCGATAGACTATCTATGAGCTTGTGCTTGCACATGTAAGTCTCATGAGATTAGGCTCCAACACGGTGGATAAGAGTCTCCGAATATCTCCTAGTCTTCGAAATATGTCTAGACAACATGTGAACTTGCTTGTGGATTCCACCTAAGAGAGCTAAGTATGTGTCGGTCTCACCTTGGCCAGTGAGATCACCTCTTTTCGGTGTGGGGAAGACACCGGATTTCATGTTTAGCTCACATGATCTATGTCGGTTAATGCTCAAAAGAATGTTCTTGGTTCACTTAGCTGTGGACCACCCATTTTCGGTGTGGGGTAAACACTTAATATGGATTCACTTTAGCCGGTGAATCACCCCTTTTCGGTGTGGGGCAGATACTGGATTTTATGTTAACTCGCATGATCTAGGATTCACTTTGATCGGTGAATCACCTCTTTTCGGTGTGGGGAAGACACTGACTTCATGTAACTTCACATGATCTTAATGCTACAGACTTCTTTAAGAAAATAACAAGAAAGAAGAGATGTAAGTTCAAGGCGAACTAAGAAAGTAAGAGTTTATGAATACCAATGTTGATAAGAATGAAGTTTCCAATAAGTAAAGGGCATTTGGCTTATAATGACTTTATATAATTGAAAAATGATCATAGCCAAATATGATTGGCTTACAATGACTTCTTATATTAGGCCAATAATACAATAATACGAATAGTCACTGAAGATTGGCTTATGAAGATTCCATGCCCCAAAATGTAGTTATATCATTTCCTTAATCTCTTGGAGTACTTACTTGATTCATTTTGGGTATAGGACTACAATAAATCATTGCACTTGTAAGTAAAACATAAGATCAAAGGATATAATTGAACTAGAGAGAGCAAAATGACAAACTTTCGTTTGTGATGTTCTAAAATTATGTGCATGATTCCAAGGTCTTGTGTTCATATTGAAAACGAGTTGTGTGTTTTGAATGCATTAAAATACATCATATTCATACCACAAATCTCAAATAACGAATTAGGAAAGTCTAGTGACTACAGTTTCCAGAAATGGCATGTTGTTAGGAAGAGCCTTCCTTGATCATACATTGTCCTTGTATGTGTGCATGCTCCCATACTTAGTACAAGTGTGTACTAACCCTATACTTTTACTATTTTATAGGTGCAGGTCAGAGAGCAGATTGAAGACTCATTGCAACGGTGTAGACTCAGCGATTTCCAGTCCATTTGGTAGGTCCTTTCGAGTTTCGAGGATGCTACGTCTATCTTCATAGCCTAGAATTTAGATTTAGCTAGAGATGTTGGTCCCTAGCATTTCTTTTAGATTCTTTTATTTCAAAGCTTTTGTATTAAGGCCGTTTTGGCAAACATATTATAATACATTGATTCTTACCTTTGAATTGCGTAATCGATTGTAGATGGTTGTTTACATTTGAGCTTATTAGAATATGATTCTACGTAGTATGTATATGAAGTCTATGAAACTTCATTAAGTTTTAAAAGTTTTAAATTTTCTGCAAATCTAACTATATGAATGTGATGAAATCTAAGAAGAGGTTTGTCTGCGACCTCTGAGAGGTCAATGACGCTGGTTGCGATCCGGATTCCAGAATCCGGGTCATGACAATTCTCTTCAGGCTTGCCAAGATCAGAAAGGTACTCCTGATGTAGTCATTGGTACGTTACGAGTCTTTGACCTTGATGTTTATGCATTGGTAGATCTAGGGGCTACTTTTTCTTTTGTAACTCCTTACATAGAAGTCCAACTCAGTGTCAATCCAGAAATTCTCTCAGAACCTTTCTCAGTCTCTACTCCAGTCAGTGACCCAATTATAGCTAGACGGATATACAGAAATTGCATTGTCACAGCCTCTCAAAAACTCACTTCAGCAGATCTTGTAGATTTAGAAATGGTAGACTTCGATGTCATTCTAGGCATGGATTGGTTACATTCATGTCATGCCTCAGTCGATTGTAGAACTAGGATTGTTCATTTTCAGTTTCCAGACAAACCAATCTTAGAATGGAAGGCTAGTAGCTTAGCGCCTGTGGGTCGATTTATTTCTTACCTTAAGGCCAGAAAGATGATCTCTAAGGGTTATCTCTATCATCTAGTTCGGTTTAAGGATTCTAGCTCTGAAACCCCAACTATTAAGTCAGTTCCAGTAGTCAGTGAATTTCCAGAAGTGTTTCCAGAAGATCTTTTCAGAGTTCCTCCCAAAAGGGAAATCAACTTTGGAATTGATCTTCTTCCAGATACCCAGCCTATTTCTATTCCTCCTTACAGAATGGCTGCAGCAAATCTTAAGGAATTGAAAGAAAAGTTGAAAGACCTTCTAGATAAGGGTTTCATCAAACCTAGTGTTTCACCATGGGGTGCACCAGTGTTGTTCGTAATGTTCGTAAAGAAGAAAGATGGTTCTCCTAGAATGTGCATTGAATATAGACAGTTGAACAAGGTCACAATCAAGAATAAGTATCCTATACCCAGGATTGATGACTTGTTTGACCAACTTCAGGGTGCTAACCATTTCTCAAAGATAGACCTCAGATCGGGTTATCATCAGCTCAGGGTCAGAGATCGTGACATTCCAAAAACAGCATTCAGAACTCAGTATGGTCATTATGAATTTGTTGTTATGTCATTTGTACTAACAAATGCTCCTGCACCATTCATGGATTTGATGAACAGAGTGTTCAAACAGTACTTGGACTTGTTCGTTATTGCCTTTATTGATGATATCCTCATTTACTCTAGGAATGAGGAAGAACATGCAAGTCATTTGAGAGTTATTCTGCAGACTCTCAAAGATCGCCAGTTATTCGCTAAGTTTAGCAAATGTGTGTTCTGGTTGCAATCTGTTGCTTTCCTTGGTCACATTGTATCTAGCGAAGGGATCCGAGAGGGTTCACAGAAAATAGAAGCAGTGAAACAATGGCCCAGACCTACCTCTGCTACAGATATCAGAAGTTTCTTAGGTCTAGCGGGTTATTACAGAACGTTCGTGGAAGGATTTTCATCCATAGCCTCACCATTGACTAGGTTGATGCAGAAGATGGTCAAGTTTCAATGGTCAGATGATTGTGAGAAAAGTTTTGCAGAGTTGAAAACTAGATTGACTACAACTCCTATTTTGACTCTATTAGAGGGGTCAGATGGTTATGTTATCTATTGCGACGCATCCAGAGTTGGCCTTGGTTGTGTATTGATGCAGTGAGATAAGGTTATATCTTATGCTTCTAGACAGTTTAAGGTGCATGAGAAGAACTATCCAACTCATGACCTCGAGCTTGCAGCAGTGGTGTTTGCACTCAAGTTCTGGAGACACTACTTGTATGGTGTTCATGTAGATGTGTTCACTGCAAATAAGAGCCTTCAGTATGTGTTCACCCAGAAAGAGTTGAATCTTTGCCAGAGGAGATGGCTTGAGTTGCTTAAGGATTATGATATGAGTGTGCATTATCATCTTGGTAAGCCGAATGTAGTAGCAGACGCTCTGAGTAGATTATATATGGGTAGTGTAGCCCATGTTGAGAAAGAGAGAAAGGAGCTAGTGAATGATCTTCACAGGCTTGCTCGCTTGGGAGTTCGCCTTATGAGCATATAGACAATGGTGTAACAGTTCAGAATGGGGAAGAATCTTCTTTGGTAGTGGAGGTTAAGGAAAAGAAAGACAGTGATCCAATCTTGCTTGAACTAAAAGGTGCAGTCCACAATCAGAGAGTGGAGGTTTTCTTCCAAGGGGGAGATAGTGTACTTCGCTACCAGGGTAGATTGTGTGTTCCTAGTATGGGCGAGTTGAGACAACAATTCTTGTAGAAGCCCATAACTCCATATATTCTATTCACCCAGGTGCCACTAAGATGTACCGCGATCTGCGGGAAGTCTATTGGTGGAATGACATGAAGAGGGATATAGCAGATTTTGTGAGTAAGTGCCCCAATTGTCAGCAAGTCAAGGTAGAACATCAGAAAACAGGGGGTATGACTCAAGAGATCGACATTCCTACTTGGAAGTGGGAAGTGATCAATATGGATTTCGTCACAGGGTTACCCCGTACTCGAAGACAACATGACTCTATTTGGTTGATAGTTGATAGGATGACTAAGTCTTCTCGCTTTTTGGCGGTCAACACTACACATTCGGCAGAGGACTATGCCAAGCTTTACGTTAATGAAATTGTGAGGTTGCATGGGGTTCCTTTGTCTATCATCTCAGATAGAGGTCCTCAGTTTACCTCTCATTTTTGGAAGTCGTTTGAGAAAGGTCTTGGTACTCAAGTTAACCTTAGCATAGCATTTCATCCACAGATGGATGGACAGGCAGAGCATACTATTCAGACCCTAGAGGATATGCTGGGAGCATGTGTGATCAATTTCAAGGGTAGTTGGGATGATCACCTTCCTCTGATAGAGTCCTCCTACAATGATAGCTACCATTCCAGCATTCAGATGGCCTATTATGAGGTTTTGTATGGGCGTAGATGTAGATCTCTTATTGGTTGGTTTGAAGTTGGTGAAGCAGCTTTAATAGGGACATATTCAGTTCTTGATGCTATGGAGAAAGTGTAACTCATTAGAGATAGACTTAAGACAGCCGAGAGTCGTTAGAAATCTTATGCAGATGTAAGGAGGAGGGAACTAGAGTTCCAAGTTGATGATTGGGTTTTTGCTGAAAGTCTCACCTATGAAAGGGGTGATGAGATTTGGCAAGAAAGGGAAGCTCAGTCCTAAATATGTAGGCCCTTACAAGATCTTGAAAAGGGTTGGCAAGGTGTCATATAAGTTAGAGTTACCAACAGACTTAGCAGTAGTGCATCCGGTTTTCCACATCTCACTCTTGAAGAAGTGTGTGGGTGACCAAGCCTCTATAGTGCCATTAGAGAGTGTGGTGGTGAAAGATAGTCTTTATTATGAGGATGTACCAGTTGAGATTCTTGACCGTCAGGTTAGAAGGTTGAGAAACAAAGAAATCGCTTCAGTCAAGGTTTTGTGGAGGAGTCAGTTCGTAGAGGGAGCTACTTGGGAAGCAGAAGCAACTATGAAAGCCAAGTATCCTAACCTCTTTTTTCAAGACCCTCAAGTACACCCTAGAAGTTAGAGTATCCTTGAGTTCGTCACACGGCAAATGAGACTTCAAGAAGTCTCATCTAAGCCTCTCGTATCGTTCATTTCATAATAATATACTAAAATGAGTAAGAATTAAAACTTTATTCAGACACGAAAAACTCTTTTTATAAACATTAAACAAGCGGAAGACTTTCATTTAAAAACGTTTAAACCTTTACAACCCTTGAACTATCTAAACTTTAGAGTATACAAAACTTGGGACTAATCCCATACAAGACATAAAAGATAAAGACATTAAGACATAACCGAAACGTGTGGATATTGTCCTAGAATCGATGAGGACTCACCAATACTCCATCTTCAACTCTTAGAAACCTATCCGTCATCCATGGTACATCAAGACTTCCAATTCCCTACACTTTAGTCAAAAAGGGAAAGAAAGGGGTTAGCACATTAGATGTACTAAGTATGGAAGCCATGCAAAAACCATGCAAAAGGGACATTTATTTAATAGCTTGCTTTTCATGAATTTCGGTCAAAACATCATAATATAAACATAAGAACAACATTTAACACTTTAGAAATACATAAGAAATCATTTAAGTCAAATATCACATTTTAAGAAAACATTACAGTGACTACTTCACTGTTACAGTGAAGTCCCCTTAACATTTAACATCCTTTAGCATGTAGTCTTCTCACTAAAGCTATCCTAAGATTCCTTTAAGTCACACAAAGAGAGACCGCCCATACACCCTCTCTAGATGTGCCTAAACGATCCTTAAGATTTCTCATAATGAGACACATACACACCTACAATACATCATCATACAAAACATACGCAATATGACAATCTCCCCTACCAAAGCTATCAAAAGACCTACTCAAGTAACTCTAAAAGAGAATATCCATAATTGACCTCTTCAAGATTACCTAAGTATCCCTTAAGACTTACCTAGGTTAGGATCATGTCCACATAATCAAATCATATTCACTAACTAGAATCCTTATTAAGACTCATCTAAGTAAGAGATGAAGTGACCATTCCCTTGCCCCCTTCACACCTTAACCAGACAACCCTTAATTACTCTAGAAAGGAACTTATTAATTTAACATGCTTTCTTTAACTTAAGCCATTTCATTACCTAGTTCATTTAGGAGACATTCACCACATAAGGACGCTCACATAATGGTTTTGGAGAATACCTAGGGACTCTCACTAACATCTTCAAAGCCTATTGTGCAATGTCTAGATAGCGTCCCATACCACCACCTAAACTTCATAGACTTATCAAATGCTAATGGGTATCCCATTTGATGAGAATAGACAATAACCGACATAGACCATGGTAGCAAAGCATGGAATCTGGAGTTCTATCCTACTCCGATGAGGTGTTCTACTTGCCAATGGTAGAACATAGACACATCCCATGTAGGCACATGGTTAACTAAAATATGAAGGGCTTCTTTGTACTCTAGTCTCGTGCTTCACTAGAGCTACTTCCCTTACCATACTTTCTCGGTGCTAGCCTTTGTTCTCATAGATTAAATCACATTAAGGTTCATATAAATGGGTCCCATATCTAGTTCATAACCCAATTACATTTACCCTACCAAAGCAAGGTCCACTAGGGCTATCTCACTATGGTGACAAGAAGCTCATCATGACTTTCCTAAGGTATCATATGATGCCATTCCAGCCAATCAACCTTAAGTCCATCATTCATTTCATGAAGGATACCATTACGACTTACGACTTCAAGTTTCATAACCTTACCACTTGGTTCAAGGTTCCACATAAAGGACCTTCTTATCATCATTCATGGTCTCACCTATATTCATTTATTCAAGACTAAGACCCCTTTAGGTTCGTAAGTCAAGACATCACATATTCGTATTCATATAAGCATCAAGTAAGGGACACAAGTCTACCTAAACAAGACACAACATACTCCCATTTAACACCTATAACCTATCTTTCTTAGACACTTAGGAATGACCCTTAACATTATTTAGTCAACCTAATCATTCCTTAACATCATCAATATAATCATTATAGACTCCTATAGCCAAGTTAGGAACAACCACGTATCAACTCTAAGACTACACACTTAACATATAGCCCTTAGTTTAACATTATCACCTAAATAACCTCAATAGAAGAACACATACTTTCACATTACTTCACATATAGGTAGATACGATCATACATCACATAATCAACTACACAAATAGTCATATAACTCAAGTAGTGCCGACAAGGCCATGATCATCAATATACTTAAAATAACGCCGACTAGGCCACATCAATTCACATAACACCGCCACCATAAGTGGACCACACCAATCACATATAATCCAAAAGCTAAATTTCAACAACTATACACAATAATAAGAGAGTTAGGGAAGCATACCACCCACTTGATCTCATCACTTCAATCCAAAGCGAAACCATTCAATTTAATACCATAAGGCCCTTACCCATGGCCATGAACATCAATTCAAAACATAAATCATCATATTCGAGGAAACTAAGTCAATTCAATCTAGAATTATCAATCTAAAACCAATTAGATATCAATTGAATACAATCCTTATATCATTAGAAAGCCCATAAGAAACTACACTAGAATCTATAAGCATTAAGTTCATATCAATTCAATAAGCCTAATAGTCAATAGATCTAAGAGTATTCATTAATCAATTAATCAAATTGAAACAACCTATACATCATTCATACATAATCTATACATCATTCAAAAGCCCACATCAATCTACGCATGAATTCATCAATCTCAAAACATAGTCAATACACCCATATTTTAGTGAAAACTAGAGAATTGAGAAGATCATGGGTTAATGGAGAATTTTATTGGAAAACATCAATTTAACATTAATAACATCATATTTTAACGTTTGAAAACAGTTCATGCAAGAACCCATGATTTAGAGTAGAAATAGGACTTTTCATCTTTTTGAAATCCTTTGAAAACATCTTTGAAATTGCCTCTAAGGTGATATCAAACCTTAGATGAAGAACTCCCGTACCTTATTAGAAGAACCTAATGTCAATTGAAGAAGAAACTCCATTGAAGACCCATCTTCAAGCTTCATCTTCACCTTGAACTCTCATGGAGGTTTTTGGAAGAATTTTGGAGGGAATACGTTTTGATCTTAGTGTTAGGGTTTAATAGAGTGTTTAACGACTTATATGCTCTTAAAATACCCACAAACACTCAAAACAACCATCTAAAGTCAATTAGGAGCGTGGGGTGAATTTACAAGTTCACCCCTCAAGTTAACAGAAAACTGGAAGCAAATCACGGACCCATCGACATGACCATCGATGGTCCGTGGTCTCACCCACGCCCCGTCGATGGTGTCTCATCATTTGAACCCATAAACTTCAAACCACGGACAACCTGCTCCCATCGACGCCCACATCGACGGTTCGTCAGCCAGGCTACGTCCCGTCGATGGGGTCTCGTGGTTTGGTTCAGGGACTTCCCAACATGCAGGCATGGTGGCTCCACTGATGGAACCCATCGACCGTCCGTCGCCTGGTCGACCGGCCGTCGTTTGGTCCGTCAACTGGACACTGCGTGGCAGTGTTGAGGTCAAGGCTAGGGTCCTCTTCTAGGTCCCCTTGCTGGTCCTACATGGAGTCGTACCCGGAGGTTTCCAACCCAAACATGCACGTATACGAGTTTAGGACCTACCACAAAAGTTTCATCCAAAACAAACACGTAAAACTCGACAAAACATGCTTAGACACACAAGTTCATTTCAAGGAACATCTTTTGAACATCATAGACGTTCTTGAACGTTTGACCTCCAAACTTTACGAAACTTGACACACTGACTATAAACATCATATAAACACAATTAAGAACCATACAAGCTCATGCATTACACATTATCACATAGAATCACATACGAAGCACTTAGGTGACTTAGTCATCGAACGTCTTGGTCGACCCTTAACATTTGACTTCCAATGCACCTAAACTCTTAGATACTGCCTCAACATCACTTTATAGAATAACTTAGTACCTTAGACCACCATGACAACCACGTTAGTTTCTAGCTTCACCTAAGTCATTTTCGGGGTCTTACATCTTTCCTTCCGATTCCACTCCAGCTTGAGGTAACAGTTCCTCTTCAGTTTTCCAGTAATTCATGCATGAATTTAGTCTTAGAATCATGTTCCATCAGTTTGTACTTGTATTTTCAGCGTATTTGCCTGTTCTCGGAACTCAATTCAGTCAAAAACTCAGTCTCAGTGTTTAGTAGTAGGGTTTGCAACTCTCTCCCTCTATTTCAGCTAGTTTAGTCTTCATTCGAGGACGAATGTTTCCAAAGGGGAGATAATGTAACACCCCGTACCCAAAACAGACCAAAAGATAGTTTTTCAAAAAAATCTACAGGTGCAACCGACGAGACCATCTACGGACCGTAGCCTGACCCACGGTCTGTCCTGCACAACCGTCGATGGAATCAGAGACTCCCAAAAACTCAGCCGGGAAAAATTGGTTAAGTATTGATGGACAGACGGACCTACGGTCCGTAGGTCAGACGATGGTCCGTAGTCCATGACCGTCGATCGATAACCCCCTTAAACCACTCTCTGACAAAGACCACAGTTGACCAACACGGTCCGTAAGTGGACCCACGGTCCGTAAGTCTAACCGTAGGTGGGAACTAGCAGCCAGTTAGGGGGGAAATACAGTAGGGTCAACTTCAAATGATCATAACTCGTAGCACAAAATGAATTATGTGTCCCATTACATATCAACAGATAGATAATTGAATTATATTTCCATATCCACAAACCTTGCTAAAATCAGAGCTCCGAGTAAAACATTATGCCCGTTTTAGTAGAGGTTTGTCGAACAGACCCAACCTACGGACCCAAACGACGGACCGTCGATGGAACGACGAACCGTCCGTCCAGGTCATCATTTAAACCGACAGTAACTTACCCAGGGGTCTCCCACTTTGTTCAAACCTTAATATACGTCGTTTTGACCCTAAATCAACAGATTTTAGTCAGTTTAAGCCTTGAAATATATCTAAAACTTACGTAAGTCAAAATCATTAATCAAAAGTTAGAAAATTAGAAGCAAGAAAGGAGAAAAAGTTCAAGAACCCTAGTTCTAGAACGCAACAAGTTTCCAGCAGTTCCAGCCACAAAATCTAAGTATTTTTTCGTGAATTTCATCACTAGGTATGTGGGATTTCACTAGTGGGTTCCTTTCACCCATTGGGTCCCTAGGTTTCAGTCAATTCTTGATTCTCTTATTATGATTAAACCTAGGGTTTCTAGAACTTTGATAGAACTTCATGAATTTATTAAATATATGTTCCAAACCAGATTGTAAAGTTATTATTCAGATTTTTGCATGAATTTCAGAACCCTAGCTTTGTATTTCTTTAGTTCTTGAATTAGACATGCTAGGTCAGATATTTCAGTTACTGCATATATACATGCCTCAGTTATTAATGCATCGTTATCAGATTAAATGTTGCATTCTCAGTTTGCATATTTAGTTTTGAGCTATCCAGTATTTTACAGAAATTCAGACATAATCAGCTAACTACATAAGTTAATGGGAGTAGCATAATACCGAGTTGGCCTAGGTTTCAGCGTACCCAACTAGTCCCAGAACTACTAGCCAAGTAGGTTGTAACTCCCCTCTGTGGGCAATCAGTTTAGTGATCACGCCAGCATGCCTTTATATCTTTGGCAGGGTATATTGGGTCCTCTTGATGGGGCGTATACATCGGACTTCACATTTAGCTCATGTGGTTTTATTATTGGTTATTAGTAGCTCCAACAGTTCAGTCAGACTCTCTTGCATTGACCATTTATCAGTATATTCTGTATTCAGTTTCAGCATGTTAAAAATTGGTCATTGTATTCAGTTATCTCAGAATTCAGTACATCATGTTTAGATTATTATACTTGCTTTTGTGCTTGTTTAGTTATGTTTTATTTCAGCTCTATTCTATCATACATGGTCAGTACCCTTCAAGTACTGACACATACATGCACTACATCTTCTCGTGATGTAGGTTAAGGTTTTTAACATCCACATCACGCATAGATCGATTTCCGATCTCTAGTTCGGCAGATTCAGTGATGAGTCCTCATTCTCCGAGGACAATAGTTATGAGTTTCATTTTAGTCTTTTAGTTTTAATTTTTGCTAGATTTAGGTGGGGCTTGTCCCAATATTTCTAGTCCAGTTTAGAGGCTATTTCAAACATAGTTAGTTTCAGCTTAGCGTTGAGTTAATATTTTCTTTGTATTGAACTCATCAGTTTTCTAATATCTCAGTTATAGAATATGGGTATTCCCCATCTTTTCAGATTAGAGAATGATTTATCTTCCGCATTCAGTTTATAATCGTTAGTATGCTCATGATCATGCCAGCAGGGTTAGCTTGGGATCACTAGTGGTCCTAGGTTCCGTGTCCGCGTCTCAGGGGTAGCTCGAGGCATGACATATCACATTAATTTCACCCATAAAAAACACGTAAAACTCTATGAAACATGTCTAGACACACAAGGTCATTTCAAGGAACATCTTTTGAACGTCATGGACGTTCTTGAACGTTTGACCTCCAAACTTCTCGAAACATGACACACTGACTATATACATCATATAAACCCATTTAAGGACCATAAAACATCATGAGACAGAAGTAAACACATAGAACCACAAATGAGGCACTTAGGTGACTTAGTCGTCGAACGTCTTGGTCGTCCCTTGACATTTGACTTCCAATGCACCTAATACTTTAGAAACTGCCTCAATACCACATAATAGACCATATAAGGACCTTAGAGCATCATGACCACAATGTTAGGCTCTAGTTCACCTATGTCATTTTCGGGATCTAACATTCTCCCCCACTTGGACAACATTCATCCTCGAATGACACTTGCCACTCTCCGAACACTTCCAAGAATACAGAATAAAATAGCAGCACATAACCAAACTATATAACTCACAATCAAGGGGAAAACATCAATTTCATATAGTCAAGAGATTCACAACACAACAAGAAACTAGAATACAATTTTATAACTCATTATGCTACAAAACTCACATGCTTCATTCCAAATAGTAAAAACTCATTTTATATTCATTATTATACTCATAAATATCAGTTCTAACCACATTACTACAATTTTAGTCCAAAGAATCAATTTGTCAAATTTTGAAATATTTTGTAGTGAACAGTCCAGTGCTACAATTATTTTAGGCCAATTTTTCTAAAATGAAATTTTAAGCAATTCATGATATAGACATGCTAATATGCAAGATAATATCATATAAACACCTTTTAAAACATGCTCATATCTCAATATAATATACAATGCAAGAAATTAATGAAATCCAATTTTAACCTAACTCCTAAACATCATGCATATGCAACAACTTCTAGCCCAATTAGAAGGAACTCATATCACAACAAGAGAAAGACAAGGACTTACCAACATCATCATCACTCTCATCCGGCTTCTCACCTCTAATACGGAGTGCATAGAAATGCCTCTTTGTTGGAGCATCATCTTTTGGAACACTAGGATCAACTTTCTTACCCTCTTTTCCTCTAGAAGCAATGTTAGGACAATCTCTTACTTTGTGCCCATCTTTTCCACATCCAAAGCAAATACCGGTACCCAGTAGACACTCACCATAATTTTTCTTACCACAAGTGACACATGTAGGTTTGCCATTGTGAGAACCACCTCCTTTCTCAAACTTCACCTTAGCACTCCTAGATTCTTCTTGAGTGTGAACCCTCTTTTTGGACCTAGGTTGCACTTGATCAATAGAAACACTCCTTTTCAAATTCCTTCACATCCTCCTAAGTTTAGACTATTCAATTGATTGTGCATACACCATGAGTCTAGCTAAGGTCATATCATCATGTAGCATAGCCGTACGACATTCTTCCCTCACTAAGTCGGCTACACCCGTCACAAAGCAACTTATTTAATCCCATGGATTAAGCACTAGGGATGGTGCATATCTAGACAAAGTTGAGAACTTTAAAAAGTATTCCTCAACACTCATATTGTCTGCTTTCACCTCCCTCCTCTCACGGGGAAAGTACTTACCAAGAAAAGCTTTCTTAAATTCTTCCCACTTAATAGGATCTGACTCCACCGGCCTATTATCTTTCCATTGATTGTACCAAATTTGAGATACATCTCTCAATTGATACGAAGCCAACTCCGCCTTCTCCCTAGATGTAACCCCCATAGCGCTCAACACCTTGTACACACCATCAAGGAACTCTTGGGGATCTTCATCTACCTTAGAGGCAAGAAAGATTGGAGGATTCAACCTCACGAAGTCTCTCAACCTAGAATTCATAGTGCTTTCCATAACCCTAGGCAACATACTCAAATTAGCTTGAGTAGTTACGGCTCGGGCAATAGAAATCAAAACATCTCTAATCTCCCTATTAGACATTTCTAGAACCGCATTACCTCCTTCCACATTAGGGGCATGATCACCTTGAGGAAGCACTTGAGTACCTTGAGTACCTTGGACACCTTGCCCATCTTGAAGAACTTGCTCAACTTGCTCAACTTGAGGAGGAACTTCCTCATTCACCCTTTCCTCTTCCAACCTTCTAGCGGCCATCCTCTTACTATTCATCTCCTAGAAACACAAGGAAACACATTTAGAAGGATACTCATAACATCTAATCTACCGCACGACATAGGAATAGAAAATAAGGGAAACTATATCATCCAATAGCCTCTCGCCCCTAGATGTGTCGCGACTCACACCGATAGTCAAGACTCTACTAGACGTGACTTGATGAGACTTTTTGATTCCTAAGAGTACTTTCACCAACCTATGCTCTGATACCAAGCTTGTCACATACCAAAACAACACCCTAGATGTTAGGGCACAATCTTGGATTTGCGATCCGCGGACTCGACCTCTCGGAGGTCTCATACAAGCCCTTCATATCATTCACCGCATATACATAATGAAAAGTAGTGCGGAATTAAAAAATTTCATAAAATAATATCATAGTCTTTAAAAACTCTTTCATATAGAAGTAATAGGAAATACTAAGTCTCAATCTCATCATCTTAAGAGACAATAGTACTTGGGACACGGCCCATACGAAATATAAAACATAGTACTATTAAGTCTATTACAATACTTCAATACAAAACATAGAAGACATATATGCCCTCGAGTCAAGTGAGGACATACTTCAACTTTAGCCAAGTGAGGACATACTTCAACTTCTCTTGAACGACCTTCTAAATCCAAGTCTTCTTACCTAAAGATATTCACCAACCAAGAACTATATAGATAGATAAAAGCATGGAATTAGTGGTTACATGTACTAAGTATGACTTATGCATAAAAGTCATGAAAACGGACATTTATTGGAAATATGCATCTTTTCATTTAAATATCGTAATATCATCACAAGAACAATATTTAGCAACTTAGAATCACATAAGAAAACATTTAGAACCAATTAACAAATTTTAGAGGTCACTTTATAGTAACCTCACTTCACTGTACAGTGAATTCCTTCACTATTACATTGAAGTCTTTTTCTTACCATTTTATCACTTCCTAGCATGTAGTCTTCTCACTAAATCTATCCTAAGGTTCACTTAAGTCAAACAAAGAGAGACCGCCCATACGCCCTCTCTAGATGTGCCTAAACGATCCTCAAGATTACTCATAATGAGACACATACACGCCTACAATACACCAACATACAAAACATACATAATATGACAATCTCCCCTACCAAGTCTATCAAAAGACTTACTTAAGTACTCCTAGAAGAGAACACCCATACACCCTCTTCAAGGCTACCTAATTAATCCTTAAGACTTCCTAAGTTTAGATCATGTCAAACATTACAACTAACTTCCCTAACTAAAGTCATTCTTAAGACTTCCATAGATAAGACATGAAGAGATCATCCTTTATGCCCTCTTCACACTTTAATTAAGAAATCCTTAAGTCACTTTAGATTAGGTACTTATTCATTTACACACTTTATATCATTAAGTCATTAGTTCATTAGTTCATTTAAGAGACATACATCACATAAAGGACATTCAAGTAATGGTCTTGGACAAGACCTAGGGACTCTTACTAACAGCTTCAAAGCCTATTGTGCAATGTCTAGATAGCATCCCATACCACTACCTATACCTCATAGAACTTCTCTAATGCTAATAGGTATCCCATATGATGAGAATAGGCAATAACCGACATAGACCATGGTAGCAGAACATGGAATCCGGAGTTCTATCCTACTCCGATGAGGTTGTTCTACTTGCCAATGGTAGAACTTAGACACATCCCATGTAGGCATATGGTTAAGGAATATGAAGGGCATGCTTTGTAATCTAGTCTCATTCTTTAACTAGAACTACTTCCCTTACCATACACACTCGGTGCTAGCCTTCGTTCTCATAGATAATTCACATTAAGGTTCATACAAATGGGTCCCATATAAAGTTCATGACCCAATTACATTTACCCTACCAAAGCAAGGTCCATTAGGTCTACCTCCCTAAGGCGACAAGAATCTCATCATGACTTTCCTAAGGATTGATATGATGTCGTTCCATCCAATCAACCCTAAGTCCATCATTCATTACATAAAGGATACCATTACGGCTTTCGACTTCAGGTTTCATAACCTTACCACTTAATTTAAGGTTTCACATAAAGTACCCTCTTATCATCATTCAAGGTCTCACCTAACATTCATTCATTCAAGACTAAGATTCTTTAGGTTCCTAAGTCAAGATATCACATATTCATATTCATACAAGCATCAAGTAAGGGACACAAGTCTACCTAAACAAGACACCAAATACTTCACTTTAGCATATATAACATACAATCTTTAGACACTTAGGAATGACCCTTATCAACATTATGTCAACCTATTCATTATGTTAACACCATCAACATAACCATTATAGACTCATATATCCATGTTAGGAAACAACCATATATCAACTCTAAGACTACACACTTAACATATAGTCATAGCATAACATGATTACCTAAATATTATCAATAGACTAACACATAATTTCACATGTAAGTAGATATGATCATACATCACCTAACCAACTACACAAATAGCCATATAACTTCACATAGTTGCTGACAATGCCATGATCATCAATATACTTAAAATAACGCCGACAAGGCCACATCAATTCACATAACACCGCCACCATAAGTGGACCAAACAAATCACAACATAAAAAAAAGTATAAATAACATTAATTAAAAGGAAATAGGGCAGCGTACCACCTCTTCATCCTCAACACTTCAAACCAATACAATATCATCCAATTCAACATCATAAGGCCCTTACCCATGGCCATAACACCAATTCAATACATAAACTATAATACTCAATGAAATATAAGCCAATTCATTATAGATTAAAAAATCTAATACCAATTAGATACAATTGAATACAATTCTTACATCATTAGAAAGCCCATAAGAAACTAAACATTAATTCATAAACATAGTAACCCATAAATTAGTCAAAAACTAGGGTTCATCAATTACATGGGTTCATAGGTTAATTGAGTTAAAATAACCTTAATAACTACAATTCAATCACTAAACAATGATTAAAAACCATTAATGCAAGAACCCATGGTAGATCATGAAATAGGTCAATTCATTTTTTGAAAACTTTAGAAAACATCTTTGAAAGTTGGGCTCCTAGATGAAATGAGTTTCAAGGATCAAAAGCCATACCTTAACAATTATAATTCTCCAATTTGATGAAGAATCTCCACTCAATTCACCAATCCAAGCTCTTCCTTGAGTTTTAGTTTTAATGGAGTCTTGGGGAATTTCTACGGGATTTTGGGGTTTTGATTTTGAAGAATGAAATCTTCTAAGTATTAAAGACTTAAATACACATTTAAAATACCCAATAGAACCCTTAGGAACATCCAATACTCTTATTTGGAATTGGGGTGAAATTACAACATCACCCCTCACTTAACAGTGAAACTGCACGCAGGACACAGACCATCGCTGCTTGGGTAGTCGACGGACCATTTGTCCACAAATGGACCATACTGTCCTCCCATCGTTTGGTTCAAAGGCTCGACATGGTTCTCCTACTTCCCCATCCTAAGTCACTACCAACTTCATCCATTGACAGGGCGTCGATTGGCCCACGAGCCGTCGATGCCTCCGTCGTTTGGGGCTGCCTTGGACAGTCTTGTCACCAAGTTTTGGGTCCTTCCTCAAGGGCCCTTGGATGGTCCTTGGGGATGTTTGCCCAGACGTTTCCAACCCAAATATGACCGTATACAAGTTTAGGACCTCTCACATGAATTTCACCCAAAACGAACACGTAAAACTCTCCAAAACATGCCTAGACACACAAGGTGATTTCAAGGCACATCTTTTGAACGTCATGGACGTTCTTGAACGTTTGACCTCCAAACTTCTCAAAACTTGAAACACTGCCTATATACATAATATAAACACATTTAAGGACCATAAAACCTCATGAGACACACGTAAACACATAGAAATATATATGAGGCACTTAGGTTACTTAGTTGCCGAACGTCTAGGTCGTCCCTTGACGTTTGACTTCCAATGCACCTAATAATTTAGACACTGCCTCAATACCACATAATAGACCATATAAGAACCTTATACCATCATGACCACAATGTTAGGCTCTAGTTCACCTAAGTCATTTTCGGGATCTTACAATAACATCATCAATATAACCATCATAGACTCATATAGTCAAGTAGAATAATCATGTATCAACTCTAAGACTACACACATAAAGACATATAGTCTAACATGATCACCTAACATCAATAAAAGAACACATACTTTCACATATACGTAGATATGATCATATTTCACATAATCAACTACACAAATCATCATATTACTTCATGTAGTGCCGACAAGGCCATGATCATCATAATACATAAAGTAACGCTGACAAGGCCATATGATTCACATAACACCGAAACCATGAGTGGGTCATACCAATCACACATAATTCAAGAGATAAATACAATAGCTATACATAATATTTAGAGAGTTAGCGCAGCATACCACCCATTTAATCTCGCCATCTTAATACAAAGCTAAATCATCCAATTCGATACCATAAAGCCCTTACCCATGGACATGAACATCAATTAAATACAATAACCATAATACTTTAATGAATCTAGGTAATTTCAATATAGATTTATCAATCGAAGACAACCTATACATCAATCGGATACAATTCTTACACCATTCAATATCCAATAGAAAACTACACTAGAATTCATAAGCATTAAGTCAATATCAATTCAATAAGCTTAATATTCAATAGATATAAGAATATACAATACTCAATTGATCAAATTGAAACAGCCTATAAACCATACAATCGTAATCTATACATGAATCAAAAGCCCATAACGATCTACACATGAATTCATTAATATCAAAGCATGATCACATAACCCATATTTTAGTCAAATTGAGAGATTTGAAAAGTTCAAGGGTTCATGGAGAATTTCATTGGAAAACATCAATTATATATCAATAATATCATATCATAAGTTTTGAAAACGTTTCATGCAAGAACCAGAGGCTTAGAGTAGAAATTGGACTTTTTCTTCCTTTTGAAATCTTTGAAAATCATATTTTAAATTGGTTCTAAGGTGATAGCAAGCCTTAGATGAAGAACTCCCATACCTTGTGCTCTCATGGAGATTTTTGGAGAAACTTTAGGAGGGAAAGGGTTTTGATCTAAGTGTTAGGATCTAAATGAGAGTTTAATGAGTTATATACTATTAAAATACACATAAACACCTAAAACAATCGTCCTCCTATTTTAAAAGACTTGGGGTGAATTTCCCAAAAACCCCAAGCCTTAACAGAAAACTGGCAGGAACTGTTAGCACCATCGATGCCCTAGCATCGACGGTACGTGGGTGAGACAACCCCCCGTTGATGGGGTCTCGTTTGTTTCTCTTGCAGCTCCTCCACCTGCAGACTGGCAGGATCCATCTATGCCCCAAGTCGACGAGCCGTCGTTCCATCGAGTGGCCGTCGTTTGGGTCGTCGTTTGGCAGTGCATACAAGCTGCCATGCAACTTCAAGTCTTGAGTTGGGGTCCTACTCTAGGGCCCCTTATGGGTCCTAGGTGGATTGGTACCCAGATGTTAAACCTCTAAACTCGCACGTCTAGGTATTAGGAACATCTCCAAACAAGTTCAACATCAAACAAGCCACAACATGCTAAAATACATCCAAACTCACAAGGACATCAAATGGCTATATTTTGAACTCAACTGGACGTTCTTACACGTTTGCCATCCAAACATTACCAAACTTAACACACTGCCTATATACACAATAATAACTCATTTAAGGACCTCATAACCTCATGAATCACACATAAACGCATTAGAACACATATGAGGCACATAGGTGACTTAGTCGTCGAACATCTTAGTCGTTCCTTGACGTTTGACTTCCAATGCACCTAAACTCTTAGACACTGCCTCTATACCACATTATAGACCAATTTAGGACCTTAGACCATCACGACAACGATGTTAGGCTGTAGTTCATCTAAGTCATTTTTGGGATCTTACATAGAGAACTCAAGACCAGCAGCAAATAACCATACCACACCATACAAAATACACAATTTAGGAGGAACACCAATTTTGCATACTTTAAGAGATTCAAAACACAATAAGAGGATATAAACTAATCTAACACTCACTATGAAATAAAACTCACATTCTTCATTTCAATTAGGAGGAAACTCATTCTCTACATATTATCATGCTCATATAGATCAATTCTATACACATTACAACCAATTTCAACAAAAGAAAAATTTAGTCATTTTTCCGAAATCTTTACAGTGAACTGCCAACATTACAATGAATCATGTCCAATTTTTTTTAAAAATGCATTCTTAAGAAATTTATGATGAAAACATGACAATATAAGAGATAAAATCGTATAAACTCAATTTAGAACATAATCATAACTTTATGAAGTGCACAATTCTAGGAATCAATGAAATCTTATTTTAATATGAAAGATGTTTTAAGATATTTCGTGTGAATTTTTTAATTATGCACTACCTTTCATACATGTATGCAATGAATGATGTCAAGGGCTTGTACAAGACCTCCGAGAGGTCAAGTACGCCATGTTGCACTCCGAGAGTGCCATATATTCTAGGGTGTACTCTCAGGATGTGACTAAGTTGGTATTAGAGCATATGTTATGAAAGTGATCTTAGGAATCAAAAAGTCTCATAAAGCCATGTTTAGTAGAGTCTCAACCATGGGTGTGATTCGCATCACATCTATGGGCGAGAGGCTATAGGACGATAAATTTTCCCTTCTTTCTCTACTCTAGTGTCGTGCCGTAGAGTAAAAAGTTAAGAGTTTCTTCCTTAATGCTTTTCTTTGTGTTTATACGAAGGTAAATACGTGAAGGATGGCTGCTCCAAGGATTGAATAAGGGAGGGTGAATGAGGAAATTCCTCTACGAGGTGTTTAAGTCCCTACAGTGGGTCAAGGTAATAAGGTTCCGGTGGTTCCCCCGGACATGACAAATGGGAGATTAGGGAGGATGTCCTTGATCTAGACTGAGTCATAACAACTCATGTAAGTAGTGGTGTTGAGCCTAGATTGAATTCTATAGAGAGTACCATGACCTCTAGATTGGGGGACTTTGTGAGGATGAATCCTCCTATCTTTTTTGGCTCTAAGGTGGAAGAGGATCCCCAAGAGTTTCTAGATGGAGTGTATAAGGTGTTGAGTGCCATGTGGGTGACTTCCAAGGAGAAGGTGGAGTTAGCTTCGTACCAATTGAGGGAGGTTGCTCAAGTGTGGTACACTCAATAGAAAGATAATAGGTCTGTTGAGTCGGGTCCGATAGAGTGGGAGGAGTTTAAGGAGGCTTTCTTAGGAAAGTACCTTCCCCATGTGAGGAGGGAGGTGAAGGTCGAGGAGTTCATTGACCTTAGTCAAGGTAATAAGGGTGTTGAACAACCCAAACTTAGGAGGAGCACAAGGATTTTGAAGAAGGGTAAAGCCAATAGGCAAGGTCAACCTATGTTTAAGAAGAGATCCCCAAATCAAGATGGAACTAGTGCTTCAAAGGGGAAGCTTGGTATAGGTAGTGGTTCTCAAATTATTAAGCCCACTTGTTCGACTTGTGGGAAGAGGCACTATGGGGAATTTCTAGCCGGTAACAATAGTTGCTTTGGTTGTGGTGAGGATGGTCATAAGGTGAGGGATCGTCCTACTATTGCGGCTAAAAAGAAAGAAGGCCAAGCAACTCTCTCCTAATACTTTGGATGGTGATGTTGGTAAGTTTTTGTATTCTCTTTTAGTTGTTATGAGTTCCTTCTAAGTGGCAGAGAATGGTGACTAGTGGAGTTTTTATTGATTGTCTCATCTCTACTATTCAACTCAAGCTTGAGAGTTAGAATGTCATAGTAGCATGTTGCATGTTGCATTGCGTTTAGGAGTCTTGTTGGAATTCAATTTTATTGATTCCTTGCATTGTGCATTTCATAAAGTTATAGATATGTTGTAAATTGAGTTTATATGGTTTTATATTGCATATTGGAATGCTTTTATTATCAATAGCCTAAGAGTTGCATTTTTGGAAATTGTTGCAAAATTCACTGTGTTGCCTGGTATCTTACTGTAAAGAATTTCAAATTTTGGCTTAATTGTGTTTTTGTTGAAAATGGTTGTAAGGTGTATATAATTGATGTATATGAGCATTATAATGAATGTATAAGGAGTTCTTGCTATTTGAATCGAAGAATGTTTATTGCATGATGAGTCGTAGATTAGTTTCTAACTTCCTGTTGTGTTGTGTTGTGTTGTGAGTCTCTTGATTATGTGAAATTGGTGTTCCTTTTAAATTGTGCATTTTGTATGGTTTGATATGGTTATGTTCTTCTAGTATTGAATTTATTCTCTCTTAAAAGTGCCTAAAATGAAGTAAGTGTCATTCACGGATGAATGTTGTCCAAGTGGGGGAGATTGTAACCTCTCTAAAACGACTTAGGTGAAACTATAGCCTAACTCTTGTGTATTAATGATTTGAAGTACTAAAATGGGTTATTAATGAGGTTAGGGGGCAGTGGTTAAAGTTTCATGATGTTTGGAGGTCAAACGTCCAAGAACATCCATGACGTTTGAAACGTTTGCCTTGAAACGACCTTGTGTGTCTTAGTGTGTTTCGTCGAGTTTTCCGTGTTCGTTTTGGATGAAATTGATGTGAGAGGTATTAAACTCGTATACAAACATATTCGGGTTGGAAACGTCCTGGTAAAATTCTCCAAGGACCAACCAAGGGTCCTTGAGGAAGGACCTATATTGATTGCCAAAACTGCCTAAGGCAGTCCCACCTACGGAGGCCAATCGACGCACAGTATGTTGGTCGACGCCCTGTAGGTGGTGGATTCTATGGTGACTTAGCCTAGGGAGATAATCTCCCATTTTCCAGTGTCTGTCCCAATCGACGGCAGCCACTACGGTCCGTTTGTGGACCTATCCCCTGTCGATGGGCAGGCGTCATTTGGGTCTGCAACCTGTGCAGGCTCACCATAAAGTGAAGGAGTGAATTGGTAAATTGACCCCATGTCCAGATAAACGTTTAGGCGGTTTCCTAGGGGTATTTTGGGTATTTAAAGTGGGCTTATAAGTCCTAAACACCTAGATGAATTCATTATTCAAAATCAACACTCAAAATATCTAAGAAACTCTTTAGAACTCCATTGAAGTCAAAATTCAAGATAGAGCTTGGATTGAAGATTGGTTAGTGATTCTTCATCAATTCTTCATCAAATTCGTGGTCTATCATCAATTGAGGTATGGTTCTTCATCCTTGAATCTGTCTTCTTCAAGGAGCCAAACTTCAAAGTGATTTCCAAAGTCTTTCAAAGATGAACTTGTCCAATTTTGATATCTATCCATGGGTTCTTGAATAAAACGTTTTGAATCTTTATATATTGATTGAATTGATTTTAATTTAATGGTTTTAACTTAATTACTCTATGAACCCATGAAATTCATAAACCCTAGTTTTTGTTTACTTTGTGGGTGACTTGATTATGTCTTAATGCTATTGAATTCTTATATAGTTTGATTAGGGCTACTGAATTATGATAGAACCATGTTAGAATTGTTAGTATGCTGTGTTGACACCCAATTTTTGACCTCCATATTATAGATCAATCGTTGAGCTTTTGCAATTCTAAAAGATTTGAAACAATTAGTTTCATAAATTCAAGAAATAAAATAAAAAGATTTTGCAAGTTTTTAAATAAGTTTTAACAATACATATGTGTTCTGATAATTATATAATTATTATATTTTATGAATATTCAAAAATCATCTCAAAAATATTTTAGATTTTAAATATTTTATTAGTGACGGTTATGATTTTGAAGTAGTGAGTTTTATGAAATTCAAAATACTTACAAGTTATTGTTCAAGTAAATTTGCTATTTTAAATAATTTCAATAATTTAAAATAATAAATATGTATATACAATAATGTTATTTTATAAATATTTCAAAAATCATAACAAGAGATTTTACGTTTTAGTTAAATACTTTATTCACTTTAGTTTAAGTTGTATTTATAATTTCGAGTTAATTAGTTTGTAATTAAACTAATTATTTTATAATCAATCTAAAATTATTTTATTTTGTTAAAGATTAAGCATATCGTTAATTAATTAAATATTAATTCGATTTAGCCGAACTTACCAATTATTCAATTTGGCTATATTTCTAAGCCGATCATGATCACAATTACAACTCAAGTGGTCATATACTAAAGGAAATTGATTAATTTATAAATTTCCAAGCCCTTTCTTCAAACCCAATTCAGGAGAAATTTTGGACCCTTATGTTTCACTCAAACATGCCCAATTTTGTCAACACCAAAACCCTACCCCTGCGCGTGTTTCATCTTCACGCTGCCAAACAAACAAAAAACCAGAAAATAATAGCCATAGCTACGACACTATACTCATCTTCTTCACGCGACTAGGGCAAAATCACTACGTTTCAGTCCGGCAACACTGGAAAAAGCTGCGACTCTGGACAATGTCACATCCGGAGATCACCCCCTAGACGTAACCGTCGTCGTCGTCATCTTTGAGGACTATGACTAGCCTCTTAGCATACATCATTACATTCATAGGTTAAAAATGCGGAAAATTTAAAACTTTTTATTCTACATTGAGGTTTACATAGATCTCTACATACCCATAATATATTCATATCGAGTATATATAGACCCTTCGTATAAGAAGATGACATAGTCTTCTACTTTTATTGCACACACATAGTATAAGATAGTCTCATAAGAAGTCTATAACATTGTTTCATATTAAACCATCTACATAAGAGTATCACCATTTGGGCATAGCCCTTACATCAACAATTATAGCCACATATAGGCTTTACAATTATAGTACCAAAATGAAAGAGAATGAACAAAGTGTCTTTAAGACTAAACAACATCCAATATCTAGATAATGGCATCGTCCTCAAAAAGTAAGGACCTACCAAACTTGGAAGATAAGAATCCAATTTGTCTTCAAAGCCTTCTCTAATATCAACAGTCGGATCCTACATTTGCAGTGAACATCAAACATGAATTAGTACACACTTGTACTAAGTATGGTATATGCACACAAATAAGTGAAATCATGCTAAAAAGGACATTTGACCAAAACCATGCTAAAATACTTTGAAAAGCCTTATGCACAATCAATAAACCATTTAAGCCAATAATCACATAATCCATAAGTCAAACTCATGTTCGACACAAGACCAACATCAATAAGTAATAGTCAAGTCAACATATACAAGAGTTCATATTATCATAATATAAGCAAGACCCTTACTCACAACCCACCATTTAGCCTACAAGTGCAATCACCCAGCAAAGACCCATAACCTTACATAATTAAGCAAACCAAACAAAGGATCACAAATAATGTCTAACCTAACATAACATAGCATCAATAATAACCACCATCATATTTAGCAATATAAACCAATAGCATGTTCATAAATGAAATTAACCTCATATAGGATCATCAACATGTAAAGTAAACATATTCATAGCGTATACATTGTAAGAACACAAGAACAACCTCCTAAGGATTGCCTCAAAGCAAACTAGTGCAAGGCATATGTAGAGTCCCATACCCCTACCTAGTCTAAGTCAAACCTCTCAAGTCACCCTAGTTAGTGTATAGTCCGTTACTTCATTTTTAGTTTCGGGAACACTCACCTTAATCGACATAGACCACAAGAGCTAATTGTGGAATCCAGTGTTGTAAAACCTTACACCGATAGAAGGCGGACTACCGGCCAAAGTAGTACCAAACATGAACATAGCATCTAGGTGGATCCACTAGCTAGTATTCCTATGGTGGCAACATAGATTATCGAGCTTGGGGGGCTGTCATGGACACATCACTCTATGTCCTTTCTGGACTATAAGGCTATCTACCCCGTGAGGACTATGGTGAACCCTACCTTCCCTCCTTGGGAAGGCGCCACCTCTCATCTACAAGTTCACTTGGTGCTAAGCTGGAGTACCTTTTTGAAATGTCTTTCATTATTAGTCATCATTTAGTTTAGGTCATAGGGTCTATCCCTTGTATAATCATAGTCATTTATCTCAATAGGTATTGCATGAGTATATCCTTTCAATACAACCCTGATATGTGAGATTAGCACATTAATATCATCATATCATAATAGGGTACATAGGTACTTCATAACCAACCTTATTTCATTTCATCTTAACCATAATCTCACAACAACATAGTCAAGAAATTTCAATTCAACATTATACCAACACCTATGTAGGCTATTCACAAGGTATACTTCAATTGAACTATACCACCAATCACAAGCCATTATACTTGAAGTAAGGTTAGGATCATGAAGACTTACCAAATCACCTTCAAAATCCATCATCATGGTATTACCATCAACCAACCAATTTCATCCATTAATAGGTGTTGTATCATCAATCAATAGTAATTAACTCAAACACTAGGTCAATTGCATCATCACTATCCCAATTAACATCAATTCATAACCTAGGGTTAGGTGAATTAGGGTTCATCGTCAATTAATCAAGAAATAGATCCAATCCCAACAAAACATTACCCTTGTCAATCCATACATGAATTATAATAGATAAAACAAGTCTAATAATCAAATCATTCTTCAATTCCCATCAATTCATGACCAAGATCCAAGATTTGGGAAATTAGGGAAGGGAATATTATTAACATGAAAGTGCATAAATTAACATAAATTAATCAACAATCCGTACTCAATTAGTCATAGGAAATCATAATTTATTATCAATTTGAAGTTTAGAAGAATACCCATTAGAATTGGAAAACCCCATGGAATTGAGTATTTTGAAAATCAAATTTGAAAGGACCTCTTGGTGAAAGGAATCCCAAGAGTGAAGAACCCATACCTTATTGAAGATTAATCCACGAAATTAAAGTGAAATGATAGAGAAATTGACCTTCTTCTTCAAGCTTTCTTCATTCTTCAATGGAGGAATTCGGGAGAGAGAAAGTAGAAAGAGGTATAGCTTTTGGGTTTTGATTTGGGAGTTGGGTTTGGGTGAGAGAAATGACTTTAAAATTACACTTAGGATATATATATAATCACCCCCAAAATTACCCAAAACACACCTCACTTAAATGGGTCTTTTTGTGAAGTCAAAATGTCAAAAATACGATTTTACCGAATCTGGGAAGAAGCTCCGCGTCGCGGGGTCAATAGACACTTTTTTTAAAAAAAATAAATTGAACCAGTGAGGTCCGTTTAGTCTGCACGTCGCACAGCAGCCCTCTAATTTTTGACTTTCGTAGGCTGCTTTGGCAGCCTGCCCACCCATGTTGGGGTCCTTCTCCATGACCCTTCGGGGGGTCTTTGGCGTGTTGTTTTCAGACGTTTAGACCTTATATACTACAATCTACCTACCAAAAGTCTTTTTACAAGTTCTAAACTTTATTTTACCCTCCGAAACCATCCCCAAATATAGCGACGTCAACTAGTTCAATTAAGCTAGTTTCTGGACGTCATGGACGTTCTTTGACGTCTTGCCTCTAAAACTTCTTGGATGACTTATATACATTATTTTAGGTCTTAAAACAGTATTTAAACCTTTAAACACTCATGTTAGTCTCTTGATTAGGTCTTGACTTTTCGGAGTGTTACATTATCCCCCCCCCCCTTAGGAACATTCATCCCCGAATGACACTAAACTTTTAAAAGAAAAAGGATAGACTCAAGACTAGCAACCCAACCAAAAATATACATCATCAAAATGAGTTACAAAATAATTCAACATAACAATATGGCGTTTACATAATGACCCAAAACATCAATTTTACAATAAGGTCTCAAAGTCACAACATGAGGAATTTCCTACTCATAACAACAACATGAGCTCAACATATCATTAAAGAGTCAATTATGCCAAAGTTCCTTTCTCAACATATCAACATGCTCACTATTACATAATGAAGGCAACAATATACCAAATACACGAATAAGTGCAATTCGAGCAAAAGTGCATTTTTCCATCAAAAATCATTTTAACATAAATCTTTTTTTTTACCATAAATATACACATCTTTGCAAAACAAGTCAAAATCACATTAACTAATTATTTTCATTAATAAGAAGAACAACTAACCTAAATTAGCAAAGAGATAAGGATAACGAAATTTCATGTCGGCCTTATCCTACCATGTTGCTCCCTCATCTAGGTAGTTTTTCCATAACACTTTTTTGGAGGCCACCTCTTTGTTCCTAAACCTCTTCACTTGATGATCAAGGATTTCAACCGGAACCTCCTCATAGGAGAGGTTCTCTTTCACACAAAGACCTTCAATAGGAAGAATGGACTCGGGATTACCAATGCACTTCTTAAGCATGGATACATGGAAAACCGGATGAACCGAAGATAGTTCACTAGGAAGTTTCAACTCGTATGCGACCTTACTAACCCTTTGTAGGATTTCGTATGTACCCACATAACGAGGACTTAACTTCCCTTTCTCGCCAAATCTAACCACCCCTTTCATGAGCGAAATTTTCAAATACACCTTATCACTCTCTTCAAATTCAAGGTCTCCCCTCCTATGATCAGCATAAGACTTTTGCCAACTATAGTCTGTTTGCAACCGGATCCTTATGATATGAACTTTCTCCAAAGTCTTATAGATCAAATCGGTACCAAGAAGCGAAGTCTTGCTGTCACGACCCGGATTCTGTAATCCGAATCGCAACCAGCATCGTTGACCTCTCAGAGGTCGCAGACAAGCCTCTTCTTGCATTCATCACATTCATACGGTTAATTTTAGCGTAAAATTTAAAACTTTTTGTTTATAGTTGAAGTATACATAGCTTCATATAAACGCATATCTTTAAGGAAGTTCATTGCTCATACATCAACCATCTAATTATAAGATCATGCAACTTGAAAGAAATGGAATCTCATGTCATGAGTAATACTTGTCAAAACGGCATCATTACAAGCGTCTGAATAAAATAGGAAAGAAACAGTAGTGGAACCTACCCCACTAGTTCAAACCTACTACTAAGCAGGAAATATAAAGGCAGTCATCCTCGAATGCATGAGGACCTACCAAGTTTGGATGAAATCTCTGAGTCCGAACAGCTGTAATGATACCCTCAACGTCCACCTGAGCCTGCACCTAAAATAGTAATATTGTAGGGAATTATAAGACACTTGTACTAAGTATGGGTACATGCAACAACACATAACGGTAATGCATGAACAAGAATCTTCCTAATCAACATGCTTTCTTAGAAGGTCAAGTCTCTTGACTTTGACTATTTCGTAATAGAAAGGTCATGCCAGGAATATGTCACACATCATACACACATAGGTTTACATAATATACATTTCATGTTTCATATAGTATACATTTCATTTCCATGATACCTTGGAATCATGGACGTAGCATTAAGACATCTCAAGTGCGGGCCCAACATATGAGATCTCAATCCGAGGGTCTCCTTTAGCAAACACAGAGCCTACTTCATTCGTTCATTTGTACTTCACATTATTCATTTCATTCATTCATAGGTTGATGTGAACACCAGCTATACTTAGGATGAAGTTTAAGACTCTCATCGGGATCATGAAGTGCAATGACCAAGAATGACCTAATGTCAATACTTGAGTCCGATCTCACCTCCTGATTGTATTGCACAAACACCTTCGGTATCGTTCATTTCATTATATTTCATAGTTTGAGGAACTTCAACCTTAACCTACATAGATCATGTGAGCATCATGAAATCCGATGTCTTCCCCACACCGAAAAGAGGTGGAGTCACTGGACAAAGTGAAACCAAAACATGCTAGCTTTATGGGTTCGAACCAAGCTAGTTCCCTATGTTGGAAACATAGTTCAAAGACTAGGAGATTTAAGGAGACCCATACCCACTTTCGTGGACAGTCTCATCTTATGAGATTTATGTGAACCTCTGCCCTTCCCGAAGGAAGGCATCACCACTCATAACTAACCTATCGGAGCTTAGTTTAAAGTTCCTATTTACATTCAACTCATACATCATCGAAGCTTGCTTCTTAGCATGAGGTATTCATAGATCATTAGATGATTTCTCATCTCTTCTTTATGTATTAAGTGTGAATTGTCCTTACACTTACATATAGAATGTGATTGAGACTGGTCTCTTAATGTTCAACAATCTCTTAGTTGAGTACTTTTGGTGACCTTTACTTAGGCTTGGTTGAGACTTGTCTCACCATTCATCTTAGCCTCTTATCATGTTGTCACTTTTTTCATTAGCATCATAGTATAATATAATTACTCACCTCATTACGTGAATGTTCATTTAATAATCTTACCATTAACTCATGGTCTTACCCAATTCGGGTTACTCATAATTGACTAGGTGTTTCATGACAATCTAAGTATATGTTGTGTAAGACTTATGCATTTTACACATGCAGCCATGGGACCCAATTTCAATCCCTAATGGCTGCATTTTATTTCATTTTAATGTGTCTCACAATTTCAGTCTAGGGACCCATGTTCGAATCCCTTAGGCAACACTTTATTTTAGTTATTTAGAGTGCTAGATGACTTCACTCATTCGGCCAAGAGGATCTGTGGGATCGAATCCCAGTGGCATTAATTTTTATTATTTTATTTTGGTGTGAGATTTACGTATCTCACATCCTTGGCCAAGGAGCCGAGTTCGAATCCCCCCTCCCTCACTATTTTCTTTTTCTTTTAATTAAAGGCTTTTTCAACCTGCCCAAGTTCGAATCCCCTCTCTCACCCTATTTTCTTTTCATTTATTTTAAGGCTTAATCTCTTAGTATTAGGACCTTAAGGTCTCGAGTTCAACCTCTATGGCAGCATATATTTTTCTTCATTTTTACTAGTGAATAGCCGAAACTATACTCCATTAACATATGCCTTTAATTCACTTTCTTTGCATTTAGCTTAGGCGTTTTAGCTTAGAGTTTTACATAAACTTTTAACCAATTAGTTAAAGAATTTACTTTTATTTTCTTGTTCATGAAAATCAAGATTTCATCATCATATGTTAATAACACAACAAATACATAGAACCTAATTCACCACGTTGTTGAAAACTATCTGTAATATGCTTCTCATGATATTTAGCATTATTGTGTACATAAAACATACATACAGTCGGAAACACATAAAATGATCATACGCTATCCGAAAACATTACATTACACACAATTACAAACGTTCCTAAGATTGTCTATCAGCAAACATACCAACGCATGCATCACTTTTTAGAGGATCTAATGACAGGGGCATGCAACGGGGGCAACCTTAGTTTTCGATTGGAATACGTACTAAACCTTAGGGGACTCTTGGGAAAGGGACCAAGGGAGAAGAAAACCCATACCTTTTTAGCCTTTACAACCAGCCACAACCACACGTTTCCATCCCCACACAAACCTTTCTTCCGAGCTTTGATTCTTGTTTCCAAGTGAAGTTCTTTACTTAAAACACTTAGGCGTACGAATTCTCTTTTTGTTTTTTGATGGATGCAGCCAGTAATACTTTTAGAACAGTGAGCAACGTTTATTTTTCTGTTTTTGAATTGTAAAATAAAGCTGAAAAACATTTTTAGAAGTAATATAAAGAATTAAGAGTGGGCATGAAGCACACTCCTAGTGGGAGTCATGCGCCCCTTTTGTGGGAATTGTTGTTGACTTATTTAACACAATTAAAATGGTAAAATTAGATTATAAAATATATATTAACATGTTATAATGCCCCTTCTTATTTTAATTAAATTTTAACTAATTAATTCGTGCCCCCTTATGCCTCCAACTCGGCTCGAACCCGAGTGTGGAGGTAAGGTCAATCTCGGGTTTGACCACCGAGATTTGACTTATTTTGACTAATTAATATCTTTATTTAATTAATTACATATCATCCTAGGGTAATTACTATACTACCCCTAGCCCTAAATTTACCTTTATACCCCTAGAACCCTTAAAACCTAGGACTAACCCTCTAAGTCCGGTTTAAGACTCATCCTTGTGAATCCTAGTATTCGGTATACTACATGGCTTGAACCAACTCTGCCTAGCTCAACTAACTCACCAAGTTGGTTGGCTTGGCTGGTGCATAGGTTCAGAGGTCTGGTTCCACGCGCATCAAGCCGTGTGAACCCGATCTAACCTAGGCATTCTAGGTAAGTTTAGGCCTTACTTAGCATAGTCGTTTTCGGGTTGTCACACTTGCCAACCTCAAACCATCCAATGGGAGACCTAAATCTCCTACCATACAAGGCTTCATAAGGAGCCATAGAGATGGATGAATGAAAGCTATTATTATAAGAGAACTGCACCAAAGGCAAGTGCTCATCAAAATTTCCCTTGAAATCCATGATACAAGATCTAAGCATATCTTCAAGAGTTTGAATAGTCCGCTCCGCTTGACCATCCGTTTGAGGATGAAAAGCGGTGCTTAACTTCACTTGAGTATCCAAACCTCTCTGAAATGATCTCCAAAATCTAGACGTACATTGAGCACCTCTATTCGATATTATGGACAAAGGAACCCCATGAAGACTCATTATCTTGTCAATATAGATCCTTTCATAGTCTTCCGCCGAATAAGTAGACTTAACGGGAATAAAGTGAACGAATTTGGTCAATCTATCAACTACTACCCATATAGAGTCATATTGCTTTCGAGTTTGAGGCAAATCTACTACAAAATCCATATTAACATCTTCCCACTTCCAAGTAGGAATTTGGATTTCTTGTAGTAGACCACTCAACTTTTGGTGTTCGGCATTCACTTGTTGGCAATTGGGAAACTTTGCAACAAACTCCACAATTTCCCTTTTTAGGCCATCCTACCAAAATACATCTCTAAGGTCATGGTACATCTTTGTACAACCCGGATGAATAGAGTAACGGGATCCATGAGCTTCCTCAAGGATCCTATTCCTAAAATCATCCACATTAGGCAGACACAATCTCCCTTGGTACCTAAGAACACCATCCCCCCTTGGGAGAACGACTCCTTCATCTTACCAAGAACTGATTCTTTCAGTTCCATCATTAATGGATCAAGGTGTTTCTTAGACTTCACCTCAACCACTAAAGACAACTCGGAGTTATGATCCACAACCATACCACCATTTGGAGAACTTTCAATTCGAACCACTAAACGAGCTAGGTTTCTCTTGGATTCTTCCACATGGGACACACTTACCATGGACAATCAACTTAGAGCATCCGCTACCACATTAGCCTTTCCGGGGTGGTAGAGAACACTCATGTCATAGTTTTTCAACAACTCCAACCATCTCTTTTGCGGGAGATTCAACTCCTTTTGAGTGAATACATATTTGAGACTTTTATGGTTCGTATACACATCAACATGAACACCATAAAGATAATGCCTCCATATTTTCAAGGCAAATACCACAACCGCTAACTTAAGGTCATGAGTCGGATAATTTTTCTCATGAACTTTGAGTTGCCTAGATGGATAGGCTATAACTTTGCCATGTTGCATAAGAACACACCCCAACCCGACTCGGGATGCATCACAATAGACCATAAAACCCTTATTACCCTCCGGTAGAGTCAATACCAGAGCGGAAGTAAGCCTATCCTTCAACATTTGGAAGCTCTTTTCACATGCCTCCGACCACTCAAATTTCATATTTTTTTGAGTAAAGGTTGTCAAAGGGGAAGCAATGGATGCGAACCCGTCGAAAAACCTTCTATAATAACCGGCTAGTCCTAAGAAACTCCTAATATCCGTAGGAGCCAAAGGTCTAGGCGAATTTTTTACCGCTTTGGTCTTTCTTGGATCAACCTCCACACCTTCACTAGAGATGATATGACCAAGAAACGCTACCGACCTCAACCAAAACTCACATTTGTTATACTTGGCAAACAATTGGTGTTCATTAAGAACTTGCAAAACCACTTTCAAATGGTCCATGTGTTCATCCTCACTTTCCGAATATACCAAGATGTCATCAATGAAGACAATGACAAATGAATCTAGGTAACTTTGAAATACCCTATTCATTAGATCCATAAACGTCGCCGGAGCATTAGTGAGACCAAAGGACATTACTAAGAACACATCGTGACCATATCTTGTCTGAAATGTCGTCTTGGGAATATCTTCACCTCTCACCCTAAGTTGGTGATATCCTGATCTCAAATCAATCTTGGAAAAGTAACTCGCACCTTGGAGTTGATCTAATAAATCATCAATTCGAGGGAGAGGATACTTGTTCTTGATTGTGACTTGGTTGAGTTGACGGTAATCGATACACATTCTAAGAGACCCATGCTTCTTCTCATAAAGTATACCAAAGCACCCCATGGAGAAATACTAGGCCGAATAAAGCCCTTGTCTAGTAAGTCTTTGAGTTGAGCCTTCAACTCATTCAATTCGGCTGGAGCCATCCGATAAGAAGGAATTAAAATGGGATTTGTATCCGGTAGCAAGTCGATACCAAAATCAATTTCCCGTTAGGGAGGAATACCAGGAAGATCATTAGGAAAGACCTTCGTAAATTCCCTCGCTACAGGGACCGACTCAATGGAGGAATTTCGGAGTCTAAATCTTGGACTCTTACTATATGGTATAAGAACCCTTTAGGGATCATCCTACAAGGTTTCAAACAAGAAATTATACGACCTCTACAATTTCCCGCCTTCCACTCTAAAACGGATTCATTTGGAAAGTTAAACTTCACTACCCTTGTTCTACAATAAATAATAGCAAAGCAAGCATGCAACCAATCCATACCCAATATCATGTCAAAGTCGACCATATCAAGTTCAACTATCTCCACATGAGTAACTCTATTGGGCAACATTATAGGACATTTCTATATACTCTCTTAGCAACAACCGACTCACCTACCGGGGTAGTCACCATAAAGGTTCATTCAAGATATCGGGCAAAATGTCGAACTTTTTAGCTACTAGAGGAGTAACAAATGACAAAGTAGCACCGGGATCAAGTAAAGCATATACATCAATAGAAAATACTTAAAACATACCGGTCACCACATCGGGAGAAATCTTTTGATCACCCCTAGAGCGGAGAGCATAGAAGCGGTTATTCTTCGGAACATCTACATTTGAGACACTTGCTTGACCACTCCCCTTGTCTTGACCCTTCAAATTTGGGCAATCTCAAAATTTGTGCCCACTTTTACCACAACTAAAGAAATTGTCCGTCCCAATGAGGCAATCACCATAATGCTTCTTGCCACACTTTCCACGAGTTGGCTTCTTACTTGGTGAACTAGTACCTCTTCCCTTTTGAATATTAGGGTTAGACACCCTAGGGAATTTTGAATGAACTTGATTGGAGAACCTCTTTTTGAACCTAGGTTTGTCTTGGATATCAAGCCTACCCTTTGAAGAACCATCACCAAAAGACTTGGCCCTATTTGCTTCCCTACTCTTCCTCTTAACCCTAGTCTCTTCCACTTGTTGATCATGCACCATGAGACGATAAATGTTCATATTATCATGTAGCATAGCCTAACAACATTCTTCTTTCAAGTCATCCGACACTCCTATCACAAAGCGGCTCATTTCATCTCTAGGGTCGGAAACCAAAGAAGGAAGATATCTTGACAATTTAGAGAATTTAAAGGAGTAGTCAAGTACACTAATACCTCCTTGACAAAGGTTGATGAATTCTTCCACTTTGGCTTCCCTATTCTCTTTAGGAAAGAACCCGTCAAGAAAAACCTTCTTGAAAATCTCCCATGTCACCGGTCCACCCCTTAGAATCCTATTGTCCCTCCATTTGACATACCAAGTTTGGGCCACATCTTTGAGTTGGTAAGTGGATAACTCGGCCTTCTCGCTAGTAGTCAACCCCATAGCATAAATGATCTTGTAAATTTCATCAATTAACTCTTGTGGGTCTTTCTCTACTTTGGACCCATAGAAAGAAGGAGGATTCATTCTAGGGAAATCCCTCAAACGGGAGGCCATGGTGCTAACTTGTTGGTTTCTTCGGGGTACCACCTCCCGATTAGCTTGGGCCGTCATAGCTTGTGCTTGAGTAGTGATGGCTTGTTCTTGGGTTGTAATGGCTTGGGACATTTGAAGAAAAGCTTCCCTTATATCCCCATGGGAGGACTTAATCACCTATAACAACTTCTTCAAGTGGAGGCACTTGGTTGTCTTGTGCTCCCGCATTAGCAATGCCTTCCTAAACCCTTCTTGCGGCTGCTCTTCGAGTATTCATACCTACAACCACCATACAAGGTTTAGGTGAAAGCACACGTAAGTTAGACTTTAGAGGCACGACTTAGGATTACAAGAAGATTAGAGTTTCCTAAGCATCACATAGTTCCTCATTCATATGTGTGGCGCGCTTCACAATTATGAACAAGATTCTACGTAGACGTGGTTTAATGAGACATCAATCCTAAAGATATTCAACCTCATGCTCTGATACCAAGTTTGTCACATCCAAGGAGCACCCCCTAGACGTAACCGTCGTCGTCGTCCCCTTTGAGGACTCATACTATCCTCGTAGAATACATCATTACATTCAAAGGTTTAAAATGCGGAAAATTTAAAACTTTTTATTCTACATTGAGGTTTACATAAACCTCTACATACACATAATATATTCATATCAAGTATAAGTAGACCCTTCGTATAAGAAGAATACATAGTCTTCTACTTTTATTGCACACACATAGTATAAGATAGTCTCATAAGAAGTCTATAACATTGTCTCATATTAAACCATCTACATAAGAGTATCACAATTTAGGCATAGCCCTTGCATCAACAATTATAGCTAAATATAGGCCTTACAATTATAGTACCAAAATGAAAGAGAATGAGAAAATTGTCTTTAAGACTAAACAACATCCAATAGGTAGATAATGTCATCGTCCTCGGAAAGTTAGGACCTACCGAACTTGGAAGATAAGAATCCAAGTTGTCTTCAAAGCCTTCTCTAATATCAACGGCCGGATTCTACATTTGTAGTAAACATCAAACACGAGTTAGTACACATTTGTACTAAGTATGGGTATATGCACACAAACAAGTGAAATCATGCTAAAAAGGACATTTGACCAAAACCAAGCTAAAATACTTTGAAAGTCCTTATGCACAATCAATAACCCATATAATCCAATAATCACATAATCCATAAGTCAAACTCATGTTCGACACAAGACCAACATATACAAGTAATAGTCAAGTCAACATATACAAGAGTTCATAACATCCTAATATAAGCAAGACCCTTACTCACAACCCACCATTTAGCCTACAAGTGCAATTTCCAAGTAAAGCCCCATAACCTTACTTAATCAATCAAACCAAACAAAGGATCAAAAATAATGTCTGACCTAACGTAACATAACATCAATAATAACCATCATCATATTTAGCAATATAAACCAATAGCATGTTCATAAATAAAACTGACCTCATATAGGATCATCAACATGTAAAGTCAACATCTTCATAGCGTATATATTCTAAGAACACAAGAACAACCTCCTAAGGATTCCCTCAAGGCAAAATAGTTCAAGGCATAGGTAGATTCCCATACCCCTACCTAGGCTAAGTCAAACCTCTCAAGTCACCCTAGTTAGTGTATAGTCCATTACTTCATTTTTATTTTTGGGAACACTCGCCTTAACCGACATAGACCACAAGAGCTAAGTGTGTAATCCGTTGTTGTAAAACCTTACACTGATGGAAGGCGACTTACTGACCAAAGTAGTACCAAACATGGACCTAGGTGGATCCACTAGCTAGTATTCCTATGGTGGAAACATAGTTTATGGATCTTGGAGGCTGTCATGGAAACATCACTCTATGCCCTTTTTAGACTATGAGGCTATCCACCCCGTGAGGACTATGGTGAACCCTACCTTCCCTCTTGGGAAGGTGCCACCCCTCATCTACAAGTTCACTTGGTGATAAGCTGGAGTCCCTTTTTGAAATGTCTTTCTTTATTAGTCATCACTTAGTTTAGGTCATAGGTTCTATCCCTTGTATAATCATAGTCATTTAGCTTAATAGGTATTGCATGAGTATATACTTTCAATACAACCCTCATATGTGAGATTAACACATTAACATCATCATATCATAATAAGGTACATAGGTAATTCATTACCAACCTTATATCATTTCATCATAACCATAATCTCACAACAACATAGTCAAGACATTTCAATTTAACATTATACCAACACCTATGTAGGTTATTCACAATATATACTTCAATTGAACTACACCACCAATCACAAGCCATCATATATGAAGTAAGGTTAGGATCATGAAGACTTACTAAATCTCATTCAAAAGCCATCATCATGGTCTTGCCATCAACCAACCAATTTCATCCATTAATAGGTGTAGTAACATCAATGAATAGTAATTAACACAAAAACTAGGTCAATTGCATCATCACTTTCCCAATTAACATCAATTCATAACCTAGGGTTAGGGGAATTAGGGTTCATCATGAATTCATCAAGAAATAGATCCAATCCCAACAATACATTACCTTAGTCAATCCATACATGAATTAGAATAGATAAAACAAGTCTAATAATCAAATCTTTCTTCAATTCCCATCAATTCATGACTAATATCCAATATTTGAGAAATTGGGGAAGGGAACATGATAAACATGAAATTGCATCAATTAACATCAATTAATCAACAATTTATACTCAATTAGTCATAGGAAATCACAATTTAACATCAATTTGAAGTTTATAAGAAAACCCATTAGAATTGGAAAACCTCATGGAATTGGATATTTTGAATATCAACTTTGAAAGGACCTCTTTGGGGAAAGGAATCCCAATAGTGAAGAACACATACCTTATTGAAGATTAATACATTATGTTGAAGTGAAATCCTAGAAAAATTGACATTCTTCTTCAAGCATTCTTCCTTCTTCAATGGAGGAATTGGGGAGAGAGAAAGTAGAGAGAGGTGAGAGCTTTTGGGTTTTGTTTTAGGAATTAGGTTTGGGTGAGTGAAAACTAAATTTAAAATGACCCTTAGGCTATATATAATAACCCCCTAAATTACATGAAACACCCCTCACTTAAATGGGTCTTTTTGTGAAGTCAAAATGTCAAAAATACGATTTTATCGGATCTAGGAAGTAGCTCCGCGTCCCGGGGCCAAGACACACTTTTATTTTTGAAAAATAAATTGAACCGGTGAGGTACATGTTGGCTGCGCGTCGCATAGAAGCCCTCTGATTCTTGACTTTCGCAGGCTGCTAAAAGCAGCCTGCCCACCCATGTTGTGGTCCTCCTCCATGACCCTTCGGGGGGTATTTGGGGTGTCATTTTCAGACGTTTAGACCCTATATAATACACTCTACCTAACCAAAGTCTTTTTACAAGTTTTAGACTTTATTTGACCCTCCGAAACAATATTTAAACATAGCGACGTCAATTAGTTCAATTAAGCTAGTTTCCGGATGTCATGGACGTTCTTTGACGTCTTGGCTCTAAAACTTCTTGGATGACTTATATACATTATTTTAGGTCTTAAAAAAGTATTTAAACCTTTAAACAATCATGTTAGGATATAGATTAGGTCTTAACTTTTCGGAGTGTTACAGCATATCAGTTTGACAACGACTCCAAACGGCGCTACAGTGTATCATCTCCGTCCTCCTCGCCTGCAGACCCATCATTCTCACGTCACCTTTCCCCTTTTTAGCGGAGCTTCGGAGCCCTTTTTCTGTTGCCTAAAAAAGGAACTAATTGATTCAAAAATCCAACGAATTTTGCCCCTTAGTCACCCGTAAATTTTCAGTATAAATACCCATCTGCACTCAGTGATGAGGGATAAGGGATTTTGGAGTGTAAGTTTTTGAAAATAGTCATAATACAATCAAGAAATTTTATTTGGTTGTTTGATTTTAAGTTTTCAAAAAAAAAAATCAGATTTTGACGGTTTAGGAGTGTTTAAAATTCGGGCCCCAAATCTTTTGTTTTGTGGTTAGTATTCAAAATCTCGTGGTAGAAGTATCATTGTTCTCCCCTGCTCGTCGTTTTGGTTGCTGCCTCAAAAAAGGTAATGTCTGCTCCTTCATAATATTCTCCTCGCCTGTTCTTCTATTTCGAAGCGATATTTTCGATGTTAGAAAACCTTTATTATGTGGTTGTTTGTTGTTAGTTACTATTGGGTTGATAGATGATCTAACATGATATATATGTTCTTAATCGTTTCCATGAGTTAGTCGTAATATCGAGTCAAAGTCTTGCTGATTTATATTTAGCATTGTCGTTTCCTCTATTCCTAGTTTGAGTATGTCCCATTATTCCCCTTCTCAAATCTGCTCATCCGAATGTTGTTGGACTTGTTTATTTCTATTCATATTTTTCTCTTGTCTTCACAAATGTTTACTGTAGTTATTTGTTAATGTCGAATCTGTTATGTATAAGAGTTTAGGGTCGGCCATTGTGGTGGTTTCTGGGTTTGCCGATGTTCTCGTTTAAGTTTTTGTCTAGATTTTTCAAAGTGAATATTCTATCATAATCTGATCAAGTCAATCGACTGATGGTTCGATTATTTCTATATGAATATTTTATCATGTGAAGCACCTCTCTCTCACCTTTTAGTTTTAGTATTCATATTGAAAAGGTTTATTTTCTAAGCTGTAGTTTGAATAGTGTAGGATACTAGCCATGTGTTGATCTTTGTGTTTAGCAATCTGTTATTTTTTTTCCTCTTACCATTATGAAATTTTTGGTTTTTGTTTTAAACATTTGTTTCCTCTATTATGTTTGTCTATTTATGAATGATAATAGCGCTCCAATGACTTGTTCAATGCTTGGAAAAGGTGGCACTTGACTCACTGTATTAGTTGCAGAATATGTGGGTTGTTTGTAGACCAAAAATTTCCTTGTTCTCTGTTTATAATTTTCCATTTTCTCAGTATAGTTATCCAATCTATCAATTTATTTTCTTTAGATTAAGGTGTTAAACTCTAATTCCCTTTGGCACATTTATTATTTTGTGATTAGTCAATCATCATTAAGCTATGGTTTGAAGATACTATTATTGGGTACTAATCATATTTCTTATTTTTCGTTGCATGTGAAATCCGTTTGAGTCTATTTTTGTGACTCATTCCGTGCTTTTTTCGAGTTGGATTCTCTCTAGTCACACTTTACTTTTTTTTTTGAGAATTTGGAAGTTTTCACAAGATAGGGAAAGCTGAAATGCTGCATTATCGGGCTGGAAATAGGTTATAGGTCTATAATTCATTAAACGGGGTTGATATATGAGTTGTATACACTGATAGACAACTTAGGTATACCAAAATGGAAATTGGGTTTAAAAATTTTTTGCAGTGAATTTGGCCCAAGAAGGGCCCAAATTCAACTCCTTTGTTCTTAGAATACATGTTTGTGATTATTGATTGTTATTTTTTATTCACTTTAACCTTAAAATTATAAAGTAACCTAATTAGATTCCCCCAAAAGATGAGTTATTTTTTTTATGTTGGTGTACCTTTAATACTTTTTTTTGTGTTCATTTATTTTACTAACAAGATTTTATATCTTTAATTGAATTACAACTCTTTGTTCTTAAAAAGACTTGTTCTTTAATTAAATAACATAACACATTTTTACTTAGTTTAAAAGTGTTTTTAAGTTAAGATGTTTGTTCTCAAATAAACTTAACAATGTATTTCTTTTCTTTACTTTAGTCATTTTCTCAAAATTTTAGCACAATTTTTTCTCCAATCAATTTAAAATGGTTTAAGTTCAAATTATATTTTTCTAAAATGATTCAAATAATTTCTAATTTAATATAGTTTTTGTTAAATTCTAATCACTTGTAATTAAACATTAAATATTTCAATTAAGGTCTCATTCTCTAATTTTGTTCAAATTCAAATATTTCATTAAGGATCTCATTTTCTAAAAGTTAAAATGTTTGAACTGAGTACCCATTTCCTTAAAAATTAAAATCTTTTGTTCTTTTAACTATTTTCTCAAGTTAGTCAAATATTTAAAATTAATATTATTATGTTTATATCAAGTTATTTCCAAAAAAATAGTAAAAAATACACTTAACCTAAGTCGTAGGATAACCGCATGTTAGTGGACGCTTCAAATGCCTTAAAAACCTTCTTGAGGCATAAATAAGAACCTCTTACCCATTTTCTTTAAATTTATAAAGATTTAATCTGTTAAAATCTTTTTAAAATTAAGTTTTCTTAATTTCTTTAAAAAATTTAAGTATTTTTAAAATTGTTTTATATTTAGAAACATTTCAAAAAGTTATTTTTCTAAAGATAGATAAATTACAACATAACAGAAATGACGACTCTGCTGGGGATTTAATGGATTCTAACCATAACCGACTTAGCTTAATTATTAAGGTTTTTAGCATATGCTTACTTGTTTTCTTATATTACATGCCTAATGCCTTTTTTTTATATGCTTATGTGATATAAACTATTTATTTGTTATTGTTTTGATAAATTGTATATTTGTTACTGCTTTATAAATTGTCATTTCGTTCATATTTCTCCACATATTGGAAATTCACACTATCACACGTACACGTGAGGTGTGCTTTGTGCACCCGCAAACTTCTTTCAAAATTTCCAAAGTTAGGAGAGTTGGCATATGCGCGGGGTGTACGGATCTTTTTTCATGTGACCGCGTAGCCTCCTCAACGGAGTTGTCCACTCGGGAACCTTGTGTCAAGAAAGCCAAATCTTAGATACATAAGATAGAGCTAAACCACCCCTCGATTTAAGTCATGCATGCATATGCCTTAGGTGGATCGATCCTGGGTATCGATTCGACATTTAAAAAGTCCACCGATATGTCGACGGGTTTCACAACCCAACGACCAATGAGCATGTTTTGTGCAACGTGATAATGACAGACGGATCCAAGCCTAAATTTGACATAGTAGGTTTGGAAATTATATGTTCATTTTAGTTTTTGATTTGTAGTATGGATTCAGTCCCCCCCAAGTTCCCAAAATTAGGATGGTTGAGGGTTTTCCTTACAAATTGAAGACATGGTGGGAAAATTTTACTCCAAGTGAAAAACTAGCAATTGCAAAAAGGTTGGGGTGCCTCTCTATGCTATTCAAGGTTAACCCAGACAAACATGTGATTAGAGCATTGATTTAGTTTTGGGATCCAAACCGTGTTGTGTTCACGTTCAAAGACTTTGAACTAACACCTACATTGGAGGAAATATGTTATTTTACCAGTTTGATATATCGAGGAAAATGTCAAATTAGTCAATCCGGGAAGAAATTTCTTCGCTACTTAGGACTGAAAAATGAAAAGAAACTTCGATGCCTCAAACATAATTGGGTTTCTCTAGACTACTTATATGAAAGGTATGGAGGCTCAAATAGTTACAAAGTTTTTAGGAAGGAATTCTCTTGCACTCTTGTTCATTGGCAAGCTAGACGTCCTTTTGCATCTGTTGTGGCTTTACTAGGGACTTTAGTATTTCCACGAGAACATGGTTATATTAGCACCTGCATATGTTCTGTGGCTCGTGTACTTTTTGAAGGTGTTAATGGCGAAGAGCTCACTCTAGTTCCCATAATTTTAGCAAAAATATTTCGAGCTCTTGGGGAATGTATGAGAGGGGAACAAACTTCTTTGAAGGTTGCAATCTTCTTTTACAAGTGTGGGCAATGGAACATATTCACCAGCGTAAAAATATGGATGACATATGTTTTAGTAACGTAAATCATATTGACAGTTTTTTCGACAGGACGAAAATGTTTGTATCTCCGGTTGGTACTGATGACTGGTATGGATATCTAGCCTCCCGCACCAGTAACCAAATTCAGTTGAAATATCTCTTACTCTCACTTTACCTGGCCTATATCTGATGTAGGAAGTTATCTATATGGAGCTTATTGGGTTGAAAGTCTCCAACCATACTCTCCGGTGCGTGTACTTCAACAATTTAGTCAAGCACAAGTAATCCCGCTTTGATCCAACATGAGGGTTACTGAAATTTCCTTCGGACCAAACTTCAAAGTTCCTAGAGCCAAAAAGATACTTCATGAATGGAACAATATTCTCACGATGGACATAGGAAATGGTCCCGAAAAATAAATTCCTAAATATCAGGTGTGGCTTCGAGAAGATCGCAATAGCATGATTCCAGAAAGCGAACAAGGTTTTGAGGATATTGTGACGACGACTTGTATAAGACATTCTCATCTCGGAACCAAAGCAGTCACTACTGAAATGTGGGCTCAAATGGAAACTATAATGCAATATTTGGATAATGCAGATCATGTCCTAGCAACGTAGGAGCATCATCGTCACTTCATCCGGAGCGTGGTTGATAACAACATTTAGACCAAGTCTTAGATTTGTCTCTATTTGTGTCATTTTTATGTATTGTTAGTTTATCCTCTCTTTCTTGTACCATTTTATTAGTATTTAATGGATATTTGGTCTCTATTTTCCAAACTCTAGTTGTCACAAATTAATGTCTTGGATCAATCTACCATAATCACATTATGTTTGATGTTTAGGCCTACATTTGGCATAAAAAGGTTACAAATCTAGGACGCGATATAAATTATTTGTGTGTTGCTTGATATAATTGCTATGTGTTGTCATGGGTCATTTTTTCTAAAGTAGAATTAATCCATTATTATTTTTAGAGAACTCTAAGCATATATTAAAATTCACAACAACAAAGTCCATCCAAATTATTCTTGAAAAGTCGTTCAAGTTTCTCAGAAATATATTAATCCTTTACTCCAAAAATCCCTTAAATTTTTTTCATCCGCCACAAGAAGGTCGATTTGCTAGAATGTCTGGAAAAGACGTCAACACAACAATCCCACTCATTGTTTTGGTCAGTGACGGAGAAACTAAAGAATGTTCAAAAAATTTATCGAGACTAAAGAGAGGATAGTTGTAGCCAAAAGGAGACTTGCAAGACTAGACCAAACTGAATGGACGATTCGAGAGAGAATTATTGAGGTTGACATGGAAACAGCCTCAGTGAAAAGAAAGATTGCAAAAATCGATGAAGAGATAATTAATATCACTAAAGCAACTGCAAGGATCCCCGAAATTGAACGGGCCATGAAGAAGCTAAATTTTGGGAATGTTTCTTCCATGAGAGGAAACGGGAACACAAAAGAAGGTTCAGATGATGAGAGCACTGAATCTTCACCCTACGGTTGAAAAGGAAAGAAAGAAGTTTGGGGTAGGTTTAGGTTCATGTAACATATCTTTCATGTTCGTCATTTTTGTTTTAAGTTTATTTGTAATCAAGAACTACGCTAGACTTGAGCCCATATGGGGTACATAGGAAGCTCTTTTCAAGGCTAGTCTCTGTATCAATTTTGGGAAGGGTATGTTTAAGTTATCTTATGTAATTCGAACTATGTCGGACCTTATTTCCTTGGTGGATACGTAGGCAGCCTACTTAAGGCTCGGTCCATGTATTTTCAATTTTTATTCTCCCTTATTAGTGAAAGATTCTGAAAAGTTTTGTCTACCAAGCATATGAGTGGAAAAATTTAACACTGTTCTATGCAAGTCGACCTTCATAATTCAATCACAGAAATATTTCTTTCCATTCAAATCCTCCCATTAACCCAAAATATTTCCGTGGATTAATCTTCTTGAAGAAAAATGACACTTATGTGTTTATTTTTATGTTATTTTATTTGCGTATCTCGTTAAAAACAAAGACTAACATATATGTCTTTTGAGTTATTCTTATCTACAGGTAAAAACTGATCTTTGTTGAAATCGAACTGACCCACCATCCCTACTTTACAAGATCTAAAGCAATCATACCATCCTTCCCGGATCATTCTTTGGATAAAGGCAAAAGCACAATGAATGGTACTTCTAAAGAAACAGGAATTGTTGTTGTTACCATCAGAAATGCAGAACTGACTGATCAGAGTGAGTTGATCTCTCAACTGATGCAACGAATTACAGATATGCAAGAAGATCTTCAACAGACCAAGGATCTGGCCAAACTGGACAATGCATCGAATGAACCACCCCTTGAAACTAGAAGACCTCCTCCTCCTCCTTTTACATCATGAAGTTCTCCAGTACCCAACTACTTCCATACTCATACCACAGGACCCGTTACTTCCACTCCTAATCCACATACCATTTACTCAATTGTATCTAACGCTTCTAACGCCAGCATTTCCTACCAAACACCACCACAACTACCAAATTAGAACCAAGCACCTAATACTAATCACTCCCGAAATGTCACAACAACATACAAAATCCCACCCCAGTCTCCAATAATCCACGTGTTTTGCCTAGTCAACCGACATACCCTTCTGTAACATTCCAAATTCCATTGGCCTATACAATCCCTGAACCATGTCCAAGATTTCCCGTTCAATCGGAGAGGATCACTATGAAGAAATGGAGAAGGAGTGGAGGCTGAGAGAAGAAAAACGTGAACAAGAAATGAATGTCATGAAGAAGGCCATATCTGAAGCAGTTAAAACTGTTTAAACTTCAAGGAAAATCATAGGACTTGAGTATGAAGACCTTTGCATGCACCCTGACTTGGAAATCCCCGAAGGTTACAAAATTCCAAAATTTGAAACCTTTAATAGTATTGGCAATCCCATGGCTCACCTGCAAGATTATTGTGACAAAATAGTGGGTATTGAGAAAAATGATGCATTAATTATGAGGTTGTTTAGTCGAAGTCTGAGTGGGGAGGCATTAGAATGGTTCACATCTCAAGAACTCCGTCAGTGGTCTACATAGGGGGCTCTGCCCAAAGATTTTTTGGAAAGATTCCATATTAATGTCAATGTTGACCCTGATAGATACTATTTAGAAAAAATAAGCAAAATACCACAGAGGACTATCATAAATATACGTGTCGCTGGAGGAAAGAAGTTGCAAAGGTACAACCTGTGATGAATGAAAGCGAAATAAGTCTGCTTTTATTCGAGCTCAAGAGCCCGAGTATTATGAAAGGATGTTGCCACGATGGGACAGAAGTTTACGGAGCTGATCAGAATGGGAGAAGCCAAAGAGGATGGCCGCCAACAAATCCTCACCATCCATGCCGCAAGATTCGCTAGGAAAAAGAAAGAAGATGTCTCTATTATATCTTTTAGCCGATGTCCAAGGCCACAAAAGTATTTTGGTTCTGGTATATATATATATATAGATAGATAGATAGATATATCCAACCGATTTTCAGCCGTAAACAATTACCCACCACCTCCACAAGCTCCAATACCAATCTACTATGCACAACAGAATTACAGACCATCCCCACCTATCTTCCAAAATCAACCACCAACCTACTAAAATACACCACCAAATCACCAAGCCAATGTACCAGCCTATCAAAGTCCGGGACAAAACAACACAAATACAAGTAATTTACCCCGCCCGAACCTCAAAAGAAATCCTCCCAAAGTTTTCACTCCGTTGGCAGAAAAATGTAGCCAACTCTTTGAGCGTTTGAGAGCTGTAGGATTGATCCAACCAGTAGACACAAGGACAATTAATCCCGCAACAAAGCTCTTCCGAGCGGATCAATGATGTGCTTACCATTATGGAGGGGCAGGACATGATACAAAAGTATGTATCAATTTAAAACATAAGATTCAAGATTTGATCAATAACAAAGTCATAACTTTTCAGGCCCCTACCCCCACTGTGAACCTTAACCCATTACCGAATCATGGGGGAGCGCCCATCAACATGATTGAAAGAGATGAAGATTGGATCGTTAATGGGACAATGTCAACTCACTCATACCAATAGTGGACTCTTTGACCTTAAAGGCCCATCCAGAGTTTGTTGTAATAACTGCACCTCATCAAGCATTCGCTTTGGCAAAGGAAAGAAACAACGAGCAGCCCAAAGAAAAGTTTTTTGTCTAGTCGGCTACAGCTCAAGGGATGACACATTCTGGAAGATGTTATGTTCCAGAAGAGTTAGCTCAGGAAACACGAAGAATGTAGAACCAAAAAGGCCGATCACAGAGGTTGAGACTAAAGAGTTTTGGCGAAGAATGCAGCCTAAGGAGTATTCCATTGTCAAGTATTGGAGAAAACTCCCGCTCAAATTTCTGTTTGGGCTCTATTAATGAGTACCATTGAAAATCACTGTTGAAGGTACTTGATGAAGTGTATGTAACGGCGGGAATATGTGGTGAAAATCTAGCAACTATGGTTAGTCATGTCATTGGGAGTCACCAAATCTCTTTTCAAGAAGAGGAGTTACCAATCGAGGGAGTGATGCACAACCGTGCCTTGTATATCACCTTCAACTGCAGGGAAAAGTTTGTAGCCTGAGTATTGATTGATAATAGTTAAGGACTCAATATTTCCCGTTAGCAACCCTTACTCAACTAAATTATGATGTTAGAAAAATCTGTCAAAGTCGCATGAATGTAAGGGAGTTTGATGGTTCGCAAAGAGAGACCATGGGTGAGGTAGACTTGTGTATCCAAATGGGGCCTGCATAATTTGTCACTGAATTCCAAGTGATGGGTATATCCACTTGCTATAATATGTTGCTAGGAAGACCATGGATCCATGCGGTCGGAGCAAATCCATCCACATTGCATCAAATTTTGAAGTTCATTTGGGAGGACCATGAAATTGTCATTCATGGTAAATGGAGTAATCATAGTTACCCTGGCTTCTCTATTCCATTTATTGAAGATTCATCTCAAGGTACTGACTTTCACATGGTGGAGATAATGAATACTTATTTTGATGATATGATACCACAAGTACCAATGCCGCCACTGTATAAAATGCTTGGCACGACTATGCTAAGAAGCGGTTTTGAACATGGGCTTGGGTTAGGCAAGAATTTGGATGACATATCTAAACCTCTTCCTATCCCACTTAAAAATTTCCACTTTGGCGTTGGTTATACCCCAATAGAGGAGGAACTACTCAAAGCAGAATCAAGGAAGAATTATGGTCGTGATATACCAAAGCCTATTCCACAATTGTACCAGTCATTTGTTTCTAAAGCTTTACAGCCTGAGATTGATGGTCTAGTGGAAGGGATGGGAAGATTGTTTGTTGAAGAAGATTGTGCTGGGATCTTGGAAGAATGCACCACAACACCTTCCATTCGAGATTCCAAACCCGAAGAGATGCTACAGAATTTGATGGCCACTCCACTTATGATCCATCGAATGACATGGTAGACAAAGAAAAGATTTGAAGTTTTATGTTGAAAATCGGTGTTTCTTCGATGAGGCCCAAAATCACCATTTATTTCACTTTATTTTTATCTTAATATTTAAAAAGGAAATGACTCACGTTGACATGAGTCATGACCAAAGTTTATACGCCTTTTTAAAATTCCAATGAAAGCCTCATTTATTTTGAATTGATTATTTTATCTTTTTGAATTACTCTCCAATATATAAATTTAAACTCTTTCTATCTAACATGGTTGATTTATTGTTCTTTTCAGTAAATAATAATCTAAATCTGCAAATGTCATGACATGTCACGAACACGGTGAACCAAGTAAGGTCAATGAAGATGAATGTGAAGAATATGATGAGGAAACTATGATGACTGAACACCTTACCGAGGACTTGATGAACCATGAATATGATAAAAAGCCCAACTTGGATGAAACAGACACAGTAAACTTGGGAGATGACGAGTTAGTTAGAGAACCCCAAGTTAGTGTTCATTTGGAAACAACAGAGAGAGAAGAATTGGTCAAGCTACTCAGACAGTACATTGATGTGTTTGCATGGTCTTATGATGATATGCCGGGGTTGAGCAACAATATTATTTCCCATAAATTGCCTATTAATCAAGAATATTGCCCAATAAAGCAGAAGACCAGAAAGTTCAAGCCATATCTTAGTTTAAGGATAAACGAAGAAGTCATGAAGCAGTCAAAATTCGTTGAAGTGACCAAATATCCCACTTGGCTGGCTAACATTGTTACAGTGACAAAGAAAGATGGAAAGATTAGGATATGCGTGGATTATCGGGATCTTAACAAAGCAAGTCCAAAAGACAATTTCCCATTGGCAAACATCCATATACTCATTCATAATTGTGGCAAGTATGAGTTGCAATCTTTCGTGGATTGTTTTTTGGGATACCACCAGATCTTAATGGATGAAGAAGATGTAGAGAAAAACTCATTCATCACGCCTTGGGGAGTCTAACATTATTGAGTGATACCATTCGGCCTCAAGAATGCTGGAGCCACTTACATGAGAGCTATTGTAACAACCCTAAAAATGAATAGGATCAAGACTTAGGTTGTCAAGAATGCTTGCGATTAGACCAAGGTTCACACAGACTGATACGCGTAGAACCAGACCTCAGAGCCCTTACTACGACCAAGCCAACTAACTTGGGGAGTTAGTTGAGCTTGGAAAGGTTGGAACCAACCAAGCAAGGCTCTCGAAAATGAAGATTTAATCGAAGGGGTCTTTACCGGACTTAAAAAGAAGAAATTTTAAGTTTTGAGGGTCTAGGGGTAAAATGGTCTTTTACCAGGCTAAGAGTAATATCTTAATTACCCTAAATATATAAATAATTAATTATTTAATAAAATGGAAGGGCAATTTTGAGAGAGAGAGCCGAATGTGAGCTCTAAGAGTGAAGTCTTGCTCCACCCGGGTTCGAACCTAGGTGTTAGCAATGATTTAACTTGTTTTTATTTAAATTGATAAATTAATTTAATTAATTAATAATTATTAGCTGATTTAATAAAAAGGAAAATCAGATTTTTATTATTAATTATTTATTAATTAAGATGCCTTATTTTGACTAAGTCTTGAATTAGACTCCTAAACCTAAGCTAACACTCTCCTAACACGTATATCACCTCTCCACGCTCAAAAAAAATCTCTTTCACGTTTATTCTCTGCCAAATTAAGGTTAAGAACTGAAAATACATCAAGAGTTCTTCACACTTGAAGAACTCACATGAAAGTTTAAGAAAAAAACAAAGTAACCAAAACGTTAAGGCAAAGAGAAGTTGTTTGTCGAGTGGTGTGGACGTTGAGGAAGCTTGGACTGATTTTTGGAGAGGATTTTGGGTAGCAACTTCACGTTTGAACAAGAAAATTAAGGTATGGGTTCTCTTCTCTCTTGGTCCCTTTCCCAAGAGACCCCTTAAGGTTCATATTGTTCATTCGAAAACTGTTTTCCCTTTTGCATGCCCCTGTCACTAGCTCCCAATAAATCGTAGGTTGGGTATGATTGCTGGTAGATTTAGGTATGTTATGATTTCGTGATGAACATGATTTTGATTGTATACTTGAAATCGTAGGAAAGACAACCATGTATTCGAATGTTTGTGCAAGTGTGTGTGTGTGCAAAATGTTACTGTAAACTCACTGTAAATGAGTTTTCGATTTATGGCTTCAAGTTTGATATTGTTTTGGATGTCATTTTACGTGTATAAATCTATGTAATCGTGATGTTCATTAAAATGGAGATGGGGCTGATTTGAGTGTCAACATTTTGGTTAACGAATCCATGAAATACTCCCCCCAAAAGTATCAAACGATCCATGAATTGTCCTAAGTTTTCAAGTGAAAATATTGATGAAAACAAGTTAATAAGATGGTAAAGTTCCAGCCAAAAATACAATTTTAGTTTAGGCTAAAGATTAATGAAGAATATGGAAAAAATCAAATTAATTTAAAGGGGTGAGGCGACCAGGATTCGAACCTGTGACCTCACCCGTGTGGAACCTTAATCTCGCAAGAAGTAATGAAATGGGGTTGGGGGGATTCGAACAGGGGTCTGCTGGTTGGGAAACGAGAGAATGATAATTTAAATAAATAAATGGGAGGTGTTGGAATCGAACCCACGACCTCCAGGCATGCGAATGAAAGAAGAGAAATTAAAGAAAAGAAAATGTGAGGCGTGGGAATCCAACCCACGACCTCAAGGCTGGAAAGAAGAAGGAGAATTAAATAAGAAAATAAGGTGAGGCTGTGGGGGCTCGATCCCACAACCTCACTGCCAAACGCCTAACTAAGTAAACTTTAATAAAAATAAAAAATAAGGAGGCTGTGGGGGTTCGAACCCACAACCTCCCAATGCCCAGCGAAAATAAAGAATTAAAAAAAAAAGAGGCTGTGGGGGTTTGATCCCACAACCTCTTGGTTTGGGCGAAAAGGGGCAATGTGATGTTAATGAAAAAGAAAAAGGGGTTGTGGGGGTTCGAACCCACAACCCTTCAGCCAATTTAAGAGGAAAACTAGATAGAAAATTTATGATACGATATTAATGTTGGAATTTAATCTAGAGTTCTAATTTCATGAATATTAAAAATAAAATCAACGAAAAATGTAAATGATATCCAAGTGATTCGAACTTGGGTTTCCTTGCCCAAACTTCCGTATTGATACATAAGTCATGCGTGAACAAAATATCCAAGAATAATGCCACATACTTAGATCGAAATCAAGATCTTGACATACATACAAGATGCATAAGTCTTGTATCACATAATCTTAGAAAGATATGAATCACTTAGACGAAATATGAATGAAGCCTCATGGCTTGTATGTATAGACACATAAGTCTAACATACGTTCAAAAGTAAGTGAACCTAAGAGGTATGTAATGAAATGATGTACCCTGGAAGGGTTAAGTATGAGTGTAAGATACACTAAATAGCCAAGTGCATTGGCATATGATGAAATGAACATTCACGTAATAAGAGGTGAGTAACTATGAAAAGCAAAGGTGCTAATGATAATGAATGTGGTGACAACATGATATGAGGCTATTGTAAATGATGAGAGCAATCTCAAATGAGCTTAAGTAAATGTTACCAATACGTACTCACCTATGAGAGTGTAAGATAATGAAGATACCAGTCTCTATGAACACTCTAATGAAGTTATTGAGCTTAACACACTTAATACTAATGATGAAATGAGAAATCATCTAATGAGCTATGATGTCCTCATACTAGAAGCCAACTTCCATGACGTATGAGATGAATGAAGTGGAACTTTATACTGAGCACCGATAGGCTAGCTATGAGCGGTGATGCCTTCTTTCGGGAAGGACGGAGGTTCACGTAACTCTAATGAGATGAGACTGTCCGGCTTGCCGGGTATGGGTCTCCTTATATCTCCTAGTCTTCGAACCTATAGTGCCAATATAGGGATCTGGCGGGGTTAAATTCCCATGTATGCTAGCATGTTATTGGATCACTTTGGCCGGTGATTCCACCTCTTTTCGGTGTGGGGGAGACACTGGATTTCATGATGCTCACATGATCTATGTCGGTTAAAGTTAAAGTTCCCAATGAATAAATGAGGCCAGCCTCAAATGATGCACATAATGAAATGTATGATACCAAAGGTGTTAGGATAGGATAATCAAAGGTGAGTAAGATTCAAGTAATGACATTAGGTCATTCTTGGTCATTGCACAACGAACCTAATGAAAGTCTTAAACTACATCCTATGTATAGCTAGTGGTTACACTGGCCTATGAATGAAATGAAATGAAGTACGTATGAATGAATGAAGCAGACTCTGTGTTTGCTAATGAAGATTCCCTAGTTGAGGTCCCATCTGTTGAGCCCTCATTTCTGGGATGTCTTAATGTCAAGTCCATGATTCCAAGGTATCATGCCATATGAATGAATGATATGAAAGAAAGTTATGTGCTACATGCAAAATGTACTATATGCTATATGATTTGCGCTATGTGTAAATGTTATGTGCTTTGTGCAAATGTGAAAAGTATGATGATGTATGTTATTCTCATGGCATCACTTTCCTAATCCAAATTTGGAAAGCTTATTTACTTTCCTAATCCAAATTTGGAAACTTTCCTAATCTCAATTTGGCAAGTCCACTGACTTGACTTTCCAAAAATCATGTTGTTAGGAAAGAGCTATTCTTTCTCATGCATGTCCTTGGTGTGTGCTTGCATATACCCATACTTAGTACAAGTGTGTACTAACCCTATACAAACTCTACTATTTTAGGTGCAGGCACAGGTGGACGATAGAGCTACAGGATCATCTTTGCAGTTATCCGAACGTCCAGCATTCATCCGGTTTTGGTAGGTCCTCATGTCTTTGAGGATGCTACTGTTTTATATTCTAGCTTAGTTTTATTGTTGAGCTAGTGGAGCATGTTCCACTAGCGTTTCTTTCCTGTTTTTATTCAGACTATGTATTGGTGCCATTTTGGCAATTATACACTTTATAAGAATTGAACTATTTCTTTCAGTTGCTTATCTCTTAATGTTAGATGGTTGATGGTGAACAATTACGTATTTATGAGAATGTTTGTATAAGTATGTTAGGAAACAAAAAGTTTCAAATTTTTTGCTAAAATTAACCTATGTAATGTAAGAATGACGTAAGTAGGCTTGTCTGCGACCTCTGAGAGGTCAACGACGCTGGTCTCGTCTGGGGTCTAGATTCCAGTCGTGACAAAGTTGGTATCAGAGCATTAGGTTAAATTACGAAAATAATAAGTTCACATCAACCACATTGAGTAGTTTATAAGTCATGGTAGTGAAGTGCTCCACTACCCTAAATTTGAGACTGCATGATGCGTAGGAAAATTTCCCTTCTTCTGATCTTATCGTGCTTTTCCTAATGTCTGAGTTCTTGGTGTTGTGAGCGTGTCTAACATCAATCCTTTTTGTTTTTTTCTAGAGAATGAACAATAGGAGAGCTAATGGTCAGAGGAGAGGAGGAGCGGCTGCTGGGGGTAACCGAGTTCCACCCCAGCTCCAGCTGAAGGAGTGGTTGTGCCAGCTAATCCAGCTGGGATGAATAATGCTGAGGTGAGGGCATCTCTGGCCCAGATGGCACAGGCCATTACTATGCAGGCCTAGGCTATGACTGCCCAGGTCAACCGGCAGGATGTTTAGAGGGAGAACCCACCAGTTCGTAGCATGGCTGACAGGCTGAGGGATTTCACGAGGATGAATCCTCCTATTTTCACAGGGTCTAGGACATCAGAGGATCCCCAGGAGTTTGTGGATGACATTCATAAAATCCTGGTGGCTATGGGGGCCACTGATATTGAGAAGGCTGAGTTGGCTTCCTATCAGCTCAAGGATGTTGCACAGACTTGGTGAAAGATGTGGCAAGATAGCCGTGTCTTAGGATGAGTGCCAGTCACATGGGAGCTGTTCAAGATAGCATTTCTGGAGAGATTCTTTCCCAAGAAGATGAGGGAGGCCAAAGTTGAGGAATTCATCAACCTTAAACAAGGCTCTATGACAGTCAGGGTGTATTCCCTGAAGTTTGTTAAGCTGTCAAGGTATGTTATTTTCCCTACTATTTAATAGCAAGAATGAGGATAATACTGAACTTTGTTGAAATCATCCAGGTATGCTACTTCCCTGGTTTCTAACAGCAGGGATGAGATGAGCAGGTTCCTCACAGGAATCAATGGAGACCTGGAGGAGGAGTGTCGATCTGCAATGCTCCATGATAATATGGATCTTTCCAGGTTGATGGTGCTTGTCCAGCAGGTAGAGGAAAGCCGCAAAAAGAGAGGTGTTCGTGATGCCAGGAGGCCTAGGCCTCAAGATCAGGCAGGACCCAGTCATGGAGGCCACAGGAACAACTTTGGCGTCCGTGAGCAGCCAAGGTTCAAAAAGGGGCAACAGAGTTCTGGGAATTTTAATCCTCAGAGGAGTGCTACACCTAGAAGAGGCAGACCTGAGCCCAAGAAGGGCAATGGAGGTGAGATGCAGTGTCCTAAGAAGAATTGTGCTAAGTGTGGCCGAGCTCACAGTGGAGAGTGCAGACAGGGCACTAATGCCTGCTTCGGTTGTGGTAAGAGTGGACACATGGTCAGAGACTGTCCACAGAACAGAGGTCAGGCTGGAGGTAATACTCAGCCTAGGCCTAATCCACAGGGTGCAGCAGCAGCCGAGCCTCCTAAGAGGAACATGTTCTATGCCCTGAAAGACAGAGAGGAGCAGGAGAAGTCCGCTGATGTGGTCACAGGTATGCTGCAAGTGTTCTCAACTTCTGTTTATGCTTTACTTGATCCAGGGTCTACACTTTCCTTTATAACTCCTCTGCTTGCTCTTACTTTTGAGACATTGCCTGAAGTTCTGCATGATCCTATAGTGGTTAGTACACCTTTAGGAGAAAATGAAAGAACTGATAGAGTATACAAGGATTGCCCAATAGTTGTTAGTGGAAAAACTATGTGTGCAAACTTGGTTGAGTTACCCATGCATGATTTTGATGTTATTCTTGGCATGGATTGGTTTCACAGTTGTTATTCTTGCTTGGACTGTCGTAGTAGAGTGGTGAGATTTCGCTTCCCTAATGAAGAAGAGTTAGTCTGGGAGGGGTACAATTCGAGTCGTCCTAACCCCTTGATTTCTAACCTTAAGGCCAATAAAATGATGTCCAAGGGGTTATTGTGTCATCTTGTGAGTGTTAATGATTTAGATCATGACATTCCTTCCATAGACTCAGAACCTGTAGTGAAGGAGTTCTTAGATGTGTTTCCTGATGATTTGCCTGGAGTCCCTCCCCTTCGAGAGATTGACTTTGGTATCTATTTAGAACCCGATACTAAACCAATATCAATTCCTCCTTACAGAATGGCTCCAGCCGAACTCAAAGAGTTGAAGCTACATTTAAAAGATCTCACTGACAAGGGTTTCATTCAGCCGAGCATATCCCCTTGGGGCGCTCTAGTGTTGTTTGTAAAAAAGAAAGATGGGACCCTTAGAATGTGTATCGATTATCGACAACTCAACAAAGTCACTATAAAGAATAAGTATCCACTCCCCAGAATAGATGATTTGTTCGACCAGAGTTTCTTCTCTAAGATAGATCTTCGTTCAGGGTATCATCAGCTTAGGGTTAGGGATGGAGATATCCCAAAGACAGCCTTTCGTACCCGCTATGGTCACTATTAGTTTTTAGTCATGTCATTTGGTCTCACGAATGCACCTGCTGCATTTATGGATCTCATGAACAGGGTCTTCCGTAAATACCTTGACTCTTTCGTCATAGTATTCATTGATGACATTCTCATCTACTCTAAGACCAGGGAAGAGCATGAACAGCATTTCAGACTAACCTTGCAGGTACTTAGACAGCATCAGTTATATGCAAAATTCAGCAAATGTGAATTCTGGCTGAGATCAGTGACCTTCCTGGGTCATGTTGTGTCCGATCAGGGCGTGGAGATGGATCCCAGGAAGACTGAGGCTGTGAAAAACTGGCCAAAGCCTCTTACTCCTACTGACATCCATAGCTTTTTGGGATTGGATGGTTACTACCGCAGGTTTGTGGAGGGCTTTTCTTCCATTGCTGCCCCATTGACAGCTTTGACTAAGAAGAAAGCCAAGTTTGAATGGACGGAGACTTGTGAGAAGAGTTTCCAGGAGCTCAAGGACAGACTCACTTCAGCCCCGGTGCTTACTTTGCCTAAGTGTGGTGAGAAATACACTATTTATTGTGATGCATCTAGGGTTGGTTTGGGTTGTGTTCTTATGCAGGTTGGTAAGGTCATAGCCTATGCATCCAGACAGCTCAAGGTTCATGAGAAAAATTATCCCACTCATGACCTGGAGTTGGCAGCTGTGGTGTTTGCACTGAAGCTGTGGAGGGATTATCTATATGGAGTGCATGTAGATGTGTTCACAGACCATAAGAGTCTCCAGTACGTGTTCACACAGAGGGAGTTGAATCTACGTCAGCGGAGATGGTTGGAGCTATTGAAGGATTATGACATGAATGTGCACTACCATCCAGGTAAGGCTAATGTTGTAGCTGATGCTTTGAGCAGGATGAGCATGGGAAGTATAACTCACGTTGAGGATGAGAAGAAGGAGCTGGTGAAATATGTACACAGACTGGACAGACTGGGTGTGCGTTTGGTTGACTCCACTAGTGGGGATGTTTCAGTTCATCCTAGTTCTGAATCATCCTTGGTAGTTGAAGTCAAGCAGGGTCAGCATCTAGATCCCGTATTAATGGAGCTGAAGGACTCAGTGCTGATGAAGATGAATGAGTCTTTCGCATTGGAAGGTGATGGCATACTTAGGTATTAGGACAGGCTGTGTGTGCCAGATGTGGATGATTTGCGGACCAGGATTGTTGCAGAGGCCCATGGTTCCAGATATTCTATACATCCCAGTTCCACTAAGATGTATCATGATCTCAAGCAGATTTATTGGTGGGATGGCATGAAGAAGGACATTGCAGAATATGTGGCCAAGTGTCCTAATTGTCAGTAGGTTAAGGCAGAGCATCTTAAGCCTGGTGGTCTGACTCAGATTATTGAGGTTCCGACTTGGAAATGGGAGGCCATTAATATGGACTTCGTGGTTGGGCTTCCAAGGACTAGGAGGCAGCATGACTCTATATGGGTTATTGTGGACAGATTGACTAAGTCTGCCCACTTTATCCCTGTGAAGTCTACTTACAGAGCCGAGGATTATGCGAGACTCTATATTGATGAGATTGTGAGATGGCATAGGATTCCCTTGTCTATTATTTCAGACAGAGGAGCTCAGTTTACTTCTCATTTCTAGAGATCTTTCCAGAAGAGCTTGGGCACGCAGGTGAAGCTTAGCACTGCCTTTCACCCTCAGACAGATGGGCAGGCAGAGCGCACCATACAGACCTTGGAGGATATGTTGAGAGCGTGTGTGATTGACTTCAGAGGTAACTGGGATGACCATCTGCGTTTGATAGAGTTCTCGTATAATAATAGCTATCACTCCAGCATTGGGATGGCACCGTTTGAGGCACTGTTTGGTAGGAGGTGTAGATCTCCAGTTGGGTGGTTCGAAGTTGGAGAGTCATCCATTTTGGGTCCGGAGATCATTCATGAGGCCTTAGAGAAGGTTAGAATGATTAGGGACAGGTTGACTACTGCTTACAGTCGGTAGAAGTCATATGCTGATAACAGAAAGCGGCCCTTAGAGTTTGATGTTGGTGACCAGGTTTACTTGAAAATATCCCCTATGAAAAAGGTGATGAGATTTGGTAGAAAAGGGAAGCTGAGTCCGAGGTATGTTGGGCCATATGATATCCTACAGCGTATGGGTGAGGTGGCCTATGAGTTAGCATTGCCTACAGAACTAGCTTCTGTTCATCTAGTCTTTCATGTCTCTATGTTGAAGAAGTGCCTAGGTGATCCAGCATCAATCTTACCTGTTGAAGATTTGGGGGTTGGTGAAGACTTGTCTTATGAGGAGGTACCTGTTGAGATCTTAGACAAACAGGTCAAGCGGCTGAGGAACAAGGAGATTGCCACAGTATTGTGGAGAAATCATCTTGTTGAGGGTGCTACGTGGGAGGCTGAGGCTGACATGAGAGCCCGCTACCCTCACCTGTTCAGCTCTTGAGGTTAGACTTTATACTCTTAAACCTATGTTTCCTTATTGCCCCATATTTTAGTGCTATTGATTGACTGTGTATAGTGATTTTATTATGATCTGACTGGCATTACGACGTGAAGTAGTAGTTTCATTCGGGGATGAATGTTCCTAAGGTGGGGATAATGTAACAACCCTAAAAATAAATAGGATCAAGACTTAGGTTGTCAAGAATGCTTGCGATTAGACCAAGGTTCACACAGACTGATACGCGTAGAACCAGACCTCAGAACCCTTACTACGACCAAGCCAACGAACTTGGGGAGTTAGTTGAGCTTGGAAAGGTTGGAACAAACCAAGTAAGGCTCTCGAAAATGAAGATTTAATCGAAGGAGTCTTTACCGGACTTAAAAAGAAGAAATTTTAAGTTTTGAGGGTCTAGGGGTAAAATGGTCTTTTACCAGGCTAAGGGTAATATCGTAATTACCCTAAATATATAAATAATTAATTATTTAATAAAATGGAAGGGCAATTTTGAGAGAGAGAGCCGAATGTGAGCTCTAAGAGTGAAGTGTTGCTCCACCCGGGTTCGAACCTAGGTGTTAGCAATGATTTAACTTGTTTTTATTTAAATTGATAAATTAATTTAATTAATTAATAATTATTAGCTGATTTAATAAAAAGGAAAATCAGATTTTTATTATTAATTATTTATTAATTAAGATGCCTTATTTTGACTAAGTCTTGAATTAGACTCCTAAACCTAAGCTAACACTCTCCTAACACGTATATCACCTCTCCACGCTCAAAAAAATCTCTTTCACGTTTATTCTCTGCCAAATTAAGGTTAAGAACTGAAAATACATCAAGAGTTCTTCACACTTGAAGAACTCACATGAAAGTTTAAGAAAAAAACAAAGTAACCAAAACGTTAAGGCAAAGAGAAGTTGTTTGTCGAGTGGTGTGGACGTTGAGGAAGCTTGGACTGATTTTTGGAGAGGATTTTGGGCAGCAACTTCACGTTTGAACAAGAAAATTAAGGTATGGGTTCTCTTCTCTCTTGGTCCCTTTCACAAGAGACCCCTTAAGGTTCATATTGTTCATTCGAAAACTGTTTCCCCTTTTGCATGCCCCTGTCACTAGCTCCCAATAAATCGTAGGTTGGGTATGATTGCTGGTAGATTTAGGTATGTTATGATTTCTTTATGAACATGATTTTGATTGTATACTTGAAATCATAGGAAAGACAACCATGTATTCGAATGTTTGTGCAAGTGTGTGTGTGTGCAAAATGTTACTGTAAACTCACTGTAAATGAGTTTTCGATTTATGGCTTCAAGTTTGATATTGTTTTGGATGTCATTTTACGTGTATAAATCTATGTAATCGTGATGTTCATTAAAATGGAGATGGGGCTGATTTAAGTGTCAACATTTTGGCTAAAGAATCCATGAAATACTCCCCCAAAAAGTATCAAACGATCCATGAATTGTCCTAAGTTTTCAAGTGAAAATATTGATGAAAACAAGTTAATAAGATGGTAAAGTTCCAGCCAAAAATACAATTTTAGTTTAGGCTAAAATTTAATGAAGAAATCTGGAAAAAATCAAATTAATTTAAAGAGGTGAGGCCACCAGGATTCGAACCTGTGACCTCGCCCGTGTGGAACCTTAATCTCGCAAGAAGTAATGAAATGGGGTTGGGGGGATTCGAACAGGGGTCTGCTGGTTGGGAAAGGAGAGAATGATAATTTAAATAAATAAATGGGAGGTGTGGGAATCGAACCCACGACCTCCAGGCAGCGAATGAAAGAAGAGAAATTAAAGAAAAGAAAATGTGAGGTGTGGGAATCCAACCCACGACCTCAAGGCTGGAAAGGAGAAGGAGAATTAAATAAGAAAATAAGGTGAGACTGTGGGGGCTCGATCCCACAACCTCACTGCCAAACGCCTAACTAAGTAAACTTTAATAAAAATAAAAAATAAGGAGGTTGTGGGGGTTCGAACCCACAACCTCACAGCCTCTAGCGAAATTAAAAGAAAAATTAAGGAGGCTGTGGGGGTTCGAACCCACAACCTCCCAATGCCCAGCGAAAATAAAGAATTAAAAAAAAAAGAGGCTGTGGGGGTTTGATCCCACAACCTCTTGGTTTGGGCGAAAAGGGGCAATGTGATGTTAATGAAAAAGAAAAAGGGGTTGTGGGGGTTCGAACCCACAACCCTTCAGATTAAGAGGAAAACTAGATAGAAAATTTATGATACGATATTAATGTTGGAATTTAATCTAGAGTTCTAATTTCATGAATATTAAAAATAAAATCAACGAAAAATGTAAATGATATCCAAGTGATTCGAACTTGGGTTTCCTTGCCCAAACTTCCGTATTGATACATAAGTCATGCGTGAACAAAATATCCAAGAATAATGCCACATACTTAGATCGAAATCAAGATCTTGACATACATACAAGATGCATAAGTCTTGTATCACATAATCTTAGAAAGATATGAATCACTTAGACGAAATATGAATGAAGCCTCATGGCTTGTATGTATAGACACATAAGTCTAACATACGTTCAAAAGTAAGTGAACCTAAGAGGTATGTAATGAAATGATGTACCCTGGAAGGGTTAAGTATGAGTGTAAGATACACTAAATAGCCAAGTGCATTGGCATATGATGAAATGAACATTCACGTAATAAGAGGTGAGTAACTATGAAAAGCAAAGGTGCTAATGATAATGAATGTGGTGACAACATGATATGAGGCTATTGTAAATGATGAGAGCAATCTCAAATGAGCTTAAGTAAATGTTACCAATACGTACTCACCTATGAGAGTGTAAGATAATGAAGATACCAGTCTCTATGAACACTCTAATGAAGTTATTGAGCTTAACACACTTAATACTAATGATGAAATGAGAAATCATCTAATGAGCTATGATGTCCTCATACTAGAAGCCAACTTCCATGACGTATGAGATGAATGAAGTGGAACTTTATACTGAGCACCGATAGGATAGCTATGAGCGGTGATGCCTTCTTTCGGGAAGGACGGAGGTTCACGTAACTCTAATGAGATGAGACTGTCCGGCTTGCCGGGTATGGGTCTCCTTATATCTCCTAGTCTTCGAACCTATAGTGCCAATATAGGGATCTGGCGGGGTTAAATTCCCATGTATGCTAGCATGTTATTGGATCACTTTGGCCGGTGATTCCACCTCTTTTCGGTGTGGGGGAGACACTGGATTTCATGATGCTCACATGATCTATGTCGGTTAAAGTTAAAGTTCCCAATGAATAAATGAGGCCAGCCTCAAATGATGCACATAATGAAATGTATGATACCAAAGGTGTTAGGATAGGATAATCAAAGGTGAGTTAGATTTAAGTAATGACATTAGGTCATTCTTGGTCATTGCACAACGAACCTAATGAAAGTCTTAAACTACATCCTAGGTATAGCTAGTGGTTACACTGGCCTATGAATGAAATGAAATGAAGTACGTATGAATGAATGAAGCAGACTCTGTGTTTGCTAACGAAGATTCCCTAGTTGAGGTCCCATCTGTTGAGCCCTCATTTCTGGGATGTCTTAATGTCAAGTCCATGATTCCAAGGTCTCATGGCATATGAATGAATAATATGAAAGAAGTTATGTGCTACATGCAAAATGTACTATACGCTATATGATTTGTGCTATGTGTAATTGTTATGTGCTGTGTGCAAATGTGAAAAGTATGATGATGTATGTTATTCTCATGGCATCACTTTCCTAATCCAAATTTGGAAAGCTCATTTACTTTCCTAATCCAAATTTCGAAACTTTCCTAATCTCAATTTGGCAAGTCCACTGACTTGACTTTCCACAAATCATGTTGTTAGGAAAGAGCTATTCTTTCTCATGCATGTCCTTGGTGTGTGCTTGCATATACCCATACTTAGTACAAGTGTGTACTAACCCTATACAAACTCTACTATTTTAGGTGCAGGCACAGGTGGACGATAGAGCTACAGGATCATCTTTGCAGTTATCCGGACGTCCAGCATTCATCCGGTTTTGGTAGGTCCTCTTGTCTTCGAGGATGCTACTGTTTTATATTCTAGCTTAGTTTTAGAGTTGAGCTAGTGGAGCATGTTCTACTAGCGTTTCTTTCCTGTTTTTATTCAGACTATGTATTGGTGCCATTTTGGCAATTATACGCTTTATAAGAATTGAACTATTTCTTTCAGTTGCTTATCTCTTAATGTTAGATGGTTGATGGTGAACAATTACGTATTTATAAGAATGTTTGTATAAGTATGTTAGGAAACAAAAAGTTTCAAATTTTCCGCTAAAATTAACCTATGTAATGTAAGAATGACGTAAGTAGGCTTGTCTGCGACCTCTGAGAGGACAACGACGCCGGTATCGTCTAGGGTCTAGATTCCAGTCGTGACAGCTATGACCACCATTTTTCATGATATGATCCACAAAGGAATTGAGGTGTATGTGGACGATGTCATCATAAAATCTAGCAAGAGTTCAGATTATCTGATGTACCTTCTTTGACAGGTTACGTAGGTATGATTTGAAGTTGAACCCATCCAAATGTGCATTTGGAGTACCTGCATGGAAGTTACTCGGTTTCATAGTTAGCAGAAGAGGTATCGAGCTTGATCTTTCTAAGATCAAGGCAATTCAAGACTTACCTCCTCCAAAGACTAAGAAAGAAGTAATGAGTTTTGTTGGGAGACAGAATTACATCAGTCGATTCATAACTCAATCAACAGTGATCTGTGAACCCATATTCCAGCTGCTACAAAAGGATGCGCCAACCAAATGGACCAAAGAATGTCAGAAGGCTTTTGACACCATCAAGAGTTAGCTTTCAAATCCACTAATATTGGTGCCATCACGCGCAAGCAGTCCTTTGCTATTGTATTTATCTATCTCTGACAACGCGTTTGGGTTTATGTTGGGATAACATTATGAGACCGGAAGAAAGGAGAAAGCTATATACTACTTGAGCAAGAAGTTCACATCCTATGAGGCTCGTTATACCCTTTTAGGGAGAAGTTGTTGTGCTTTGACTTGGGTTGCTAAAAAATTGCGACATTATCTATCGGCTTATATAACACATCTCATTTTTAGAATGGACCTGCTCAAATATATATGTCAGAAAGCAATGCCTATAGGAAATCTAGCAAAGTGGCAAATGTTGTTGAGTGAGTTTGACATTACGTACATGACTCAGAAAGCATTTGAGGGTCAAGCTGTGACCGATAACCTTGCTGAAAACCCAGTAGATGAACAATATGAACCACTTAGAAAATATTTCCCTGATGAAGAGGTATTGTTTGTAGGGGAAGATATATCAGAATCATATCCTGGGTGGAGAATGTTTTTTGATGGAGCAGTGAACTCTAGAGGATCAGGAATTGGAGCAGTGTTCATATCTGAATCAGGGCAAATTATCCAGCAACAGCAAAGCTTAGATTTTGATACACTAATAACATGGCTGAGTACGATGCCTGTATTCTTGGCATCAGAATGGCTCTTGACATGAATGTTCAAGAATTACTGATAATTGGTGATTCATACTTGTTGATTCATCAAGTTCAAGGAGATTGGGCCGTGAAGAATCCTAAAATCTTACCTTATGTACAACTGCTATGGAGAATATGTAAAAGATTTAGGGAGAACGAGTTCAGACACACCCCGAAAATACAGAACGAGTTTGCTGATGCCCTCGCAACCATATCATCCATGATACAACACCCAGAAAAAGTTACATTGACCCACTTGACATAGGTTTAAAAGAACAAACAGTATATGTGTTTACATGTGAAAGCGGAATCGGATGGAAATCCATGGCATATCGATGTGAAAAGGTACTTAAAAGCTGGTGAATACCCCAAAAAAGCAACAAGTATCCAAAACAATCCAAAGAATGGCAAACAACTTTTTGAATGGGGAGGTTCTTTATAGGAGGACTCCTGATATTGGATTACTGCGATGTGTGGATGCTGCAGAAGCCACAAAATTACTGCCAGAAGTGCATACTAGAGTGTGTGGGACGCACATGAATGGGTTTAGATTAGCAAAGAAAATCTTAAGGGCGGGATACTTCTGGATGACTATTGAAAATGATTGTGTCCGATTCTTTGAAAGATGTCATAAATGTCGGGTAAATGGAGATCTGATCAAAGTACCTCCATATAAGCTCAATTCAATGAGTTTCCCTTGGCCATTTGAAGCATAGGGCATGGATGTTATTGGACCAATTGAACCTGCTACCTCCAATGGTCATAGGTTCATTTTGGTCGCTATTGATTACTTCACAAATTGGGTCGGAACTGCTTCCTACAAAGCTCTGACGAAGAAAGTTGTAGCCAATTTTGTTTGCAACAACTTGATATGTCGTTTTGGAGTTCCTGAGTTTATCATCACAGACAATGAAGCAAATCTCATAGTCACTTGATGAAAGAGGTATGTGAACAACTAAAATGTTCCCACTGTAATTCAACTGCATATCGTTCTCAGATGAATGGAGCTGTGGAAGTTACTAATAAGAACATCAAGAGGATATTGAGAAAGATGATTGAAAACTACAAATGTTGGCATGAAAGTTAGCCTTATGCTTTGCTAGGTTATCGCACCACAATTCGGACATCAATTAGAGAAACTCCGTATCTATTAGTATACGGAATAGAAGTTGTGGTACCAGCTGAAGTTAAGATACCATCTTTGAGAATTATTTAGGAAGCTGGATTGAGCGATGCCAAATGGGTTCGTAATCGATATGAGCAGTTAACATTGATTGATGAGAAAATAATGAGTATTGTTTGTCATGGTCAGTTGTATCAACAGAGAATGACTCACGCTTTCAACAAGAAACTAAGAGTTTGAACATTTGAGGTAGGCCAATTGGTGTTGAAGCACATTTTACCTAATCAATAGGAATATAACGGGAAATTTGCACCTAACTGGCAAAGAGAGTATGTTGTCCACAAAGTACTATCAAGAGGAGCTTTGGTACTAACAGAGATGGATGGTCGACTGTGGTGCAAAGCTATAAATTCAGATGTCGCCAAAAGATACTACATTTAAAGGATGATACTTGTTTCCTTTATTTCCTTGTAATTGCAGTTTGCTTGTAACCGTTATGGCTTTATGTTTTTAAACATTCTCCTTGTACTTGAACTACGTTCAACCTGAATTTTCAAGAATGAGATACGTAGGTGGCCTATGTCGGCCTAAGTCATTTCTTTATCAAAATTTCTTCTTATTTCTTTCAATCCTCAAGAGGGGAACTACGTTTGACCTGATTCGTGCCTCAATGGGATACGTAGGCGCCACAACGGTTAGGACGTATTCCCAATAAGATTTCCATTTCCCTTCATAATGGAAACTGGGACACAAATTTTGAGAGGATCTAAAATATTCTACACGAAGAGTTCTTTCCTACAAGCAAGGGTCAAAGATCATATAAAAATATCCGACTAGGACATAATTTTGAGAATATCTCAAAAATTCGCAAGATATCATGACTCCGGTGATTACCATCAGATTTGTTCTAAGACATCTAACTGGGACAGAATTTTTGAGGAGGACCTCAAATATTCCATCAAGGGTACTCAAAACATCAAAGTCAACTTTAAATGCCTCAATGTTACATACTCTTAAGGAGTTCTAAAATTGACATCAAACTACCTATCTTAACAAAATCTGTGACAATGGGTTTGTTTGTGTCATACATGTCGTGACAATTAATTAGCAGATATTTTCTTTAAAACTATTTTTTATTTTTAAAAAAACTGCATGCATAACAAGTGTTTTAATTTAAATATGATTTTGTCTTTTATCTATTGCGATTCATAGAGTCAATTAAACTTCCAATGATAGCGAGACAAGAAGCAATGCGACTGGAAGAAATCAACACATATTAGTGTTCCAAAGATAACATTTTTTTGTGGGTGCAAGATAAAATAAGATCATCAAAGATAATATATTTATCAACCAACTATTTCGGGAGAACCTATCAGCAAATATCTGATAGTGAGTGAAACATCTCTACTTGACCAAAGAATACAACATTCATAGTCAAATCCATCATCTACGACCGCCAAGAGAGCCATTCATATTCAAATTGCCTAGAGGGACATTCATATTATATTGATGAGAGGACCATTCATATTCAATTATCGTGAGGGCCATTCATATTAAAATTGCCGAGAGGGCCATTCATATTAAAATTGCCAAGAGGACATCACATTCATATTCAAAGCCGAGAAGGCCATTCATATTCAAACCGCTGAGAGGGTCATTCATATTCAAACACCAAGAGGGCCATTGCATAATCAAACTGCCAAGAGGGACATTATATTCAAGCCGCCAAAAGGGCCATTCATATTCAAATTGAAGAGAGGGCCATTCATATTTAAATTTCCAAAAGGGTCACTGCATATGAATATGCCAAGAGGAGCATTTACATTCAAAATACCGAAAGATCCATTCATATTCAAATTACCGAGAGGGCCATTCATATTTAAATTGCCAAAAGGGTCATGCCTATTCAAACCGCCAAGAAGACCATTGAATATTTTAATTGATGAGAGGGCCATCATATTCAAATGCCAAGAGGGACATCATATTTCAAACCACCAAGAGGGTCATTATATTTAAAAGCCAAGAGGGCCATTGCATATTTGAATTGCCGATAGGGCCATCCATATTGAAATTGCGAAGAGGTTCATTGCATATTCAAAGCCGAGAAGGCCATTCATATTCAAACCTCCGAGAAGGCCATTCATATTAAATTGCTGAGAGGGCCATCATATTCAAAAGCCAAGAGGGCCATTCATATTAAACTGCCGAGAGGGCCATCATATTCAACCATCAAGAAACATTAGTCTATTTTCACCACTTTAATATTAAAAGAATAGTATAGTGAAAAGTCATGTCGCAAATATGAGATACATGTTTTATTTATTTTACGTCAAACTGAAAGAAGTTGACGTAAAATATTCAAGGAGAATAATTAAGTTCCAATATGGTAAGTGACGCTATTTCTCCATTAAAATAATATTGTACACTATTGAGATTTATATCAGTCTTTGTCGAGAGCATTTGAGAGGATGAATACTGAAATCAAACCACAAATGCGGACGACATAAAAAAGGCTGCAACACAATGTGGAAATTTTTCTTTGCAGCAAACTGGGACGTAGTCCGAAGAGGAATGCCAATCTCTTAGGATGCGAGTTGAGGAGTGACTTCCACCACAATCAAAACACACCCCTATCAAAAGGCATGTGGGTTTTTCTTACATCCGGAAAATATTTCACTCTCACAAGAGACAACTTTCCAATCTGAGTGACAATGCACCAAGAGTTACATAAATTATGTCCGTGTAAGTTCTTGCTCATGGATATGAAAAGCTTCACATTCATGACCAAGAGGTTTCAAGCCTCTTTTCCATAATTCGACTTATTTGTCACTTTTCCAAAACCAGAGGATATCTTTCATAAGATATTTCCTTTTCAACTGATCGAGTCGAACTACAAACAGCCAGATTACTAAGTCTACGGATATGTAGGCAGGCTCAATTTTGAAAACTCGGCTGTATTCCGACAACTTCTCTCAAATCTTATTTTCGAGCATTCTAATTTCTTTATAATTCTATCTGAGGATAACTTTTGAATTCTTTCAGAATCGTGCATCAAATCAAGCGTATCAAGCTACAAGTGACCTGAATTCTCATATAGCCTTAAATATGTATGAAAGCTGATTTTGAGGTTCGACCATAATTTCTAATGTCCGTACCAAAATTCCATATCCAAAAGGATGAAGATAGGGTCGGTCAAAATTGGATTCGTCAATTTCATTTTCTTTCATCAATCCAAGTCAAACAAGGGACAGCTGTTGACACCCAATTTTTGACCTCCATATTATAGATCAATCATTGAGCTTCTTCAATTCTAAAAGATTTGAAACAATTAGTTTCATAAATTCAAGAAATAAAATAAAAATATTTTGCAAGTTTTTAAATTATTTTTAACAATACATATGTGTTCGAATAATTATATAATTATTATATTTTATGAATATTCAAAAATCATCTCAAAAAGATTTTAGATTTTAAATATTTTATTAGTGACATTTATGATTTTGAAGTAGTGAGTTTTATGAAATTCAAAATACTTACAAGTTATTGTTAAAGTAAATTTGTCATTTTAAATAATTCAATAATTTAAAATAATAAAAATGTATATACAATCATTTTATTTCATATATATTGGAAAATCATCACAAGAGATTTAACGTTTTAGTTAAATACTTTATTCACTTTAGTTTATGTTGTAGTTATAATTTTGAGTTAATTAGTTTATAATTAAATTAATTATTTTATAATCAATCTAAAATTATTTTATGTCGTTAAAGATTAAGAAACCCATTAATTAATTAAATATTAATTCAATTTAGCCAAACTTTCCAATTATTCAGTTTTGCTATATTTCTAAGCCGATCTTGATCACAATTACAACTCAAGTGGTCAAATCCTAAATGGAATTGATTAATTTATAAATTTCCAAGCCCTTTCTTCAAACCCAATTAGGAGAAATTTTGGACCCTTATGTTTAACTCAAAACATGCCCATTCCGTCAACACCAAAACCCTACCCAGAAATTATGCTATGTAGTTCAGGGGTTGGAGCCGTGCACCACTTAGTGCGTTAGGGTTGCCTTCTCTCGCCCGTTCTCTGTTGTTTATCCTGTCTGAGTTCTTTTAAATGGTACCTTTACTCGCCTTTGATCTAACTACTCTAAACTACTTCTAAACATTTGTTAAGAATTGATAACATGAATAATAACAATGATTTCAAAATTTAAATCAAAGGTATAATTAAGAGTCAAGTCTTGAGAGTACTTTCGAGTCTTTTGAGAAGTCTTTTGCAAACATTGTTAAAACTTGTTTTAAGACTTGAACATTTGAGTTGAGGATGAGTTGAGTTGAGTTCATTTTCATATAAATGATATATTATAACTAAGTTTTCCTAAGATCAAATGTTTTTACATTTAAGATGAAAGGAAACTCCGATTTCCAAAAGAGTTCATGAATAGTTTTGAGTACTATCTCTTTTAAGAGAAATCTTTTGAGTAATAATCTCAAAATTGAGGATGAGTAAATGTTTTTTAAAACACATATGAGATAAGTTATATTTTGGGAGTAGGGTTGAGCACCAATATAGGGAATAGTTCAAACAAATCACAACCCCCATAAACCATGTATCCAAAGTGGGTCGAAAGGGTCATATTTTTACGATGATTTCTTATTGATTTTTAAGCATAGATTAGTGAATCCCCTTAATTGAGGCAGTGTGGGTGAGACATTATATAATCACATAGCTCATAAATATGATTGCGGTTAGAGAATCTCCCAAACATAATTTATTTTGTATTTTTACATATAAACTGAGTTATAACGTATTATCCATACATTGAGTTGTTATCTACTATTTTAAATTTTTTATTTATATCACATTATTGTTATTTCTTTATATTGAAATTAGTTGAGGTTGAGTTGAGTCGAGACGAGATAAGTTATTTCTTCAGTTCCAGTTCAAGCTTATGTTATGTTTTCAATTTTCACGGACATGCTCGGTCATTCAACGTAGTGATTCCAGTTTTCATGCATCTTTTCATGATGACAATACAGGTAACTAGGATCTCAACCATCATTTCATTTTTCAAATAGAGTTCCAGAGTTTTTTAGTGAGTCTCTTTGTTTCTAGAGGATCGGTAATTTATGTTTTATCATTTCCATTTTTTGTTATGATGTTGTAGGTCTTTTTCCAAAGTCCATATCAGTTAGTACATGATTCATAGATAGATAGACAATAGTTGATGAGTCTTTTCATTTTCTATTGTTTATGTTGAGACTTGAGTTGCCTCTTTGGCCAGTTGAGTGTTCCTTTAAAACATTCTGAGTTTATTACATGTGTCTATCTTTTGAGTTCTTTTTATGTAGAGTAAGTCTTCCGCTAAGATTTGATCCAGGCTACTGGTTTGTTTGGGGCTAGCAATGGTTCTCAAGTGCCGGCCACTCCCAGGGTGTAGGCTTAGAGCGTGAAAAAATTGGTATCAAAGCCTATAATACAAGAGTACTAGGTTGTCTATGAAGCCGTGTATGAAACTCCTATTTGTCAGTATGAAGCGCGCCACATCAATAATCAGGAGGCTGCGACATTTAGAAACTATCTCAATCTTTCATATTCTTTTCGTGCGATAGAGTTCATCTTTATAAAGTCTCCTTCTAATTCGTGCTTGCACGTATCTTTCAGATCATGGCTCCACGAAGAGCTGTCACTACAACAAAATATGCCTTTAGTGGAATTTATTTATTGGCAATAAATGAATTTCCACTAATACATTATTTAATCTATACTATTCCTGGCATTTGAATTTTTGCCAGTAAAAGTAGTACTCTTTAGTAACAATTAAAAAAAAAAGAATGAAAATCAATTGTAAATTTTTTTACTTCCCCCAATTCCATTTTACTTCAAATTTTCCTCCATCTCCACCCTTCAACGAAATCAGCACAACGAGATGCAAATCAATACGATGGCGATGAAAATTCGCACAACTACAATGGAGTTAGGCACACTCACATTGTAATCCAACACAACGATAGTGAAGTTTGATATATTGACGGTGGTGGAGTACAACACAACGGTAGTGAAATTAAGCACATCGGTGCTATTGATGATAAGAAAGAGGAATCTGTAGACACATAAATTGTATTGGATCAAATTCATACAAAATTTGAATTAAATCCATGTTTATTTGGGCTGAATAATTAATTTGGGCTTTACAATAAATAAGTTCATCTTATTAAATTCAAATCCAAGGTTCATTTCACCTTGAAGCCCAAACCCATGCCACGTTTCTTAGTGACTAGGCAACTAAGACCTACAAGGTGACACCACGTGTCCAAATGAGGTGGTAGTCCCAGTTAAACGCAAGAACGAATCAAAATGCGCCAAGTGTCAAAATGACATCCTTTGGCCAATCACAAGCAACCTTGTCCACTCCCTACAACTATAAATAGGGGATAGATATGACATTTAAAGTGATCCAGAAAATTCTTCAACAAGCATTCAGCAAATTGGAGAAAGCTACAACATCAACATCAATAGTTCTTCGAAGGAGTGATCAACGGAGTTCTTCCCGGAGATCGACTTACAACGACGAAGCATTTCCAATGTCCCGGAGATAGAAAACATCTCAAGGAGGTCTACTTCATTCAAAAATTTGGGAAATACTCTACTGAAGGCCCTCAAATCGCGGAGAAATAGGAGAGAGAATCAAGAGAACAACGAAATTGTACTCACAACGATTCACTATTAAAAATCACAATTTTCTTTTAATTATTTTCTTGCAGTTAATTTTCTGCGCTTGCGAAAACTTGTTGCGAACAAATTTGGCACGCCCAGTGGGACCGATTATGCTCTTCATCTCTTTCTCTTGCAAATCAGAAACTACTGAGGCTACTACTGCAATGGCGTTCAGAAAGAGTTGTCATTTTTCTAACAAGGACTCTACTAATGTTGTGTCTGATGGTCTCAGTCATGTTGGACCAATTACTTAGCGTAAGTTCAAAAATAGTGGTCTAGATGGATCTGAATACTTCACTTCTTTGGAGGCGATGAAAAGCAACAACTCTTATACGATGGTCGTGAGTGCAACACCTAGGGGCAATCTTGCGCATGTATATTTTAGGAGAATCTTCTCAATTGGCTCCCAATTTGGTGATTCTGAAGATTCAATGGATTCTCCAACTTCAATGAATTTCAATGCTTTGATGGCTGAGTCAACTAACATGGACGACAAGTTTGCGATCATAGAGCAAACCATTGAGGCCTTGAAGAAATTCGTTGATGACAAAAATCTTCATATTGCTCAACTTATGAACAAGTTGGAGGCCTTTACACCTGGAGAGTCAAGTCACGTTCCCACTTTTCCATCTGGTTTTGATCAACGAAGAAAGGACGTTAAGGAATCTCTAGCGAAGTCCAAGTTTCAAAAGGAGAAACAATCTACTTCAGTTGCTGCACTATCTGTCCAACAGTTGCAAGACATGATAACGAACACTATCAGGGCTCAATATGGAGGAACACCACAAAGTTCCTTATATTACTCCAAGCCATATGCCAGACTGATTAATTGTCTATCCATGCCAACAAACTATCAACCACCAAAGCTACAACAGTTTGATGGCAAGGGGACCCCAAGGCAACATATCGCCCACTTTGTTGAAACTTGTAGCAATACTGGAACACATGGTGACCTTTTGGAAAAACAATTTGTTCGTTCGCTGAAAGGTAATGCATTCGACTGGTACATCGACCTGGAATATGTCATATCCAGGGAGCACCCCTTAGAAGTAACATGGCGTACTTGACCTCTTGAAGGTATTATACAAGCCCATAGTTATCATCCATAGCATTGACATAGTAAATTTAGCAAAAAATTTAAAACTTTTCATATCACATCACATGCTACAAACTTACTTCATATAAATATAAAGCATAAGCCATAATACATTTATAGACCTTAAGTCTTTTTGCCATCTTAGACTCAACAACTTTAGAGTACATTAGGGACACGGCCCATAAGACACATTACATAACTATACAATATTTAAAGACTTTACATTAAAAAAATAAGTAGGACATCCTTGAAATTTAAGGATTCCTTTCATTGAGCTTGGGAATCATCTAGCAAGCTCTTCACCATTCAAGACATCCTTTAAGCATTCATAACCTACACTTTGTGTAAAAAGTAGAGAAGAATGGGATTAGCACAAGAATGTACTAAGTATGGCAACCATGCAAAAACATGCATTTAAAAGGGACATTTTCTTGAAAATCATACTTCATGCTTTTTGAGTAAATCTCCATAAAACCTTTAACCAATAGCATATATATCATTCACATACATCATATAAACATATTCAAAGGCCAAATCTTACAAAAGATCACATATATGATTTATTACATTTTTAAGTGACATTACAGTGAGCCATATTTACCTTAACAATGAGCTAATTTCCCTTTTATTCATTAACTTCCCAAGTAACCCTCTAGTGATACTTGGTGCAATGCATCACCTTAAGTCCACAAGGAAACATACATACCATCTAAACAAGACAACACATACCATCATAAAAGTATAGTACAACATATACACATTTAAGCCAAACTATAAGAACATACAGTAAACTCCTAATCATTATTCACGTATACTTGTTTTACTTCACATGGTACCTTATAGAACCTTACACATAATCCCAATCTTAATCTACTAGTGCAATGTACATGTGAATCCCCATAACCTCACATGTACTTAGTAGACCCTTCATGAGACCACAAGCCTTACCACTTCATACATCAACATCACAAGTAAAGCCAACTTCATTTGTGTCAATACAATACCTTCATCATATAATCATTTAGACCAACATAGTGCACATAAGGATAAGATCACATCATATAGATTCATACCACGCACATCTTCATAACAAATATACAAATACTACTAAGTCATGCATATGGACATAAACATAATCATATACATTAGGTCACCTTCCTAAGACTTCCTAAGGAGTCACTTGTGCAATATCTCAATGGGTTCATTACTTCCACCTATACTAAGTAGCCTTGCTTAAGTCATCCTAGTTAGGATCATTTTTCATTATTTCCATTATCCATTTTACCTTAGGGATACCATAGCCTTAACCGACATAGACCATGTGATGCTAAACATGGAATACGGTGTCATCAAAACCTTACACTGATGGAAGGTGGTCTACCGGCCAAGGTAGAACCCCTTATAAACATAGCTTTGTAGGTGGATCCACTAGCTCGTATCCTATGGTGGCAACATAGTTCAAGAACTAAGAGATAGGTGTCCCTTTTCATACCATGTGGTAATTGGGCCTCGTCTCATGGGAATCCCTCGGATGACACATCACAAAATAAAAGGGAAGTTAACATCACACGGGCAACTTTAGACTGAACCTTTCCTTTTATGGAAAATTCATAACGTCCCGTTGTCAAGTTCACTCGGTTCTATGCTAAGTTCCCTTTATTGAAAAAGCCTTTATTACATTTATTTGTAAAACATAGACTTAAAGTATTCATTCCTCATATGCTAATAGCATTCAAGAATATATCTAGTTTTAGAGTATTCTTGGCCACACCTTTCAAGGCCCCTCTATTAACTAGATCCTCTTTCATGAGTGTGTGTATACATATATGTGAGCAAACCTTTCACATAACATATTACGACCACACATCACCATACATTCATATTCATGCATATAGAAACCAAAACTAGGAACTATCCTATCAAAGTACACATGTGCAATGAATAGACAAGGTCTCATACCCTTACCCATACTAGTACACCTATCAAGACATCATAGTAAGGAAATACATAACATACTTCACATACATATACTTTACATGCATAGTAGTTCACACTAGTGAATATGAGAACAACCTTTCATTTAGACACTATGAACATTTACTACATTAAAAGCATGCTTGAAGTGTGAGTGTGTGTACATTGGTCAACATGATCACATAATGGCTATGAACAACATATTCAGGCAGCCACCCTCTTAGACCACATTACCCTTTCAAGCATAGACCACATAACTCACAATAGCATAGGAGGCAAGTGAACTTCATAGAATACTTTAAGACTCGTAACATTAACTATTCACACATTCACATAGGGGTACATGGGTAGGGATCATCAACCATTATCACCTAAGGTATGGAAGAACCTACACATGATATTACACAGCCCTTCATTTGCTCATAACAATGGTAACATAACTTAGATTCACAACTCAAATAGAATACTAGGCACAAGCTACACACAATGTGATTATCATGACTACTCCTTCATATATTCATCAAATTTGCCTTCAAGGCCATGGTTAACACATATATATAATGACATGAAGTAAACACTACCACCATAAGTGGACCATACCACACAATGCCATACAAGTCTTCATCAACATTATTATAGAAGAATAGAGAAGTAGAAAAGTAGAGCAATTCTTACCAACCCTTTAGCATTTGGTCATCATTTAACTTTAATACTCTTTCATAAATACTTCAAGCATAAGGCAGTAGCTAAGAGATAATAATCATATACGAAGTCACGCATAAGCTACTACAAGTCCATACTACAAACTAACACAATTCCTTAGCATACTAGAAGGTAGAAGACATACACCATTAACCAATTTAATTACATGTATTATAGATCATATTTCACCAATAATATCACTCTAAGGCAGTATCTAATCATACATTTGATCATAAAGAAATCATGCGAAAAGCACTCCAAGATTAAGCTACAACATAGGCATTAGACTTGTCAATTTGCTAGAGTATAGAGAGGGAATTAACCAACCCTATTGATTCTCTAAGACCTTGATAATCAACCATAATTTAACAATAATGTACATGCTAGGCAGCATCTAGATAGATCACTATATCAAAGTAAATCATGCTTCATCTATCCACAATTCAAGATATCATCATATACATAGTATTATCAATCGATAGACTAGAAGACTAGGTCAATTCACATAAGTCATCTTTAATTCAATCATACAAGATTTGTATTCACAATTATATCATGATACTAACCTAAAAGAGTAGATACAACCAACTTCACATGATCGAAATCCACATTAATTCAATTAGAAGCCAATGTTACAGTGAACTATGGAAACTAGGCTAAACATGTTCAAATCTTCATACATTGATCCTCATGGATCCTTCAACATCAATTCAACATAAATTCATGTAAATAACAGTGCATACAATCACTTCAACGTATTAGAATCATAATTCAATTGATAGCAATTCAAGATCACAAAGCCCATGCAAGGCTTAAACGTTTTATTGAAGGAGCATTGGTTCATCATGCAATTGGAGTAAAATTCACATTAAAACCACTGTATTAACTTTAATTAATCATGATTCAATAATTCAAAACCTTTTTAGAACGAACCCATGGAAGATTGAAGAAGACATTGTTTGATCATATTTTTCTTCTTTGAAATCCTTGAGAATGGCTTTCTAGATGAAAAGATAACTAGAGATGAAGATCACCATACCTTTATCTACACGAAGATCTCAAAAACTTGATGAATCACCCATAGAAATCTGAGCTCCAAGCAGTTCTTGTGCTTCACCAACAATGGTGGTTTTAGAGAGAACATTTTTGGAGGGAAAGGTTCAATTTGTGTGAGTTGGTTTGGGAATGGGATGATCACGTTTTTGATCACTTAAATACACCCAAAAATAACCAAATAAATCATGTGGGGTCAGGTTAGCATGTGGGGTGAATTTACCATTCACCCCTTTAATGAGACAGACGCACAGGCAGGGTTACATGCCACCATCGACGGAAGCACCTACTGGCTGTAGGTCAGTCGACGGGCCGTGCCTGGCTTCCGTCGTTTGGTCCTTAGCCAAATTTTGGGTTAAGACCTGCCCAAGCTAAGTAAAAATCGATGATACCTCACCAACGGGCCGTTGGTTGACCAACTGGCCGTCGTTGGGTCCGTCGATTGACACTGCCAAGGCAGTGTCTCGACCAGCCTTGGGTCCTTCTTGTGGGCCCTTTTGCGGAGCCCTTTAGAGGTCGTACCCAAACGTTTCCAACGTAAATACAACCCTTAACAAGATATATACATCCCCCAAAAGTTTCACCCAAAACAACCACTTGTAACTCGTCCAAACAGGCCAAGCCCCATCAAGACACACGTTGAACGTCTTAAGGGCTATCTTTCGAACGCCTTTGACGTTCTTGGTCGTTTGACCTCCAAACTTCACGAAACTTCATATACTATCATTTTACATAGTTATAAACCATTTTAAGACTTCATAAGCTCATGCATCACACATCATCACATAGAACCACATACGAGGCATTTAGGTGACTTAGTCGTCGAACGTTTCGGTCGACCATTGACGTTTGACTTCCAAATCACCTCAAACATTATACACTGCCTATAAACCATATTATAAGTCATTTCAGTACCTTAGAACATTAATACAAACATGTTAGTCTCTAGACACCCTAACTCATTTTGGGGTCTTACAATATCCCCCACTTGGGAACATTCGTGCTCGAATGACACTTAGAACACTTTAAACATGACAAGGACTTCAATGCATCATAGAGCAGTTCATCTTATTCATAATATCATCATATAGAAGTCAATTCACCAAACTTTAAAAGGAACCTAACTTCACAACATTTTAGCACACAATGCACATAAGCAAGCTAAATATTCATTCACTCACTCTTTCATGCATCAAACAAAGACTCTTATCATGATTATATGAGGTAAATACTTCTCCAAATCACAACATGGTCATTACATTTCAATTCATTAGGAGATCATCCTGTAAGGCCGCACATAGGCAGATTACAACACATACTCAAAAGCCATTTTAAGCACTCATACTTCATGCACAAAGGCCATCTTTATACTAATATGAGAATTTCTCAATTCCAAACCAACACATGATCATGATTTCTTACTAGTGAGGTCCAAATGGTAAATCCCACTAAGCACATCGCAACAAATAGGAAGCTCTTTCACAAAATGTCTATTTCTTAACATAATAATCACCTTCATAATAAGCATCTATTAGGGACAATAATACAAATTATAGGCACATACATGAATACTAAGCAAACATGCTTTCACTTTTCAATAGTGAGCCTACAATCATGCCTTGCAAACCATACAAGTCACATAATTTTCAAGAGACTCCACATATTTCATTTAAAAAGACTCAACTTTTCATTATAAGGTTAAGCCTTACATATCTCAAGTGACTAAAAATCAAGTTTCCTACTTTATCTTATGAAGTCAAGTGTATCATTAGCATGTTAGGATGTACAATACTCATGAGAAACATGTATTTGATCAAAATTTTCATTCATACACCTTGGAATCTTAAAAATATCCTTAAGGTAATGTCAATCAATACATACTAAATACATAAGGTTCATGCAACTCATACTTTATGCAAGACTATATTCATGAACAAACTTACTAAGAATTTATTAGTTTCAAGTTCAAGTAAAAATAGAAGGTCAAGGTAGACAATTCCTATAACCTTACTATTTCATCACCATCCCCCACTTAGGGTAAACCCAATTTATAGCAACTTAACCCAACCTTAAGAGGATCTTAACTTAACAACATTCATATTTCAACAATTACAAGTGATTACCATTTAGAAGGAATTTTTACAGTAAGTCAACATAGTAACACCAAGGTATTCTAAACCGTATCATTTTAGGCAAATCATCCTCAATTCTAGGGAAACATCAATTCCACAATCATCAAGGGACTCAAAACACAATAAGAAGTTAGAAACAAATTTACGACTCATCATGCCATAAGACTCTCTTTCTTCATTCTAAATAGCAAATCTCCTTTTTACATTCATTATCATGCTCATATGCATCAATTCTATACACATTTTAACAACTTCCAATCAAAGAACAATTTAGTTTCTTTCCCAAAAATATTACAGTAAGCTGCCTAGCATTTACAGTGAACATGCTTCAACATTCCAAAAATGCAACACTTAGGCAATTGATTGGAAAAGCATGACAATATGAGATACAAAACTTTACCAAGACAAGCATACTATCATCACACCTAGGATCAAGTCTATACAAAGGACTCCAATCCATACAAGGCAACTTATCAAGGACCACATGTATACAAAAAGAAACATTGAACACCTTTAAGTACAAAATCTTAGGGTAGCATGCTTCCATATGTAGTCACTAAGCATTTCAAGCTCAAATCATAATACAAGGCTACCATCATGCAACACAATATAGTAACACATTATTTCAAAAGAAACTCATGTCACCCATAATAACTTCTAACATGCTTTAACTATATCATGACATACATTCCTTAATATAATATGTGATTTCACATAAACCTCATACTTAGCCATATTTGGCATCACATCATCAAAACATGTCAAAATTCACCTTCAAACATACTAATTAAACCATAAAACCAAGTTAACAATTAACTCACCTTTCTTCCTCAAACATAGAGAACAATCTCATCCAAGCAATCACATCTTAAAAGACCACCGGACAAGAAAACATAAGAGAGGGATCTTATAGAGTTAACTTCTATGGCACGAGATGAGAATGTTGAAGAAGGGAAACTCTATCGTCCTATAGCCTCTCGTACCATTTTATATGTCGCGACTCACCACCAATGCTACGAGACTCTACTAGACGTGGCAATATGAGACTTTTAGAACCTAAGACCACTTTATTAACCTCATGCTCTAATACCACGTTTGTCACATCCGGGGAGCACCCCCTAGAAGTAACATGGCGTACTTGACCTCTCAGAGGTCTTATACAAGCCCATAGTTATCATTCATCGCATTGACATAGTAAATTTAGCAGAAAATTTAAAACTTTTCATAGCACATCATATGCTAGAAACTTACTTCATATAAATATAAAACATAAGCCATAATACATTTATAGACCTTAAGTCTCTTTGTCATCTTAGACTCAACAACTTTTGAGTACATTAGGGACACGGCCCATAAGACACATTACATAACTATACAATATATAAAGACTTTACATTAAAGACATAAGTAGAACATCCTTGAACTATAAGGATTCCTTTCATTGAGCTTGAGAATCATCTAGCAAGATCTTCACCATTCAAGACATCCTTTAAGCATCCATAACCTAACTTTGTGTAAAAAGTAGAGAAGAATGGGATTAGCACAAGAATGTACTAAGTATGGAAAATATGCAAAAATATGCATTTAAAAGGGACATTTTCTTGAAAATCATACTTCATGTTTTTTGAGTAAATTTCCATAAAACCTTTAACCAATAGAATTTATATCATTCACATACATCATATAAACATATTCAAAGACCAAACATTACATAAGATCATATATAGGATTTATTACATTTGTAAGTGACATTACAGTGAGCCACCTTTACCTTAAAAGTGAGCTAATTTCCCTTTTATTCATTAACTTCCCAAGTAACCCTCTATTGATACTTGGTGCAATGCATCACCTTAAGTCCACAAGAAAACATACATACCATCTAAACAAGACAACACATACAATCATAAAAGTATAGTACAACATATACACATTTAAGCCAAACTATAAGAACATTACAGTGAACTCCTAATCATTATTCACATATACTTGTTTTACTTCACATGGTACCTTATAGAACCTTACTCATAATCCCAATCTTAATCTACTAGTGCAATGTACATGTAAAGCCCCATAACCTCACATGTACTTAGTAGACCCTTCATTAGACCACAAGCCTTACCACTTCATACATAAACATCACAAGTAAAGCCAACTTCATTCGTGTCAATACAATACCTTCATCATATAGTCATTTAGACCAACATAGTGCACATAAGGATAAGATCACATCATATAGATTCATACCATGCACATCTTCATAACAAATATACAAATACTACTAAGTCATGCATATGGACATAAAAATAATCATATACATTAGGTCACCTTCCTAAGACTTCCTAAGGAGTCACTTGTGCAATGTCTAGATGGGTTCATTACTTCCACCTATACTAAGTAGCCTTCCTTAATCTATCCTAGTTACGATCCTCTTTCATTATTTCCATTGTCCATTTTACCTTAGGGAAACCATAGTCTTAACGGACATAGACCATGTGATGCTAAACATGGAATCCGGTGTCATCAAAACCTTACACCGATGAAAGGTGGTCTACCAGCCTAGGTAGAACCCCTTATAAACATAGCTTTCTAGGTGGATCCACTAGCTAGTATCCTATGGTGGTAACATAGTTCAAGAACTAAGAGATAGGAGTCTCTTTTCATACCATGTGGTAATTAGGCCTCGTCTCATGGGAATCCCTCCGATGACACATCCCAAAATAAAAGGGAAGTTAACATCACACGGGCAACTTTAGACTGAACCTTTCCTTTTATGGACAAGTCATCACCTCCCATTGTAAAGTTCACTCGGTGCTAAGCTAAGTTCCCTTTACTGAAAAAGCCTTTATTACATTTATTTGTAAAACATAGACTTAGAATATTCATTCCTCATATGCTTATAGCATATTCAAGAATCTATCTAGTTTTAGAGTATTCTTGGCCACACCTTTCAAGGCCCCTCTATTAACTAGATCCTCTTTCATGAGTGTGTGTATACATATATGTGAGCAAACCCATCACATAACACATTAGACCACATATGACCATACATTCATATTCATGCATATAGAAACCAAAACTAGGAACTATCCTATCAAAGTACACATATGCAATGCATAGACAAGGTCCCATACCCTTGCCCATACTAGTACACCTATCAAGTCATCCTAGTAAGGAAATACATAACATACTTCACATACATATACTTTACATACGTAGTAGTAGACACTAGTGAATATGAGAACAACTTTTCATTTAGACACTATGAACATTTACTACATTAAAAGCATGCATGAAGTGTGAGTGTGTGTACATTGGTCAACAGGATCACATAATGGCTATCAACAACATATTCAGGCAGCCACCCTCTTAGACCACATTAACCTTTCAAGCATAGACCACATAACTCACAGTAGCATAGGAGGCAAGTGAACTTCATAGAATACTTTAAGACTCCTAACATTACCTATTCACGCATTCACATAGGGGTACATGGGTAGGGATCATCAACCATTATCACCTAAGGCATGGAAGAACCTACACATGATATTACACAGCCCTTCATTTGCTCATAACAATGGTAACATTACTTATATTCACAACTCAAATAGAAGACTAGGCACATGCTACACACAATGTGATTATCATAACTACTCCTTCATACATTATGTAATATTTCGAAATCCCAAGGCATGTTGTAAAACTTAACCTAGGTTCCATGAGGTCTAATGACTGTTCTAAGTCGAATTATATGTATATATAGTAGTTAAGGTGTTTAGGAACAAAAATATTTAAGAACGTCCATGACGTCAGGAAAGTTGGTTCACAAGAGGGCTAGTGTGTCTTAGCCATTTGACTAGTTTTAAGAGTCAGAATCGAGCGAAAGTTGGTAAAAAAAGGTGTAACACATGTTAGGGATGTTTCATGGTTGAAAAGTCTGAGTACGACTCCCCAAGGAACATACAAGGGCCCTTGAGGAGGACCCTTGTAGTTTGGATGCAACACTGCCTAGCAGTGTGCATCGACGAAAGGGTTGACGGGGCATGAGTGGCTCGATGGGGCATCGAGGACATCGTCGTCCCACAAATAGAAAAGTTTCTAGAATACCTTGCTTCCATAGCCACTGTTCCAGGCGACGGAGGGGGGATGATGGGGCGTCGACTCACAGACGGACCGTGGTCGAGGTCTCGTCTGTGAGGGCCCAATGTACTGCCAAGCTTTTAAAATGACCTCATTTAATTGATTAATGAATTTTGGTGGTTAGTTGGGGGATTAAGAAGTATAATTAATTAATTTAACCCCTCATATAAATACCCCCAACCCTCATTAGCCTAAACACAACACTCAAAATAAACTCTCTTCCTTCTCTCTACTTTCTTTCTCTATTGGAAGACACCATTGAAGTTTAGATTGGGAGGTGAATTGGGGGCTGGTTAAGGACGAATTCACCATCAAAGGGGTCATCCACTTTTAAGGTATGGGATCTAATTCACCTTTGAGACTTCTTTCCTCAAAGGGCTCCTTCAAAAAAAAATTCCAAAATGTTCTGTTTCAGGTGGGTTTCATTCAATTACGAATTGTATGTTATGAATTGAATTGCCCATGTTTTCTTTGGGTTATAATGGGCAGATTATCATGTATTGTAACATGATTAGGATGAATCGATATGGTTTGGTCTATATTGTAGATTTTGATCCTTACTCCCTAACCCTAGATTTGATCTTAATATGAATTGTGTTGGGTTCGATTCAAGTGACTTCACTATTGGTTAAATCATTCTTAACTACTGTTATTACATTAATAATAGACCTAATATGAGGAAATTGTAGTCTTTCATGCTAATTCTTGAGGTGTTAATCTATGTTAAGAAGATAGACTTAGATATCATGTTTTCAAGCCTTGATTTAGTATTGATTTATGGTGTAGTGATTCTTCTAAATTCATTATCATGTTGGTTATTGGATTACATTGGTGTGATGACCTAAATTGGGTTGATCTATGGGATGATGGTAAGGCCCTTTATGATGAACTATGGAGGAGTGTTGGTAAGTCTTGACAATCCTAATTCTCACTTCAATTGTGGTTAATTGTCATCAAGTCATGATGTTGTGTTGAAAGTATACCTTGTTTAGAGTGATAGGATGGTGTGATGATTTATTTGAAATGTCTTATTCATTGGTTGTGAGGTTTCTTAGGGTGTACATGCCATAAGAATGATAATATGTAATTATGCACCCTATTATGATGTGAAATGCAAAGGGTTGACCTCACTTATATGAATTGTGAATGAAAGGACTATTTCTCATACAATTCTTATAGAGCTATGATGATGAATATACAAGGGCTAGACCCTATGACCTAAACTAAGTTTATGAATATAATAAGACTAAAGTCTTTTCAATAAAGGGACCTAGCTTAGCACCGAGTGAGCTGGTATGTGAGTGGGTGGCACCTTCTTACATAGGAAACGTAGGGTTCACTACGATCCTCACGTGGTGGATAGCCTCATGACCCAAGTTAGGGTGCAGAGTTGATATTTCCATGTTTTTCCCCCAAGTTCCATAAACTATGTTGCCACCAAGGATACTAGCTAGTGGATCCACCTAGATAGCTACGTTTATATTAGGTTCTATCTTGGCCGGTAGACCACCTATCATCGGTGTAAGGCTTAATGACACCGGATTCCACACTCGCCCATGTGGTCTATGTCGGTTAAGGCAAGAGTTCCCTAATTTAAAAAGAATGAATGAGATATAAACTAATTGAAGTAACTTGAGGGGTTTGACTTTAGCCTAGGTAGGGGTATGGGACTCTACCTATGCCTTGCACTAGTTTGGCTTGATAGGAACTTTGATGAGTTAATACTATGTATAGAAATGATGATGTAATGTAAATGACTTTATAGGTTGAACAAGATGCTTATGAATATGAAGTTGGTTATCATTGTTAAATAAAGAACATAATATGAGATGGAAGTCTATGCTATGTGAAGTGAATTGCTAATTATGATGTTTAGTAGTTTACTTGAATAAGTAGGGTTATGGGGCTTTACTTGGTCATTGCACTTGTGGCTTCATAAGGATTATAGTTGGTTGGTTTGCTTTGCTATTTACATGATTTACTCTTATTCATGTTTGTGATGTTATTACTTGATGATAGAGTTATATGAGATTATGGGTTTAAGTATGATGATATGCATATGACATAATTAACTTGCTTAGTATGTTTAAAGGATTGGTTTTAAAAAAACATGATCTAATTAAATGTCCCTTTTTAGCATACTTTGTTGATATTTGTGCATATGATCTCATACTTAGTACATGTGGCGTACTAACCCCATTTTCTCCCTTTCCCCCCAAACATTTTAGGTTCCGATCGTTGAAGTTGGTTTGAGGTGATTTGAAGGAAGACTTGGATATTCTATCATCGAAGTGGTAGGTCCTCATTTTCTCGAGGACGATGCCAATATGCTCTTTACGAAGTTACTTAGTTACTAAAATTTTTGTATTGACTGTATTTCCTATTTGAGACAAAGTTGTATAGAGCCTATATGTGGCTTACTTTTATTGATGTAGGGCTATGCCCAATGTTGTTATTGTCATTTATATGGTTTATGAGATGAGACGGATTTATAACTCTATTTCTTTATTATATAAGTGTGAAATAAAAGTAGAAGACTATGTAATCTTCTTATACGAACGAGTCTATGTATACTCGATATTATTATGATTATGTGTATGTAGAGGTCTATGTAAACCTCCTATTAGATGTAGTTAAACAGTTCTTAATTTTTCCGTATTTTTAATCGATGAATGCAATGATGTAAGACTAAGAGGCTTGTCTTAGTCCTCAAAGGGGACGATGACGCCGGTTACATCTAGGGGGTAATCCTTGATGTGACAAACTTGGTATCAGAGCATGAGGTTGAATTTCCTTGATGTTGACGTCTCTCTCAACCACGTCTATGTAGATTTGTATTCATAATTGTGAAGCGCGCCACACTTATAAATAGGAACTTATTTGATGCTTAGGAATCACTCTCATTTTTGGAAGTCCATTATCGTGCCTCTAGAGTGTACTTCTTATATGATTTAACCTAAACCTTTTATTTTGGTTATAGGAGATGAATACTCGGAGGAATGCAGCTAGTAGACTTGAGGAGGACATTGCTAATGTGGGAATTCCTCCCCGTGATGATCCAATTCCTCCTCTTGAAGAGGTTGTTGTTGATGATCAGGCTCCGGCCAATCCTACATCTATGACGGAGGCTCAGATGAGGGCTATTTTTGCTCAAATGGATCAAGCCATGACTACTCAAGCCCAAGACGCAATGGTTCAAGCTCAAGCTATGACTGCCCAAGCAAATCGAGATGTTTCATCTAGGGTTCATGAGCAAACTATGGATTCTCGACTTAGGGACTTCACACGGATGAATCCTCCTATCTTCTATGGGTCTAAGGTTGATGAAGACCCTCAAGAATTCATTGATGAGGTTTATAAGATACTATGTGCTATGGGGTTGTCTTCCAATGAGAATGCCGAGTTGGCCTCATACATACTCAAGGATGTGGCTCAGTCTTGGCATGTGCAATGGAGAGATAATAGGCCACTCCAAGGTGGGCCGGTGACTTGGGAGATCTTCAAGAGGGCTTTCAATGATTGGTTCTTCCCTAGAGAGATGAGAGAAGCTAAGGTGCTGGAATTCATCAACCTCCGCCAAGGAGGTATGAGTGTTCATGATTACTCTTTAAAGTTCATTCAATTGGCCAAATATGCTCCTTCCTTTGTCTCCGATCCTAGAGACGAGATGAGTCCTTTTGTGACGGGTGTATCGGATGACTTGTAAGAACAATGTCATTCGGCTATGCTTCATGATAACATGAATATTGGTCGTCTTATGGTACATGCTAAAAGGGTTGAGGAGGCTAGAGCAAAAAGGAAGGATAGGGATTCAAAAAGGACAAGGTCTTTTGAGGGTGGAGCTACGGAGGATAGGCTTGGGATTCAAGACAAGCCTAGATTCAAGAAGAGGTTCTCAAATCAAGTCCCATTCAAATTTCCCAAGGATAGGGATGAGAAGGCCCCTACGACAAGAGTTCAAAAAAGGAAGAGTGGAAATTCGTTTAATGAGAGGCCACCTTGCAAGGAATGTGGGAAGAAGCATTTTGGTGCTTTCCTCCTTGGGTCGGACAAATGCTTTGGTTGTGGAAAGATTGGTCAAGAGGTGCGATATTGTCCTAATGCTAAGGGGCAATATAAGGGTGGACAGCCAAGTGGTTCTAGTGATGCTCCCAAAAAGAACCGCTTTTATGCTCTTCATACTAGAGATGACCAAGAGTCCTCTCCCGAGGTGGTGACCGGTATGTTACAAATCTTTTCTATTGATGTGTATGCTTTGCTTTATCCGGGTGCTACTTTGTCTTTTGTTAATCCTTTAGTAGCTAAAATTTTTGATATTTTACCCAATATTTTGTATGAAACTTTTGTGGTGACTACTCCGGTGGGTGAGTCCATTGTAGCAAAAAGAGTCTATCGAAATTGTCCTATCACTTTGCCCAATAGATTTTCTCATGTAGATCTAGTTGAACTAGATATGTTTGACATTGATGTCATTTTGGGTATGGATTGGTTACATGCTAGTTTCACTTTTATTGATTGTAGGACTAGAGTTGTGAGGTTTAGTTTCCCAAATGAACCCGTTATTGAGTGGAAGGGTGGGAATTCTATTCCTAGAGGTAGCAACATATCTTGTTTAAAAGCATATAATTTGATCTCAAAAGGGTGTCTTTATCACATTGTAAGAGTCCAAGATTTGGATTCCGAAATTCCTCCTATTGAGTCGGTCCCCGTGGTGAGTGAATTTCCATAGGTCTTTCCTAATAACCTTCCCGGTATTCCTCCCGAATAGGAAATTGATTTTGGAATTGATGTTCTACAGGAAACAAACCCTATTTCGATTCCTCCTTATCAAATGGCTCCGGACGAATTGAAGGAGTTTAAGGCACAACTTAAAGATTTTTCTAGACAAGGGCTTTATAAGGCCTATCATTTCTCCATGGGATGCTCCCGTCTTGTTCGTGAATAATAAAGATGGGTCCTTGAGAATGTGTATTGATTACCGACAATCAACAAGGTTACTATGAAGAACAAGTATCCTCTCTCGCGGATTGATGATTTATTTGATCAACTCCAAGGTGCGGGCTACTTCTCCAAAATTGACTTGAGGTCGGGGTATCACCAACTTAGGGTGAGAAATGAAGATATTCCAAAGACGGCCTTTCGGACCCGGTATGGGCACTATTAGTTTGTGGTTATGTCCTTTGGTCTCACAAATGCTCCGGCGGCATTTATGGATCTAATGAATAGGGTATTTCGAAACTATGTTGATTCATTCTTTATTGTGTTTATTGATGATATCTTGGTGTATTCGAAGAATGAGGATGATCACATGGGTCATTTGAAGGTGGTATTGCAAACCCTTAAAGAGCATCAGTTGTTCACCAAATATAGCAAGTGTGAGTTTTTGTTGAGGTTGGTGGCATTTCTTGGGCACATCATCTCTAGGGAGGGAGTTGAGGTAGACCCAAGAAAGACAGATGCGGTGAGAAACTGGCCTAGACCTTTGACTCTGACTGACATACGGAGTTTCTTGGGTCTAGCGGGCTATTATCGAAGGTTTGTGGAGGGATTTTCATCCATTGCATCTCCTTTGACTATATTGACTCAGAAGTGTAAAAAGTTTGAGTGGTCGGAGGCTTGTGAGAAGAGTTTTCAATTATTGAAAGATAGGATTACTTTCGCTCCGGTGTTGACTTTACCAGATGGTTCTAAAGGGTTAGTTGTGCATTGTGATGCATCCCGCGTAGGTTTGGGGTGTGTGCTTATGCAGAATGGGAAGGTGATTGCCTATGCTTCGAGGAAACTTAAGGTGCATGAGAGAAACTATCCCACTCATGACCTTGAGTTAGAGGCCGTGGTGTTTGCTTTGAAAATATGGAGGCATTACTTGTATAGTGTCCATGTTGATGTTTTCACCGATCATAAGAGTCTCCAATATGTGTTTACTCTAAAAGAGTTGAATCTCCGGCAAAGAAGATGGTTAAAATTATTGAAAGATTATGATATGAGTGTCTTATATCATCTCGGCTAGGCCAATGTTGTTGTGGATTCCCTAAGTCGAATGACTATGGGTAGTGTGTCGCATATAGATGAAGCCAAGAGAGACCTAGTGAAAGATTTTCATAGGTTGGCTAGATTGGGGGTGCGATTGAAGAGTTCTCCAAATGGTGGTGCTATGGTTCATCATAACTCCGAGTCATCATTGGTGGTTGAGGTGAAGTCCAAACAACACCTTGTTCAACTATTGATTGAGTTGAAGGAATCGGTTCTTGGCAAGTTGAATGAGTCTTTCTTCTTAGGGGGGATGGTATGTTGAGGTACCAAGGAAGATTATGTGTTCCCGATATTGATGGGTTGAGGGATCGGATCCTTGAAGAAGCCCATGGATCCCACTACTAAATTCATCCGGGTTCGACTAAGATGTACCATGACCTTCGGGAGATATATTGGTGGGAAGGTTTGAAGAAGGACATAGCGGAATTTGTTGCTAAGTGTCCACATTGCCAACAAGTGAAGGCGGAACATCAAAAGCCGGGTGGCTTACTACAAGAGATCCAAATTCCTACTTGGAAGTGGGAAGACATTAATATGGACTTTGTAGTAGGGTTGCCTCGGACTCAAAAGTCATATGATTCTATGTGGGTGATTGTTGATAGATTGACTAAGTCGCTCATTTTATTCCCGTCAAGTCCACTTATTCGGCGGAGGATTATGCAAAGATATTCATAGATGAGATTGTGTGTCACCATGGTATTCCGTTATCCATCATTTTGGATCGGGGTGCACAATTCACATCTAGATTTTGGAGGTCATTTCAAGAAGGTTTGGGTACTAAGGTGAAAGTGAGTACCGCTTTTCATCCTCAAACGGATGGTCAAGCAGAACGCACTATTCAAACCCTTGAGGATATGCTTAGAGATTGCATTATTGATTTTAAAGGTAATTAGGATAAGCACTTGCCTTTGGTGGAGTTTGCTTATAATAACAACTTTCATTCATCCATCTCCATGGCTCCCTATGAAGACTTGTATGGTAGGAGGTGTAGGTCTCCTATAGGGTGGTTTGAGGTTGGTGAGCCATCGATTCTTGGTGCCGATTTGATTTATAGGACTTTGGAGAATGTGCACATCATAAGGAACCGGTTGCGAACAGCTTATAGTCTACAAAAGTCCTATGCCGACAATAGGAGAAGGGATTTGGAGTTTGAAGAAGGTGATAAGGTGTATTTGAAAATTTCACCTATGAAGGGGGTGGTCAGATTTGGCAAGAAAGGGAAGTTGAGTCCTCATTATGTGGGCCCTTATGAGATTTCGAAAAGGGTTGGTAAGGTTGCCTACCGCTTGAAACTCCCTAATGATTTAGCTTCGATTCATCCGGTTTTCCATGTTTTTATGTTCAAGAAGTGTGTCGGGGATCCCGAGTCTATCCTTCCTATTGAGGGCCTTGGAGTCAAGGATAACCTCTTTTATGAGGAGGTTCCGGTTCAAATCCTTGATAGACAAGTGAAGAGGTTGAGGAACAAAGAGGTGGTTTCCGTAAAGGTGTTATAGAAGAACCACCTAGTTGAGGGTGCAACATGGGAGACCGAGGCCGACATGAAGACCCGTTATTCTCATCTTTTTGATGATTAAGATTAGCCATTCTTTTTAATAACATAATTATTACTAGGAATTGTGGTTTCTTGATTTTTGGTGAAGTTTTGCAAAAATCCAAATTTTTGGCCACATCACAGTGATAATACAATGAAGTCACTGTAAGTTGACTTTGAAAGCTTGACATTTGTTTTGCTTTTTGCATATTTGAGTTAAGTTATGTATTGTGATATGGTGGGTCTTTGTTATATTATATGAAGCATATTGATAAGATGAACTTTGTGCTAATTGACTCATGAAATGTATGTTGAGCTTATGTGTGTTGTGAGAGGGAGATACCTCATGATGAAATGTTGAGCCTATGTGTGTTAAATTGAGTTTTGAAGTTTGCCTTATTTAAATGAGGTGAATCATGTTAATTTGATTTTGTGAATTGGTTGAGCTGCTAGTCTTGAGTCTATTCCTTCCTTTAAAAGAGTGTTTAATGTCATTCGGGGACGAATGTTCCTAAGGGGGGGATAATGTAAAATTTCAAAATCCCAAGGCATGTTGTAAAACTTAACCTAGGTTACATGAGGTCTAATGATGGTTCTAAGTCGAATTAGGTGTATATAGAGTAGTTAAGGTGTTTAAGAACCAAATTATTCAAGAACGTCCATGACGTACGGAAAGTTGGTTCACAAGAGGGCTAGTGTGTCTTAGCCATTTGACTAGTTTTAAGAGTTAGAATCGAGCGAAAGTTGATAAAAATAGGTGTAACACATGTTAGGGATGTTTCATGGTTGAAACGTCCGAGTACGACTCGCCAAGGTCCAACCAAGGGCCCTTGAGGAGGACCACTCTAGTTTGGATGCAACTCGGTCTGGCAGTGTGCATTGACGGAAGGGTTGACGGGGCGTGAGTTGCTCGACGGGGAGTCGAGGCCATCGTATCCCCACACTTAGAAAAGTTTCAAGAAGACCTTGCTTCCATAACCACTGTTCCAGGCGACGGAGGAGGGATGACGGGGCGTCGACTCACAGATGGACCGTGGTTGAGGTCTCGTCTGTGAGGGCCCAACTTACTGTCAAGTTTTTAAAACGACCTCATTTAATTAATTAATGAATTTTGGTGGTTAGTTGGGGATTAAGAAGTCTAATTAAGTAATTTAACCCCTCATATAAATACCCCCAACCCTCATTAGCCTAAACACAACACTCAAATAAACTCTCTTCCTTCTCTCTACTTTATTTCTCTATTGAAAGACACCATTGAAGTTTAGCTTGGGAGGTGAATTGGGGGCTGGTTAAGGACGAATTCACCATCAAATGGGTCATCCAATCTTAAGGTATGGGATCAAATTCACCTTTGAGACTTCTTTCCCCAAAGGGCTCCTTCAAAGGTTTTTTCCAAAAAGTTGAGTTTCATGTGGGTTTCATTCAATTACGAATTGTATGTTATGAATTGAATTGCCCATGTTTTCTTTGGGTTACAATGGGTAGATTATCATGTATTGTAACTTGATTAGGATGAATTGATATGGTTTGGTCTAGATTGTAGATTTTGATCCTTACTCCTTAACCCTAGGTTTGATCTTAATATGAATTGTGTTGGGTTCGATTCAATTGACTTAACTATTGGTTAAATAATTCTTAACTACTGTTATTACATTGATCATAGACCTAATGTGAGGAAATTGTAGTCTTTCATGCTAATTCTTGAGGTGTTAATCTATGTTAAGAAGATAGACTTAGATATCATGTTTTCAAGCCTTGATTTAGTATTGAATTATGGTGTAGTGATTCTTTTAAATTCATTATCATGTTGGTTATTGGATTACATTGGTGTGATGACCTAAATTCGGTTGATCTATGGGTTGATGGTAAGGCCCTTTATGATGAACTATGGAGGAGTGTTGGTAAGTCTTGATTATCCTAATTCTCACTTCAATTGTGGTTAATTGTCATCAAGTCATGATGTTGTGTTGAAAGTATACCTTGTTTAGAGTGATAGGATGGTATGATGATTGAATTGAAATGTCTTATTCTTTGGTTGTGAGGTTTCTTAGGGTGTACATGCCATAACAATGATAATATGTAATTATGCACCCTATTATGATGTGATATTCAAAGGGTTGACCTCACTTATATGAATTTTGAATGAAAGGACTATTTCTCATACTATTCTTATAGAGCTATGATGATGAATATACAAAGGCTAGACGCTATGACCTAAACTAAGTTTATGATTATAATAAGACTAAAGGCATTTCAATAAAGGGACCTAGCTTAGCACCGAGTGAGCTTGTATGTGAGGGGGTGGCACCTTCTTACATAGGGAAGGTAGGGTTCACTACGGTTCTCACGTGGTGGATACCCTCATGACCCAAGGTAGGGTGCAGAGTTGATATTTCCATGTTTTTCCCCCAAGTTCCATAAACTATGTTGCCACCATAGGATACTAGCTAGTGGATCCACCTAGATAGCTACGTTTATGTTAGGTTCTATCTTGGCTGGTAGACCACCTTCCATCGGTGTAAGGTTTCATGACACCGGATTCCACATTAGCTCATGTGGTCTATGTCGGTTAAGGCAAGAGTTCCCTAAATTAAAATAAATGAATGAGATATAAACTAATTGAAGTAACTTGAGGGGTTTGACTTTAGCCTAGGTAGGGGTATGGGACTCTACCTATGCCTTGCACTAGTTTGCCTTGATAGGAACTTTGATGAATTAATATTATGTATAGAAATGATGATGTAATGTAAATGACTTTATAGGTTGAATAAGATGCTTATGAATATGAAGTTGGTTATCATTGTTAAATAAAGAACATAATATGAGATGGAAGACTATGCCATGTGAAGTGAATTGCTAATTATGATCTTTAGTAGGTTACTTGAATAAGTAGGGTTATGGGGCTTTACTTGGTCATTGCACTTGTGGCTTCATAAGGATTATAGTTGGTTGGTTTGCTTTGCTATTTACATGATTTACTCTTATTCATGTTTGTGATGTTATTACTTGATGATAGAGTTTTATGAGATTATGGGTTTAAGTATGATGATATGCATATGACATAATTAACTTGTTTAGTATGTTTAAAGGATTGGTTTAAAAAAAAATATGATTCCCCTTTTTAGCATACTTTGTTGATATTTGTGCATATGGTCTCATACTTAGTACATGTGGCGTACTAACCCCATTTTCTCCCTTTCCCCTGAACATTTTAGGTTCCGATCGTTGAAGTTGGTTTGAGGTGATTTGAAGGAAGACTTGGATATTCTATCATCGAAGTGGTAGGTCCTCATTTTCTCAAGGACGATGCCAATATTCTCTTTACGAAGTTACTTAGTTACTAAAACTTTTTTATTGACTGTATTTCCTATTTGAGACAAAGTTGTATAGAGCCTATATGTGGCTTACGTTTATTGATGTAGGGCTATGCCCAATGTTGTTATTGTCATTTAGATGGTTTATGAGATTAGACGGATTTATGACTCTATTTCTTTATTATATAAGAGTGTGAAATAAAAGTAGAAGACTATGTAATCTTCTTATACGAACAAGTCTATGTATACTCGATATTATTATGATTATGTGTTTGTAGAGGTCTATGTAAACCTCCGATTAGATGTAGTTGAAAAGTTTTTAATTCTTCCGTATTTTTAATCGATGAATGCAATGATGTAAGACTAAGAGGCTTGTCTTAGTCCTCAAAGGGGACGACGACGCCGGTTACATCTAGGAGGTAATCCTGGATGTGACATATTCATCAAATTTGCCTTCAAGGCCATGGTTAATACATATATATAATGAGATGAAGTAAACACCGCCACCATAAGTGGACCATACCACACAATGCCATACAAGTCTTCATCAACATTATTATAGAAGAATAGAGAAGTAGAAGAGTCGAGCAATTCTTAACAACCCTTTAGCATTTGCTCATCATTGACCTTTACTACTCTTTCATCAATATTTCAAGTATAAGGCAGTAGCTAAGACATATTAATCATATACGAAGTCATGCATAAGCTACTACAAGTACATACTACAAACTAACACAACTCCTTAGCATACTAGAAGGTAGAAGACATACACCATTAACCAATTTCATTACATGGATTATAGATAATATTTCACCAATAATATCACTCTAAGGCAGTAGCTAATCATACATTTGATCATAAGGAAATCATGCTAAAAGCACTCCAAGATTAAGCTACAGCATAGGCATTAGACTTGTCAATTCGCTAGAGTATAGAGAGGGAATTAACCAACCGTATTGATTCTTTAAGAAGCCAATGTTACAGTGAACTATGGAAACTAGGCTAAACATGTTCAAATATTCATACATTGATCCTCATGGATCCTTCAACATCAATGCAACATAAATTCATGTAAATAACAGTGCATACAATCACTTCAACGTATTAGAATCATAATTCAATCGATAGCAATTCAAGATCACAAAGCCCATGCAAGGCTAAAACGTTTTATTTAAGAAGCATGTGTTCATCATGCAATTGGAGTAAAATTCACGTTAAAACCACAGTATTAACTTCAATTAATCACCATTCAATCGTTCAAAACCTTTTTAGAAAGAACGCATGGCAAATTGAAGAAGAGATTGTTTGATCATATTTTTCTTCTTTGAAATCTTTGACAATGGCTCTCTACATGGAAAGATAACTAGAGATGAATATCACCATACCTTTATCTACATGAAGACCTATAAAACTTGATGAATAACCCATAGAAATCTTAGTTCCAAGCAGTTCTTGAGCTTCACCAACAATGGTGGTTTTAGAGAGAATATTTTTGGAGGGAAAGGTTCAATTTGTGTGAGTTGGTTTAGAAATGGGATGATCACATTTTTGATCGCTTAAATACACCCAAAAACAAACAAATAAATCATGTGGGGTCAGGTTATCACGTGGGGTTAATTTCCCATTCACCCCTTTAATGAGACAGACGAAGGCAGTAAGTTACAGGCCACCATCGACGGAAGCACCTACTAGTCGTAGGTCAGTTGACGGGCCGTGCCTGGCTTCCTTCGTTTGGTCCTTAGCCAAATTTTGGGTTGATACCTGCCCAAGATAAGTACCAATTGATGAGACCTCACCAACGGGATGTTGGATGACCAACTGGCCGTCGTTGGGTCCGTCGAATGACACTGCCAAGGCAGTGTCTCGACCAGCCTTGGGTCCTTCTTGTGGACCCTTTTACGGGGCCCTTTATAGGTCGTACCTGAAAGTTTCCAACTTAAATACAACCCTTAACAAGTTATAGACATCCCCCAAAAGTTTCACCCAAAACAACCACTTGTAACTCTTCCAAATAGGTCAAGCCCCATCAAGACACACGTTGAACGTCTTAAGGGCTATCTTTCGAACGCCTTGGACGTTCTTGGTCGTTTGACCTCCAAACTTCAAAAAACTTCATATACTATCATTTACATCATTATAAACCATTTTAAGACTTCATAAGCTCATGCATCACACATAATCATAGAGAACCACATACGATTAATTTAGGTGACTTAGTCGTCGAACGTTTCGATTGACCCATGACGTTTGACTTCCAAATCACCTCAAACTTTATACACTGCCTATAAACCATATTATAAGTCATTTTAGGACCTTATAACATTAAGACAAATATATTGGCTCTAGACACCCTAACTCATTTTGGGATCTTACTGAACACGAGTCCATTGATAATTAGGAGCAACTCGAGAAGGAATTCCTCAATCATTTCTACAGTACTCGCCGAACCGTAAGCATGATATAGTTGACCAAAACTAAGAAAAGAAAGGATGAGCCAGTGGTGTATTACATCAACCGATGGAGATCATTGAGTGTGGACTGCAAAGAACGTCTTTCTGAAATATATTCCGTGGAAATGTGCATTAAGGGCATGCATTGGGGACTTCTATACATACTACAAGGAATCAAACCGCAAACTTTTGAGAAAATTGCTAGGCAAGCACATGACATGGAGTTGAGAATCGCACTTCATGGAAAGACATCTACTTTTGGTGATCTGACAAAGGAAAAGAATGAGTTTAAGAAAGGCATGACCTCAAAGATCAATACTAAGGAATCTATGAAGGTGAAAGCAACTTCAGTGAAGGTCACCACCAAGATTAAACTAAAAGATGAGGAAGCCCCAATTCAATATCAAAGATAGGTGAGGCGACGTCCAACCTTGAAGGAGCTAGAGGCAAAGGTTTACCCATTTCCAGATGCAGATGTACCTATGATCCTTGAGTAATCGCTATCCAAAAAATTTATTGATCTTCCTAAATCAAAGAGGCCCGAAGAGATCAATAAGGTTTGTTATCCTAGATATTGCAAGTTCCATCGAGTCCTTGGCCACCCGATAAGTAACGGCTTTATCTTTAAGGAGAAAATCATGATGTTGGTAAGTCAAGGAAAATTCATCATTGACCAAGATGAAACGGCGGAGGCAAATCATGCTAGTGAAGCACCAAATCAAAAAAAGTTCTCAAGGTCGTCATCTATTCCAAACACCACCTTCTTCCGATTCTGAAGTTTAGCGCCTATTGAAGTCGATGTTCCAAGGAAAACTCTTGAGGGTTCTCTAGAGATACACAACCAAAATGAAAGTGAATTTGATGGTTGGACTTTGGTTACACATAAGAAGCGGAGACATCAAGCAGTTCTTAGGATACGACTTCCTAAGACAAGAGCAACAAAGAGTGATGTGAATCAACTGCAATCAAAAAGCGTCAAGCCTTGTTCTAGCCTATCAATGGTTCTTCATCGCAGGACGTTCGAAGGCCCATTACATTGGATGAATTCTTTCCTAAAAAATTGTGGTAGTTAAATTGGTGCAACACATGTTATTTCCAGCACAGACGAAACAAAGGGAAGCAAAGGTTAGCATAATCCAACAATAACACAAGAACATCAAACTGATGAAAAAATTGTCCCTTGTTGTGCTACAATATCCTTCACAGATTATAACTTGTTGTTAGGGTCTAATCTACATAATAGGCCCTTATTTGTTGTAGGGTCCTTTTGAGAACAATGTCTCAATCTCATACTAATCGATGGTGGTTCGGCAGTCAATACCATGCCAAAATTTGTTCTGAAAAAACTTGGGATCTCTATTGATGAATTGTCCAAAAGTAACCTAACAATCCAAGGTTTCAGTCAAGGAGGACAACGATCCATAGGAAAGATTCGTGTAGGATTTCCGTTGGCGATGTGAAGTCAAACACTTTGATTCATGTCATAGATGCCAAAACATACTACAACTTGTTGCTCAGACGTCCTTGGATTCATGAAAATGGAGTGGTGCCATCTACTTGCATCAATGCATGAAGTATATGAAAGATGGTGAAGTAGTCAAAATTGATGCAGACATCAATCCTTTCACTGAGACAGAGTCATATTTTCCAAATGCAAAATTCTACTTAGATTCTGGAAGATCAAATATGGAGAAACATGAAGAAGCCGACTCAATTGATTTTAAAGATAGTAAAGTTCAATGGGCTGCTATCAAGATGTCTAAGAAGAGAATGTAAGAGGATTCCATTAAGCTTTTACCATCTAAAGGAGACTTGCAGACTAATATGGATCATGAGCAACTATTTTTTTGATATACTCCACGTGAACTTCGAAAAAAGGGACAACCACTGCTAGAGAATGCACTCAACAAGTCCAGCCACCGAGGAAGGAACTTAGTCACATAACCCTCAAATATTTGAAGGAGAAAATGACTGTCCCAGTTGCACAAATCTCATGTATTGCTTTGGAGCCCTCCAAAGGCAATATCCAAGTTGGTAAGATAAAAAGGGAACTTTCATCACAAGGTCTTCACATTGTTTTAAAAATCAAGCTATGATTTCTCAAATCCAGCGAAGTTAGGAGAACTCAGGGATGAAATCACTGGTGAAAAGATACACGGGCTTACAAAATCTCAAATGCAGTTAAGAAAGCAACGATATCATGTCGCAACTTCTAAGTTTGGGTTAGGATTCATCTTGCCAGATCCTCTTAGGATTTCGTCTAAGAAGGGTAAATAAGTAACTTCATCCAACTACACCTATACAAAAAAGACAGAGAAAGCTAAGGAGGGTAAAACACCACGACAAACTTCGGTGTTTGAATGCATTGGAAGACTGACACCTCGTATCTCCACATCTAAAAAATTAGGCTGCAGGGTGAAAGTGGATCCTCTAAACAAGTGGATGAATATGCCACCACCTCAAATACCTTTGTATTTCATCGCTTGGGAACCAAAAGAAAGTCATTATCCTAAAGGAGGTTGCTGGAGCATGACAATCAAGATTCTTGTGATGTAATTGACGACAAAGAGATTCATAGTGTGTTCCCATCACGTATGAAGAGAAAGGCTGTATTGTCAATCACCACTGATGGTTCTTTAAAGGTTAAAAGAAGCACAATTGTTGTCACCAACCAATTTCATGAATAAACCAAGAAGGAGGAAAATAAAGTCATCACGGTCTTCGTGAGAAGTGAGTTGAATATTCAAACTTGACACAATTATCCTTTCATATAACAATGGAAGAAGGTCCAGATGTTGATGATATCCTAGAGGGTCACCCTCAACTGGAAGATGGCGTACAATCAACTGTAGACGACCTCAAGGAACTAAATCTAGGCTCTCTGGAAGACCCACGTACAATGTTCATTAGTGCACTTCCTACACAAGAAGAAGAGAGGAAATACTTCAAGTTATTGGTTGAGTTCAAGGATGTTTTTTCTTGGTTGTACAATGAAATATCGGGCCTTTGTCCCATGATATCTATTCATCATTTGGGGATAAAAAAGGGAACACGTCCTATAAAGCAGTCACAAAGAGTGTTTCGTCTTGAGTTGGTAACACAAATTGAAGCGGAGGTCAACAAGCTTATCGAAGCTGGAATTATTCAAGAAGTGAAGTACCCATTGTGGATTTCAAATATTGTACCTGTTAAAAAGAAGAATGGTCAAATACGCGTCTGCATTGATTTTTGAGATTTGAACAAGGCGTGTCCAAAAGATGACTTCCCTTTGCCAATGATTGAGCTCATGGTTGATGCTACAACTAGGAATGAAGCTATGTCATTTATGGATGGATCCTCTGGATACAGTCAAATAAGAATGTCTCTAAAAGATGAAGAATACACTGCCTTTCGAACTCCAATGGGAATTTATTGTTACAAAGTGACGCCATTTGGTCTGAAGAATGCTAGTGCCACCTATCAATGTGCAATGCAAAACATATTTGATGACATGCTTCATAAGATGGTGGACTGTTATGTCGATGACTTAGTGGTAAAGATGAAGCAAAGGGAACACCATCTTGAAGGCCTTCTAATTGTTTTTGAAAGGTTAAGAAAGTTTGACTTGAAGATGAACCCACTCAAATGCGCATTTGGGGTCACCTCAGGAAAGTTTCTTCGCTTCATTGTTCGTCACCATGGAATTGAAGTTGATCCTGCAAAGATTGATGCTATTCAAAAAATCCCTGAGCCAAAGAACTTTAGAGACCTCCGCAGTCTGCAAGGAAATTTGGAATTCATCCGGAGGTTTATTTTAACCTGGCTAGACGATGTCAACCCCTCAACCATTTGATGAAGAAAGATGCTCCTTCCCACTGGGACCAATCATGTCGAAATGACTTTGAAAGTATCAAAATATACTTGAAGAATGCACCTGTATTAGGGGCACCACCTCCGGGAAAGCCATTGATACTATACATTGCGTCGCCAAGAGCGATCACTGGGGCACTTCTTGATCAAGAGAATGAAGCTAAGAAAGAACAAGCATTATACTATTTGAGTCGGACCTTGATAGGAGCCGAGTTGAATTATACTCCCATTGAGAAGATGTCCTTAGCATTGCTTTATGCAATAAAAAAATTGAGGCATTATTTTGAAGCTTACACTATCAAGCTAATTTCTCGAGCTGATCCCGTGAAGTTCGTAACGACTCGACAAGTTCTCTCTGGACGTCTAGCAATATGGTCTATAATTTTTAATCAATATGAGATCATATACACACCTCAAAAATCTGTGAAGGGGCAAGCCATTGCTAATTTCCTTGCTAATCACCCTCTTCCGGGATAATGGGAAACTTATTATGAGTTCCCTAATGAAGGCGCATTTTTACTGAAGATCTACCATCCTGGACAATGTTCTTTGATGGATCTGCACGATAAGAAGGAGCTGGGGCAGGAGTGGTGTTGATATCTCCAGAACGACTAATCTTACCATTCTCATTTGTTCTAGGTGAAACATGTTCCAACAGTGCTGCAGAATACCAAGCTTTGATTGTGGGCCTTGAAATGGCATCAGACATGAAGATTCCTCAATTGGATTTATACGGTGACTTACAATTGATCATCAATCAAATCTCGGGGAGTTACGAGGTGAAGAAAGAAGATCTTTTGTCATATCACCAATATGCTACTTTCTTACTTGAAAGGTTTGATCAAGTGTTCTTAAATCACGTCCCAAGAGAAGAAAATTGCATGGAAGATGCTTTGGCTAACTTGGCTACATCAATGGCACTTGGAGAAAATGAGACAACAAAGATGCGGGCATGTCATCGATGGGTTATTCCTAGTTGTCTTGATCTTCAAAACGATGAAAGCCATCATATATCTGTTCGAGTGGTTGAAGAAGAAGATTGGAGGAAACCACTGATTGAGTATGTTGAACATGGAAGACTGCTTGAGGATCACGAGTAAGAGCAAACATTAAAAGAAGGGCACCACGATTCATCTTTCATGATGGAATAGTATTTCGTCGTTCTTTTGAGGGACTATTCTTGCGGTGTCTTGACAAAGAAAAAGCTCAACAAACAATGGAAGAGGCACATACTGGCACATGTGGAGCACACCAATTAGGGCCTAAACTTCATTTTCGCATCAAGAGGATGGGCTACTATTGGCTGACAATGGTGATGGACTTCTTAGAGCATGCCAAAAAGTGTCAAGCGTGTCAATTCCACGCTAATTACATCCATCAATCTCCAGAAGCTCTGCACCCGACCGCACCTCGTGGACCTTCGATGCATGGGGACTTCATGTTGTTGGACCTCTTCTAAAGTCGTCAAAAGGACAAATGTATATCTTGGCTGCCACTGACTATTTCTCTAAATGGGCTGAAGCTGTACCATTAAAAGAGGTAAAGAAGGAAAATGTTGTTTATTTATCAAATCAAACATAATTTTTAGATATGGCATACCAAGATGTATAGTCAGTGATAATGGAAAACCATTCAACAATAAACTCATAAGTAGTTTGTGTGAGAAGTTCAATTTGCAGAAACATAAATCTTCAATGTGCAATGCACCTGCCAATGGTCTTGTTGAAGCTTTTAACACGACACTTGGTAATCTATTGAAGAAAGTAGTTGCAAAGAATAAAAGAGACTAGAATGAGAGAGTTGGTGAAGCTTTGTGGGCATATCGTACAACCTTTAGAATGGCTACTCAAGCGACGATGTTTTCGTTGGTGTATGGCTTAGAAGCAGTACTTCCATTGGAGAAGAAAATTCCATCATTGGGAATAGCAGTCCAAGAGGGACTTACAACTGAAAGCAACGCTCAACTTCTTCTAGTAGAGTTAGAGGCATTGGATGAAAATAGATTAGAAGCACAATAAAGATTGGAGTGTTATCAAGCGCGACTTGCAAGAGCATTCAATAAGAAAGTGCGACCTCGAACATTTCAAGTGGGAGACTTGGTCTTAGCAGTCTGGAGACCCATAATCCTCAACAAACGCATCGGTGACAAGTTGACATCAAAATGGGATGGACCGTATGTTGTGAAGGAAGCATGTTCAAGTAGTGCTTATAAAATTGTAGACCAAGACGGTGTGAGAGTTGGTCCCATCAACGCTAATTTTTTGAAGCAATAATTCCCATGAAAGTCATCTACGCTCCTTAAGGTATGAGCATAAACTGCATGTTACTCCTGTTCCGCAAGAGTATAAACTGTGTAAGGCTCCCCAAAAAAAAATTAAAAAATATAAATAAAACTCATCTTGAACTGCGATATGACTTGATCCTATTCACTGAGGTACGTAGGCGCTTGGAGTAATCACTCTGAGTTCAGTCAAATGAGTAAAAAAAAAGCGGGTTTTGGCGGCCTTGCGTGATAATCACATAGCTCTTCAAAAATCAGGTATCTAGCAAATCAGTTAAAACACGACACAAACAAGCAAAGTAGAAGATTCTTGAAGCCCTATCTGCAACAAAAGAAGAAGCTCGCTGATGAATTCATTGGCATTGGATGAAGCGACTTGCGATTTTACTTGTGTTTTTGCTTACAGTGTAGATAATTTGCTGTAATTCAAGGATGCTTCAGTAAGATACACAAAATTAGGGGCATTTGTACCTACAACATCAAATCGGAATACCCTTCGGATCATGGCTTTATGTTGAAATGGTATAACTGTAAAAATCATTATATCAACACCAAGTTCAAGAGACAGTCTTTTGTTGTTGTCAATATCGCACAAAGTTTGGTAAATGACATTCTGGGTGTATAGTCAACTTGAAAAAAAAATTATAGACTCCTACGCAGTATTATTGATTTTCTCCCAAAGTTGCTCAAAGCTGAAGAGTTTAGCCTGCGTTAATCTGGAGATCTTTTGGTTGTTATTTTTATATGTGTTATACGTCGATGAGTTATGCTTTCAACGGAACAAGAATCACACCATTCCGAGGCTCCTACGCCGTGTTATTGATTTTCTCCCAAAGTTGCTCAAAGCTGAAGAGTTTAGCGAAGCAGAATTTGAGATGACTTTGAAAAGATATCTGCGTTAATCTAGAAATCTTTTGGTTGTGATTTTTATATGTGTTGTACGTCTATGAGTTATTCTTCCAACGGAACAAGAATCACACCATTTCGAGGCTCCTACGCTGAGTTATTCATTTTCTCCCGAAGATGCGCAAGGCTGAACATTCAAGCATGCAAATTTCTGAGCCAACTTCGAACTCAAATCTTTAATAAGCCGTAAATACATGAATTTGATTTTTATACAGATTGAATCATAAATACGATGCTCCGACTCCATGTTATGAATTTTCTTCCACATGTGCGCAAAGATGAAGATTCAAGCATGCAGATTTGGAGCCAAATTCGAACTCAAATCTGTACTAAACCATAAATCTCATGAATGTTATTTTTATATAGATTGACGATCTCTTAAGTTATCTTTCCAACAAAAAAAGAATCTCATTAATCCAATGCTCCTACTCCACATTATGAATTTCCTTCCACATGTGCGCAAGGCTGATGATTCAAGCACGCAAATTTTGAGCCAAATTTGAACTCAAATCTGTACTAAACCATAAATTCCATTAATGTGATTTTTATACAGATTGAAGATCTGTAGGTTTTATTTCCGACGAAAAAATAAGCTCGTTATTTTGATGCTCGTACTTCATGCTATGAATTTTCTTCCATATGTGTTCAAAGTTGAAGAAAACTGGATAAAGTAACGTTTTGTGGCAATCCTCAAGTAAACGCTAGCATATGCAGTCCTTTTTTCCAAAAAACAAAAGGGGTCTCGCGGAAACAAACAATCAAAAATTTGAAATTCAAGAGAAGAAAATTTGTCACCATTTTATTGCTTAACAAAAAAAGAGAATCACTACACCATAATGAGCGAGTAAGAAAATTCTAAGCAAATAAATAAAAAAAATCTAACTACGGAAAAAGTTTGTAACTTATGATTTGTTGGTGACTTTTCTCAATCGCCCCTTCTAGCTTGGCTAGTTTCTTAACCTCGTCGTTAGACATCACATTATTCGCCTCAATGGTATAAATTTCGCCCACCGTAGTGGTGACATTCTCTTGACTTTTGGACAACTTCTCTTGATATTTGTTAATGAGCTCGGTGACCTTCTTTTTCTTGGAAGATAAGGCTTTTAAGTCTTTCTCCACATCTTCTAGAGTTGCTTGAAGTTTCTCCATGCATATATCCAACTTTTTATGTGCCAACATTGCACCATCAAGACGGCGTTGCACATCATAGAGGGCCTTTTCATGTGATTCTTTTGTTATCTTTGATGATCTTAAATTATCATACTCTGCATACGACTTGAAGAAATTCTCTACATGATCCTCCAAAGAAGAGACATCAATAATGTTTACCTTTCTAATCTCCTCAAGAGTTGAAGAGATACATGACTACAATGCTGTAAAGACATCTGAAGAACCTAAGGAAAATTGTGTAATCCATCCACACAATGCGCCCCACATCTCAGAAACAAAGGAGGATTTGGCACGGTAAATGGTTTCTTGTGGCTCAAAAGAGCACCACGTCGCAATGAAGACATCATTTCACTAGAAGGTGATATTCTTGGTGGAACTACTTCCAATGAAGGCATCACATTATTAATGGAAGAATGAAAGTCTTCTGCAGCCGCATCAAGATCATTAAGATCTACTGTGAAATCTGTAACCGCTCCATTGTTAAGGTCGTAACCATGTAGTTCTTGAAGGTCCAACTAAAAAAAATAATTCTTTTTTATAAGAAATAAAAAGATGATCAGATTTAAAAAAAAAAAGAGAGGGCCTTACTTGTTTTTCTAATTCAAACAGAGATGCCGAGTTTAGATCCTTATCAACAAAGTCGTTATCATCAGTGGCAATGGTATCTAAAATGTCGATACCACGACAAGCATCATCTAGATCTTGTGCCTTTTTTTTTGGATGATTCCAGTGATGATCAATTGGACTAGAAGACGCATTGGGTCGTCCAATACCATTCGGTGAAACATACCTAGGAGAAATTTTATCACAACGCATCTCAAAGTTTGATGTTTGGGCATTATCATTGTCTGATGATAGATGAAGTTCATTTGTTGTAGAGTAACCATGGCCAACTTTGGAAACAAGTGAAGTCGTCTTTGAGGCTCATCTGAGGCGCCTCGATTTTCATTTCGCAGGCACATCTCCATCTTTCAAGGTGTTGGACTTGGATGAGATCTTAGCGACTTGCAAAGTATCATTTGACTTAGCTTGAGATTTAGAAGAAAGAAGTGACTTTTCCTTTGGTTGATCAGAAGCCTTTTGAGATGAAGTGGATGCGGAGTCTTGCTTTCTCTTCTTCAAAATGATGCGGAGGTTTCCTTGGGAAGTATTCATCCTTTGGTATGGCCACCAATCTAAATACTCACGGGTCATTAAAGTAGCACCCTCCAATGGGCACGTTGGAATCATGACTTTAGAAAAGGTATTGAGTCGAAAAGAAGAATTCCAAAGTTGCATCAATGTTAACAGTGTACCATCGTAAGGACGCTCCATAAGATCTCCGGGGACATCTTAACAAAAACCAAATTGTCGACAAACTCTGGCAGGGCTGTAGGATTCCACGATGAAATTTTAATCATGCCTAAGGGTAATATAACTTGAAAAAAGGATTATGACATATTCGTTTCACGAATTTGAAAGCTTTCCATTATCGGTAAGGTGAAAATCCCTCCCTTGCAGTATTGCTAAATGATGGAGGCGACGGCATCATCCTGTTGAAATAACTTTTTGGCGTCAGTAAAATAAAAACACTTGGCCATGTTCTCGCCCAAAATTTTGCAAAGAGGTATCGATCGATGTAAACGATTGGCACGATGATGAGTCCCAAAGTATTCCCCAAGACAACCATATACATAGTGTATGGGGAAAATTATTTTTGCCACACTCAAGTTTGAAGAAGTAGAGATTTCTCGCAGGCCGCGATATATGGTTGCAAGAACAGGGACTACTAAGGAGAATTTTTTCCATGATCCATCAAGCTCGCAACTTTAAAAACACTAGCTCGCACATGGTTGACTTTTTTATTCGGAAGCACAAATTTGCAAAGCCAACAAGCAAAGAACCCTGCTAAGTTTGTCTCATTAGCGATTCTTCCACATCTTACTTGATAAAGGGGGCATTCTCCTCGTCAGTCCGCCGCAGGAAGTTTGAATCAATATGTCCAGAAGGATTGTGGTTCAATCTTGGCTTTGTGGATCATACCTTTGACACCTTTTGCGGAGGCTCACATCTATGAGGTCCTATAAACCAAAACTTCACCCAATCATGGACGAAAACCTCTTTGAGATCATCTTTCACTAATATGTAGAAGGCCAAAAACAAATAGGGACAACTTTGGGGAAGAAGCAATTTGTTTTGAGTATCTGTCTGTGTCAATTCTTTCGCTGAGCAAACGACTTCATCATAAAAATGCCCTTGTATGGGGAGACCTTCAATGGATTGTAAATCCCAAAGTGATATGGACATCTCTCCAATGAAAGTAGAAAGTTTTTTCGTAGAAGGACGCCAAAGTTCACAAAAAGCATGGAGTACATTGTCGTCATAGTCGTACGTGAACAAAGAAGAATATACAGCGTCATAGACTTTGATGAGATCCAAAATCTCCTTGTGCCGCCATGTGTCCAAATGAGGTGGTAGTCCTAGTCAAATGCAAGAACGAATCAAAATGTGCCAAGTGTCAAAATGACATCCTTTGGCCAATCACAAGCAACCTTGTCCACTCCCTACAACTATAAATAGGGGATAGACATGACATTCAAAGGGATCCAGAAAACTATTCAACAAGCATTCAGCAAATTGGAGAAAACTACAACATTAACATCAATAGTTCTTCGAAGGAGTGATCAACGGAGTTCTTCCCGGAGATCGACTTACAACGACGAAGCGCTTTCCGAAGTTCCAGAGATCGACAACATCTCAAGGAGGCCTACATCATCCAACAATTCTGGAAATACGCTGCTGAAGGCCCTCGAATTGCGGAGAAACTTAGGAGAGAGAATCAAGAGAACAACGGAATTGTACACACAATGATTCACTATTAAAAATCACAATTTTTTTTTATTTGCTTGTAGTTAATTTTCCGCTCTTACGAAAATTTGTTGCAAATAGAATCAAAGTTACCGACGTCTCTTCGCTAGCTCACTGTCAGCAATTCATATTCGTATAGGCAAATTCATCGTCGTTGTTGCCTCATATTCAATCAGATCAAATTTGAACTGTACGACAATGGCATTCGGTGACTACTAATATCAAAATTTATTAAGTTGTTGGGTAATGTATAAGTGTATGTTCTAGAGTTTTATTTGACTGATGCACGTGTTTCTATATCACACAGCCTGATCTTGTGTCCAATAAAATTGGTGAAGAATTGCAGATAGCAATTAAACTAGATATTGTGGAGTTCAATTTTTGTTCTCCTATTTGAAGGTAAACAACTAAACTTAGTAGTTAACTGAAATGTTATTCATTAATATAAAATTCAAATTTTTAGTTACTAGGCTAAATATTTTCGAGATCTCTGCATCTAAAATTAGGCTAGTGAATTAATAGAGTGTACTTCTACATTTTTATGACTTGAACTTGAGACTATGTGCACTTATGCAAAATCTGATATTCACGGTTATTGCAAAAGACTGATTGTAACATTGATGTTCTTCGTCCAGGATTTTGGTTTCTTCATCAAAGTTTGTTTTACTATGAACCATATCTTGGTGGATAGGTGCATATCGAAGTGTGGAAATGAAAAGTAGGTGGTGAACTGCTTTAGAAGAACATGAAGCTTGTTTCTTGTAAATCATTCAGCATTATTTTGTGGAATTGATAAATTTTAAAGGGTACATTTCTCTTTTCTTTTAGCAAGCAATAATCTCATGTTAAAACTTAAGTTGTTAGGGAAAACACAACTTAACTTATACATTGTGAAATCCTTTATAATTGGACCCAACTATGTATTAGTGATTCTTATATCTATGAACCAACAATGTAATCAGGGTAAGTATTGCCCTTGCGATTCTAATGAGGCCTAGATTGCTCTTTCTCGATGAATCAACAAGTGGACTAGATAGGTAGATAATGTTCTTAAGAATAGATAACTTATTTAACATTTTAATTACACAGTATTGATGAACAATACCTTATATTTTGGAATTTTTTACAGTGCCGTACGTTCTTCGTAACGCAGACACTGCATTGTTATCACTGCCTCAATTCACCAGCCAAGCTGTGAAGTATTTGAGTTGTTTGATAGATTATACTTGCTTTCCGGAGGCAAAACAATTTACTTTGATAAAGCTTCTGAAGCAAACAAAGCAACATATACCTACCTTACTCGAGATTCTCCATCATTTGTCTCCGGGTTTTATAAATTTTCATCATGTGCAGGTTAGAATTAAATCTAGTTTTTGGTTTGCAGTTCTTTGCAGAAGCAGGATTTCCTTGTCCTCCTTTCAGAAATCCATCAGATCATTTCCTATGGTGCTGTAACTCTGATTTCGACAAAGTTAAGGCCACTCTAATAGAGATGATCAAATTATGTCTTTTGAGATCATCTTGCTACTAATCAAACTCCAAAAGTTCTCATTACATTTGCGAATAACTTTTTAAATAAGTAATGCTACTCTGTTCATAGTTGGCAAAACTTGAAGCATACATATTACACACCATGTGTAATGTGTTCTTTGTTTTGACAAGTGCAATAAAATAGTCACTAGTCCACATATATAAGTTTCTGCTTTCTGTAGTACTTTCTTTAAGCAACAGTAGCATGTTTTTATACATATTGCCTTTGCATTTAGCATTTCACCTTCCTTCATTGAACTTATTTTTTTCTTATTTTGATATGTTTGATTAGTACAATGATTATCCTCTAAACAATATGACAACAACAAGAGTAATTCGAAGTCTGGTTGACTTCTATTGTCATTCTCAGTACTGCTATATATCAAATGAAACAGTTGAAGAAATGTCCAAAGTTGTAAATTTTAAAGTACCAAACCTTGATCTTGATTTCTTTATCATTTGTCTAATTTCTTCTCTCATCAATTGTAATCTTTTTTTTTTTGTAACAGAACGGAACAGTGCTAGATTCTAACGGAAGCCAGGCTAGATTGTATTTGTGATAAACAACACGTTATCTGCAATGCCGTTCCTTATATTGATTGTAGTTCTTTTTGGCACTGTCTGCTACTTCATGGTCCACTTCTATCCAGGATTCTCCCACTATCTGTTCTTTGTATTGGCCCTTTATGACAACAATACAACTGTTGAGAGCCTGATGATGGTCATATCTAGTGGTGTCCCTAATTTAATTGCTCATGGGTATCATCATAGGGGTTGGCATTCTGGTAGTAAACTTAATCTCTGCTTATTAGACATAACAGTCCATGATAAGTAGAATTAGTAGTAGCCCTAGAAGTTACCGAAATGCACTAATAGCGTAAACGATTTTAGAATGTATAAGTTATAAATATGATAGTACATGCTTTATAGGTACCAGCTCGGCATGTTCAAACCATATTCGTTCTTCAATGGAAAATCTATTAAGATCTGTCCAGTGTTATTAGTAGAATTAGAACAAACATCCCAGCAACTCGAAAAAGATCTTGATCAATTGAAGTGTCCTTGATAATAGATACCGTATGAAGGTATCAAATCTTCATTCTTGACTTATCCATTTACTTGCACTCTGATTATAAAATTTGAGTCTCATCAAGTCATACCTTTGTGTGTTATTTGTTTGTGTTTGAATATTTTGTTCAGTTCTGATAATTATCCCTCTGACCACCTTCTATATTTTTACCTTATTATCTGAATGTTGCTCTCTTTTTGGGAGGTTTAAGCTTATAGGTGACTGAAAAAAAGGGTTCTATTTATGTCAGGCCAATCCTAGCAGGATCTACAAAGTATCCTTATCCGCGTAGAGGAAGAATCAGTAGAACACCAACAAAAACAGGTAACTCATTTCTGCATCACACTGATCCTTACTATAAGGCATACCATTTTTCAGTTTGTCCAATTTAATCAAATTTTGAGAAGATCCTAATTCTAAGAGTCGGCTCCCACTGCTAATGAGCTTTGGTATTTATGTTCCAATGGATGAATAATTTTCACCCTTAATGATGAGCGACTTTATTGGAATAGCACTTAAGGTCATCGTTCAGCTCCTTGTCCCCGAGCTCGAGTCTTTAGGAAACATCAACCTTAATGAGTTCAATAGATTTGAAGATATTTTAAAAATTTATGGAGGAGGCATCAATCTTCCTGATGCTGTTTTGCAGAGAAGTAGTACAAAGATGCTGTAGGAATTTTTTCAAAGTTTTGGTCAGGAGTTTCTTAAGTATCCAATGCCACAGATTATAAAAGGTACTTTTGGTTGAAAGAGTAACCGTAAGTCAATCCCCAAAGCGAATGTTTCCTTTTTTATTTGTGCTTTCTCATAGTTCTACACAATATTTCATGGTTTTTCTACTTCATCACTTTGAACTAGTTATTTTATCCAATTGCAGTTTAGGACCTAAAGTTGAATGTGTTTTAGAATTTACAATGAGTTCCTTATCTAGCAATTGGCAGACATCTTTGTGAGCCTACTACAACTACTTCTTTTCCTAATACTTTCAAAACAACATAGATAGTGTTTTTACCACTTCATTCAGTTATTCTTCAGGCCATTATTACCTTGCAAGCTAATCCAGTAAGCAATTCGATGCAGATAAGGCTCTAAGATATTGCATCAGGAAACAATGCAATCGACCTAATGATGCTTATTCTGAATCGACGTGCCACCTGACTTGCCTAGCTACAAATATCAAATAAATTTGTCTCTATTAAAGATCCTCCTGATAGCATATCATTGTTATCCAAGTTGCCATAGTTTCGCTAGGAAAAAGAAATAATAGTTCAATCTCCTTATTTTTTCATTGTTGAACACATTCTCTCTGTTTTTTTGATAACTTGAACATATTGTTGTTGTTGTTTTGATAATTCATATTTTATTTATGAAACCAAGAAACTGGTTGTATTGTTTGTTCTTGTTCTATATGAATGATGAATTCTACTCTTACTATTTTTTAATCGGTTTTCTAATTAAAAATATATGATTGAGGTGAATTTATGGTCAAATTTAGTTTCCATAATAATTTCCACTAAAATATTTCTTGTTTAGCAGCAATTATTGTATTTTTACAGATAATAACAAATGCCACAATAAGGAAGCTTTCCCGGCAATAATAATTGCCACTAAATAAATGCCGCTAGAAGTAATAACTTTTAGCGGCAATAATATGGATATTTACCGGCACTCTATATAAACGCCACTAAAGGCTTTAGCGACACAGGAAGCAATGTCATTAAATTAAATGCCGCTTAAAGGAAAATCAAATGCCGCTGAAAGTGATTTTTGTGGTATTGTGTCTGAGGTCAACTTGCTAGGAGAAATTACGATCTTCAGGATGAAGAGGTACCCAATGCACCAGAAGTGTAACCCCAAGGAGAGGTTACAAATACTGAGTTTCGGGATGCTATTCGGATGCTGAGCCAAGTTTTGACTAACCAAGATGGGCAACAATGAGGAAATATAGAATATATGGGTGATACCAAAAAAATTCGTGAGTTCGTCAGGATGAATCCTCTAGATTTCACCGGTTCAAGTGTTACATCGGATCCATAAGACTTTGTGGAAGAGCTATAAAATTGAGGATATGCATATTGCTGATACCGAGCGAATCAAACTAGATGCATACCAACTGAAGGGTGTTTCTAGAGTATGGTATGATCAATGGAAGAAGAATAGAGTTGAGGGTGCAAAAATTTTGAGCTGGGTTGTGTTTTAAGAGGCCTTCATGGGGCATTTCTTTCCTTGTGAACTAGAAGAGGCAAAAGTAAGATAATTCCTCACTCTTAAGTAGGTATCCATGAGTGTGCGTGAGTACAACCTCAAGTTCACCAACCTTTACCATTATGCTCTTGATATGGTTGCTAACATGAGGAGCACAATGATTTTGTTTATTTATGGATTATCTTGTCTGTCAAGCAAAAAGGGTAAGGCTGCAATATTGATAGGGGACATGGACATAGCAAGGTTGATGATCAATGTGCAACAGATTGATGAAGATAATTTGAGAGATAGAGAAGATTTTTAAACAAGAAGTCTACGACAATAGGGAATGAGCCTGGGCAACAATAGAGTAATGCGAACTAGTCATCTTTTCAACAAAAGAAAAATAGACTTGCTCTATCTTCCGCTAGTGCACATGCACCAAGAAACAAAGGTGAGCTCAAGAATAAAAATTCATAGAACTTTAGATATAGACCTGCACAGTCTCAAGGTAGTGTGGCACAATGAAGTAATGGGTGCTAACTATGGTAGGAACCACTCAGGAATGTGTCATGATGGCTCAACTAGTTGTTTCAAATGGGTTATGAATGGTCACTTTATGAGAGATTGCCCTAAGAACATGCAGGAAAATGGTCATGGGGAAATAGATCTCAATCTTGTTCGGTGGCTCTGCCAGACAAAGCTGCACCTAGAGGAGCAACTTCAGGAACGGGTGAAGGAGAAAATCGTCAGTATGCTGTCACTAGTCTCCTAATTTGCCAGATGTTTTCATAGGTTTGATCGAAGTGTTTTATTTTGATGTATACGCTTTTCTAGATGTAGGTGTGAGTCTATATTTTGTGACTCCATATATATCTATGAGGTTTGATATTATTCTTAAGCAACTTCTTGAGCCCTTTAGTGTTTCTACACATGTTGGGGAGTCTGTTTTAGTTGAGAGAGTTTATCGTAGTTGTACTATTTCCATTAATCACAAGGACACCATGGTTGACTTACTCGAGTTAAACATGGTAGATTTTGATGTTACTCTAGGTATGAACTGTCTTTATGCATGTTATGCCTCATTTGATATTAGAACTCGAGTAGTTAAGTTCCAATTTCCTATGTAGCCAGTTATACAGTGGAGAAGTAGTTCAAAAGTGCCTAAGGGTAGTTTTATTTCATACCTTAAGACCAGAAAGTTAGTATCGAAGGGGTGAATCTATCAGTTAGTCCGAGTTAATGACTTTAGTGTTGAGACACTGCCTATTCAGTCAATTCAAATTGTAAGTGGATTTGTTTAGGTCTTTCTAAATAATCTTCCGGGAGCCCCTCCTGAGAGAGAAATAGATTTTAGTATAGATATTCTTCCTGATACTTGTCTTATCTCTATTTCTCCATATAGAATGTCTCGAATTGAGTTGGAAGAGTTAAAAGAGCAGTTGAAAGACCTTCTTGATAAGGGCTTTATTGGACTAAGTGTCTTACCTTAGGGCTCTCCAACTTTATTTGCAAGTAAGAAAGATGGTTCTTTTAGAATGTGCATAGACTACCGTCAATTGATCAACGTTACGATCAAGAATGAGTATGTTCTTTTGAGAATTGATGATCTTTTCGATCAAATTCAAGGTGCCACTTGTTTTTCAAAGATAGGCCTCATATCAGGCTGACATAAGTTCAATGTAAGAGAGAGTGATATTCCAAAGACAGCTTTCAGGACCCCCTATGGTCATTATGAGTTTCTAGTTATGTCATTTGGTTTGACTAATGCTCCTGCAACATTCATTGACCTTATGAACATAGTGTTTATGCCCTATATTGTTATGTTTGTTATCGTATTCCTCGATGACATTCATATTTATTCAAGGAATAAGGGTGATAATGCTAGTCATCTTAGAGTAGTTCTTCAAACTCTCAAGGATAAAGATTTGTATGCTATATTTTCCAAGTGTGAATTTTTGCTTGAGTAAGTGGCATTCTTAGGCCACATTGGTTCTAGTGATGGATTCGAGTTGAAACCCAAAAGACGGAGGCAGTACAGAACTGGCCTAGAACTACATCTCCAACTGATGTTGGGAGTTTCTTTGAATTGGTTGGTTATTATAAGAGGTTTGTTGAGGAGTTTTCATGTATTTCATCCCCGTTAACTAAGTTGACTGAGAAAACACTTGAGTTTTAATTATCTGAAGCTTGTGAGAAATGCTTTTAGGAATTGAAACTGAGGTTGAGTACTTCCCTTGTGTTTACCTTACTGGAGGGTACATAAGGTCTTGTTGTGTATTGTGATGCGTCTAGAGTTGTAATGGGTTGTATATTGATGAAAAATGACAATGTTATAGCTTATACCTCAAGGAAGCTTAAGATTCATGAGAGGATTTACCTAACCCATGATTTAGAGTTAGTTGTTGCAGTGTTCACTTTGAAAATAATGCATCACTATCTATGTTGTTTTAATGTGGATGTGTTCACCGATCATAAGAGCCTTCCATATTATTTAGTTAGAAAGAGCTTAATCTCAGACAGAGATGGTGGTTGGAGTTAATCAAGGATTATGACATGAATATATTCTCTATTACCCAAGTAAGACTAATGTCGTTGCTAATGCCTTGAGAAGTACTTTAAAACCCTAAATTATAAAGAGGTAAAGTTAGAAAAATTCAGACTTCCAGGTTCCATCCACGAGGGGCCAACCCTTGCCAATGGTGTGGGCCACGATCCTTAGGTGGGTCCGTGGATTGGTCCCTTCAAGGTTCACCAAGGTATGGATCATGATTGGACATACAAATCGTAGGTGGGTCCACGGTCTGTGGTCTAGGAGCCATGGGTCCAAGCAAAACTATCATAACACCACCCACGAGTGTGGACGATAGACCTTCGGTCCATCCACGGTCCGTCAATGGGGTCTCTTGGGCCACTGTTGTTAGTAATTTTTAGTGGTATTTGGGTCATTTTCTAATTAATTAGTTCATATTCTAGGTCATTTGACTATGTTTAGGCCCCTATATTAGCCTTTTTATGCCCAAATATCCCAATAGAAATAATCCTATCTAATCTCACGAAAAAGAAGAGCTCTCAAATAATTCTCTCTAGAAACTGAAAGATCAAGAAAAAGAAGAAGGATTCATCTAGTGTTTCAAGCTAAGATTTCAATTTCTTTATTGAAGGCTAGAATTTGGATTAAAGGTATTATAGTTTTCATCCATGGATTCCTTCCATCCACGGAGTTCCAAAATCCCTTTATTTCTAATAGTAGAATTCCCCAATTCAGTTACAATTTTCTTCAATTATCATGAATTATTTTCATTATAGATTTAAATGATTGAATTATGCTTTCTTATGCATGAATTGACTATACGTGATGACTTTATGATGATTTCCCTATGAACCCATGTGATCCCCATCTTTTCAACTTATGAATCATCTGATATGGGATTTTGATCTTTAAAGAAGAGTTTTATGAAATTAAGCATGTACTACAACCTTTATATAATTTTATGATGATATGCATATATAACCCATGCTTTCTAAAAATTGATGACTGAAAGTGGGTTTTGAACCTCAAGAGATAAATTATGGACTCATGCATTATTTTATTAAAACAATGCAAATGTTTTAAGCGTGCTTTGAAAGTAAAGTACCAGCGATGATGTTATGTTGTGAAACAACTTTTGCACTAACCACATAGTAGCATAATGTGAAAGGTTTTCCCACATAGAAAGGATTCTTAGATTGAACGACTTTCTCACCTAATTGGGATGTCCAAAGGTACCTTTTCATGAATAATGAAGTCAAGTAAGAAATGATTATTTTCTGGGATTTATGCTTACCATTGAGTGGATATGAGGTAGGTATGGAATCTCCCATTAGTACAGACCGGGTTTCTAGAAGCAATCTCATGAGATGGAAGCTCTACCATTAGTAGAGGTCAGGTTTCTAATGGTAATCTCCTTATCCTATAACTATGTGCTACCATAGGATGTTGTCTTAGATAGACATTAGCTAGTGGACCCACAATAGCTAGAAGCTCATGGTCTTACCTTGGCAAGTAGGAAATCTCTTTTTGGTGTGGGGTAGACACCTGATTTAAACTGTGAATTTTGGCTTCAATTACTTGCGTTCTTAGTCCACATTTTTTCTGGTGATGGGATTTGAGTTGACACTCAAAAGATTGAAGTAGTGCAGAATTGGCCTAGACCCACATCTACAACTAATATAAGGAATTTATTGGGATTGCTTGGTTATTATAGAAGGTTTGTCGAGGGGTTTTCATCTATTTCATTCTCATTTACTAACTTGACTCAGAATATAGTTAAGTTTCAATGGTCTAAAGCTTGTGAGAAAGCTTTCAGGAATTGAAAATGAGGTTGAATGCTACCCAATGTTTACCTTAGTAGAGGCTACGTAAGGTTTTGTTATGTACTGTGATGCAACCCAAGTTGGACTGGGTTATGTAATGAAAAAGAATGTCAAGGTTATATCTTATTAATATATACAACTTACTTCACGAGAGGATTTACCCAATCAATAATTTAGATTTAGTTGTAGTAGTTTTCACTTTGAAAATATGGTGTCACCATCTATATGGTGTACATGTAGACGTGTTCACTGATCACAACAGTCTTCAATTTTATTCAGTAAAAAAGAGCTTAATCTCACACAAAGATGGTGGTTGTAGTTACCAAGGATTATGGCATGAGTATTCTCTATTACCCAGGTAAGCCTAATATTGTTGTTGATACCTTGAGCAGGTAACACATGGTATTCCAAATAGGGAAACCTAGTAAAATTCAGACTTCTTAAGTGTCATCCACGAGGGGTAAACCATGGCCTGTGGTGTGGGCCACGGACCATAGGTGGGTCCATGGATTCTTCCCTCAGAGGTTCACCAGTGCATGGACCACGACTGTACCTACGAATCGTAGGTGGTTCCACGGTCTCTGGTCCCGGAGTCATGGGTCCAAGCAAAACTATATGACGACCAACCATGAGTGTGCAAGGAGGAGCGGTTGTCCATCCACTGTCTGGCGGTGGGGTCTCGTGGGTCACTACTGTTAATTATTTTTAAGGGTAGTTGGGTATTTTTCTAATTAATTAGTTCCTATAATATGTCATTTTTTCTATGTTTATGACCCTCATTTAAGCTTTTTACCCCCTAATTTCACAACAGAAATCATTCTCTAAACTAATAAAAAAGAAGAGCTATTAAATAATTCTCTCTATAGAAACTTAAAGAAGGAAGGAGAATAATTCATATAAGGTTTTAAGCTAAGTTGTCAATTTCTCCATTGAAGGCTAGCATTTGTATTCAAGGTATGAAAAATTTCATCCATGGATTTCCCAAATCCCTGAATTTCTAAAGGTAGAATTCCCCAATTGAGTTGGGGGGATTTTCAATTATCAGGGGTTCTTTTCATCATTGATTTAAATGATTAAATTATTCTCTCTTATGCATGAATTGATTATACATGCTGATCGTATGATGATTTCACCTATGAACCTATGTAATTCCTATGTTTTCAAGTTATGAATCATATGATGTGGGATTTTGATCTTCAAGGAAATGTTTTATGAAATTAAGCATGTATTTCAAGCTTTACATTATTTTATGATGAAATCCATATCTAACCAATGTTTTCTAAGCATTGATGATTGAAAGTGGGTTTTGAACCTTACAAGGTAAGTTATGGACTTATGCATTGTTTATTAGAAACATGCAAATGTTTAAAGGGGGATTTGAGAATAAAGTATCAATGATGATATCTTGTTGTGCAAGGAAGTTCTCAATAAACACAAACTAGCATGATCTGAAAGGATTTATCACATAGAAATAATTCTTAGGTTGAAAGACTTTCTCACCTAGTTAAATCAAAGAGTAAGAGCTATCATAGTCAACTAGTTTTGTTTGGTGGTCCAAGGGCACATATCTATGAATAATGAAGTCAAGTAAGAAATGACTATTTTATGGGATTTATGCTTAGCACCGAGTGGATATGAGGCTAGGATTGAAGCTCTCCCAACAGTGGAGATCGGGTTTCAAGAAGCAATCTCATGAGATTGAAGCTCTCCCGTTAGTAGAGGTCCGATTTCTAGTAGCCATATCCTTATCCCATAAGTATGTGCCACCATAGGATGTTTTCTTAGATAGACATTTGTTAGTGGATCCACAATAGGTAGAAGCTCATGGTCTTACCTTGGCAAATAGGACACATCTTTTTGATATGGTGTAGACATCGGATTCCATATTAATAGCTCACATGGTCTTACAAGTAAAGTAAGCCTAGTTACCCACAAGTAATAATGAACTAAGGTTACTTAAAGAATTATCACATATGTGTTCAAAGGGTTTAAAGATGAAGTTAGCTTGCATTGACCATGATATATGACTTATGTTTTATAACACTGTTATATCATAATTAGCTTGGTCAACTACATGTCATGAAATGAAATGTCCATTTAGCATGATTTAAATGTTTTATGCATGACTATCATACTTGTTACATTGTTTTCTACTAACACATACTCTTTCCTATATTTAACCAAATGTAGGGTCTAACATTCCGGTTTTAAGGTTTCATACCTAGAGGTTCCTTTGAGATATTTTTTATCTTTGTTGAGTCCTCATGCCTCGAGGATGAAGTTTATTGATTCACTTTATTTCATGTATTTTCTATTTTGAACATGATCTATGGGCTAGTACCAATTTCGTTCTATTGTATTAGATGGCTATAATAAGAAGAATGTATAGGATGAATTTACATATACCCATACCCAACCCATGTCTAGAATGATGAATTTGATGTAGATGGGTTTTATGCCACGAAAGGACAGTTTGTGGGTTTAGATGTATTCAATCTAGGATTGATGAAATACATTAAATTGGAGCTTATGAAATGATAATGATATTGAATTGGTTGAGATTGAGCATATAGAATGACTATGAGATATAGTGCTTTGAGAGTAAAGCTTATGTTGTCAATAGTTGACTATTGATGTAATTCTTGTGGAAGGGATAGTTCCCACATAAATTGCTTATGATTATGAATGTGAAAGGCTTTATCATATTGAATGATTCTAGTTTAAAAGGATTGCTCACCTAAAATGAATCTAATGCTAAATACTAAGAAATTCATGAGACTAGAGGAGATTACCTATGATCTCAAAATTATATGGATATGACGCGATTACCCCTATTCCATGAAGTAGAATAAAGAAGAGATTACCCTTATTCCTTAATGTTGAACAAGAAGGATATCCCCATGTTATTAAGATAGGATTGGAAAAGAGGAGAATACCCATGATCCTTATAGAATGAGAAGTGGTGAATACCCATGTCACATGTTGTTGGACAAGAGGCGAGTACCCATGATACATATGTTAAGAAGGACTAGAGGCGACTACCCATGTTCCTTTCTAGTAAGGCAAAGAGGCAATTACCCAAGTTTAGAAAATATAATCTAGACTATGTTAGGATGAGATGAGCTTGGATGGTTGCTTTAGTTGCCTTCCATGATGAGTAAGGATGATTTGAGGTTACTTCTAGAAGTATTCCTCCTAATTTATATGATCTATTATGTGCATTGATTATGCCTTATGACTGTTATTGTCTAAATCTTATATTTATGTTATGTTATGCAAGCTATAATATTTATTACATTTTTGTACTAACACTTACTCTTTCCTAAATTTCTTATCCAAATATAGGGTCCAACAATCTCGACACTCATCGTCGTGGCTAGGATCTTAGTAGAGCAATTCATGAATATTGGTGTCTCCTCATAGGAGTTCAGGATATAGCCACCATTTCTCTTATGTTGTGAACACTACTGTATGGGTTGTCTCCCAAGAGATTCATGTTTTATATGGTTTCAGAAAATGTGTAATAGACTTCAAATTTTTTCTATTAAAACTTTGATGTTTGTTGAAAAATGTTTAAATTTCCACTCATTTCTATTATCTTATGATATGAAAGTTAGTTGACATATATGAGGCCTCTCAGGGTCTTGTATGCCATGTACATCTAGGGCGTACCCTTGGGCCGTGCCAAAATAGGTCATTAGAGCACAATGTTTAGAATGGTTCTTGGATGTGTCAAAACCACATCTAGTAGAGTCTTTTTTCATAAGTGTGAAGCGCGCCACATTTATAAATGAGATGGTAGTAGATGCTTAGGAAACTTCACTAAATCATTTCTCTAAGTCATGCAATAGAGTTTAACTCTATAAGGTATTTTCTCCTAATCCTCACCCGATGGTGTACATTATATGACTACTAGAAGAGCTTTTGCTAGAAGGACCTAGGGAGATTTTATTAACCAAGGAGATCCTCCTCTATCTCCTCAAGATCTGATTGACTCTTTGGCAGACCAAGTGACAAGTCTGGAGTTTAGGATGACTTTTCAAGTGTTATATCAAGCCGTGATAGCCTAAGACAATAGGGAAGTTGGGAACTCTGTGAACCCAAATGAGGGTACGACGACATCAAAAGTACTGAGGGACTTCACAAGGATAAATCCTCAATAATTCTATTGCTCTAAGGTTGAGGAAAATCCTCAAGAGTTCATTGATGAGGTTTATAA